>OX155955.1:17375650-17538150 GCA_944548615.1 Micropterix aruncella | reverse complement strand
TTTGTAGAGATCATCTAAAGAGTATCTATAAGGTTTTGTCTTTCAAATATCATTATGTCAATTTTCGCTGCAGTTCCCCACCCTATCGCATAGGTTAGTACACATATGCTTTCTGTTATACTTTCCTCCATTAATTTGGTTTTATTGAGTATTTATACGTAAATTTTGTAGTGAATGCATTTCTTGTTGTTCGTACCATGCAGGGTGCTCTCGCGGTCAATTAGTTTAACATGATGTATGCCCGGGCGCTATTCTCGTGCGCTAATCGCCCGCGCAGACAATGGCGGTGCGCGCGCGCTCGCAAATCGGCCGTCGCAACTCGCCGATTGCCGGCCATCAATCTGACGGGCGGCATTTTGCCACTGTCGACGACGAACGCGCGGCGTGTCGCGGCGGCACAGATTAATCAGTGTTGTACATTAATTGCAGATGCCACATGAACAACAATAAGCCCGATAAACACACACCTGCCGTGGGACCACTTTTCGACATAGCCGGTATATCCTTTACCGTGGCCACTGGGGGATGATTTCGATTTTTCACGCGTTTTTGGTCCGATTGTATAGAATGCCCAAGTTCGCGACGTTGGTAATAATGGCGGTTCACCGGGGAGCAGCACAATACAATACAATCAACTACTCCAGTAGATAGGCATTCCTACACTTGGATGCGTCACAAAATTAAATGCTTAAAGTTTAATTATTAAACACATAACTATCATAATAGTATCCATGGCTGTAATATTATATTCAATATTACTCACATACAAATAATCAAAGTATATTAATGTGATTTAATAGTAAGGGAAAATAAAATATTAAATTAGAAACGCAAATTCAATGTAGAATAATCAAAGTAAAATTATTTTATTGTCAATCCAGCAATATGTATTCGTATATTTTTAAAATGAATAGATGTATAATAAATTATATGAGAATTAGAATGTCAGCTATTATAAAACTATTACGTTTAAAACTTTACAAATTTTACTAATTATCGTCATGGAAAATAAACTCGGAATTTTCAAACTCCTTTACACCTCAAATTGGGTTTCTTACCAAATTATTTAAAATTATCTTTTTAAATTGGTCCTCTCCAAAGTTTTTATTTGCTCTGGAATCTTATTATAGTAACACAAATTTTGCTGAATAAAACTGTATCGCAGTTTCTTAAGTCGCTGTCGGTTTATGTGGAGATTGGATTTATTCCTTGTATCGTGATGATGAAAATCACTATTCACCGGAACTTCTGCTCTACATTAGCGCGTCGCGGAATTTCATTTTTTATTGTTTTTAATAGTCAGAAAAAAAAGAATAAAAATTTTTAAGACCGGTTTAATAAACTTTTCGATCCCACTAATAGAATAATTGTTATAAATTATCGACAGTTGGCCACTGCCAGCCTTTGCGTTAGTATTTTTTTTAATGCAGGTTTATGCCACGCGACATAAGCGTTGTCAGAAATGTTTAACGGCCCACATTGCTGGTGCTATCGTGTTTTCTTTATATACACGTATATTTTACCCTATAATATCGTCAGCATATTTGACAGCCCAAAGGGGGTACCGAAAACTATAAATAGGGCCTCGAGACTTCAACGGCCTAAGGGCCTCTCTGGGTAAATTTGGTATTGCCCTTCGTGCAAACGATCGCTGTTTAATTTTACTTTACCTAACGAAATTACATTTTTCGGCAAATTCTGTATCAGATTTGCATTGCAGTTGGCATTTTTGAATTCGAAAAATATCTAGTAAAATTAGTGTGGGGAAAGTAGCGTCCGTAGCCGCGTTGAAACACTGGTTCCCGTCAAATCACCGAAGTTAAGCAGTGTCGAGCCTGGTCAGTATCTTGATGGCTGACCGCCTGAGTGATATTATAAAATCTCACTGCCTGCATGATAATTGTCGTATAAAGGTTTAAAAAAATACCCACCTATGTTAATTACATCCCCTTACGCTGTTTCATGTCCATGAGGCATTAGGCAGAAAAATAAATTGGGAAAGATGTTGATTATTTACAAATACTTGGACTTCATAACATCGTAAATAAAATAACTACTCTATTGAAAAAAAAAAGAAAGATAAATAATTTTATTGTACTAACAATTATAAAGAAAACCTTAATTCTATTTTCACTTTGTTTCACGATTTCTTACAGCCAACCGCTTGGATGGAGATATTGGAAACATGTAGTAATACTGAACGTATTGTAATTGCACATAACCCCAAATTAGGATAATTTGAATTCAAATACCTAATATAATTTAAATTTAAATACCCTTTCCGATGGGAAAAGGTATTTAAATTTAAATTATAGCTCTGGGTAGCAATTACTTCAATACTTTTTTCTGTTTTGGTCGGTTAATCATTTCGTTCAATATTAACATTTATGTTCATTTTCTTATCCATTTGTTCATGCAAATTGTTTTTTAATAGAGCGCAAAGTAATCTTTAAATTTGAGTCTCATGGATTTAAAAAAAAAAATACAATCTCTCGAACTTGAACACTACATATTTAAAAAAATACGTTTTAACAGCATCCCCGAAATAGATTTTTCTGATGAGAAACGCATCTGGTGCATCAGTATTCGCCTTTTTGCTGATCTGTGCCGCGACGTCCGTCGCTACAAACGCCCGACAAAAAGGCGCCAAGGCTTACCTATTATTCATACGACACCTAAGGTGAACGTAAATCATCCACATCAACGGATGTTGATTTATAGCCAAGTTCGTTTGATGCACTCTAAGAATATGTAACCCGTTGGTCCTTTAAACAACCCATAAGAACAAAACATTAAATCCATTTTTATACTGACTAGGTTTTAGAGACTTGGCGTCTAAAAACACGCTAAAATGACGCCTAATTTCAAACAGACTTCAGACATTATAAATAGGATAGAAAACGAATTTACCGCGTGAAATTTGTAGGACCCGACGTTTCGGTGACGTTGCAGCCGCCGTTGTCTAGGGTAGACTGAAGAGCTGTCAGTCCGTTGTTTTGCGGGTAGGCCGCAAACCGCTGCCGCCACTGCGTAGGTTATAACGGTGGTGGGGGGCCGGGCTCGGAGCGCGGGAATTTTTAAAATCCGTCTTGCACACAACACTCACTGTATCCTGTTTTACGTCTTTGCGTTCGGCGTTCGGCGGCGGGAACATTTTAAGAAGAGGGTTCCACGTAGAAGAGAGTTAGTAAACGTTACTTCATTACATATTTTGCCCAGGAAATTACTCACTCGAGTCGCTTTGCTGGAGTCTTTTCCTTGTTGCTGTTTGACATGGTTTTTTTAAAAATTAAAAACATGCCAAAACGCGACGACAACGCGGCGAGTGGGGCGAGTGAGGGAGCTGTCAAAATTAGGACCTAGCTTTTGAACGGCCATAAACGAAACGGAAAATTTTAGGATTAAGACCGGTTCCTAATTTTGATGAAAGGGAATACCAACAAAATAACAAAGGTGCTTAAGTTCTTAATTTATAGCACCAGCCGAGTTTAAGCGAACGAGAAACGGAAAACTGCATGAACTGTTTAAAGAAATTATTATCCTTACTATTGTTTCTCAATTTATGAGGTCAAATATAAAATGCCCGCGAAAGCCTATAACATCTCACAAATGTAAATGACTGCTAGGATGTGAATACGCGAAATAGAAATAATCTTGTTTTCCCAATAAAGTTTCGACTAAGAAATAGGTTCCTATTTTATGGGGCAGTTCATACACTTACATTTATAATAAAGTTACATTTATAATTAACCTGACCTGGGCAACTATTTAAATCTCTTATTAAAAAAAATACCGTATAAAAAAACAACGTAAGTTTCCTAATCAGCGGTGGTAGTTGTTGATCTGATGTCATCTATCATTGAAACGATCCGTTGGCCTCCTGATCAGGTGTGATATTGGCAGGCAAAAGGCGCCTCGGTCCGCGATAAATTAAAATTGAATTATCGCTATCATCATTAGCGGCAATTCAATTTAGTAGAGGCCACGCAAAAGTAGAGGCCACGCAAGCAACATCGAATCTGTGATCAGACTGGAGGATGGAGAAATCCGGTCAAATCTGGTAGTAAGGAAGCGGGATCAGCCCGCTGCATCCTCTTCATAAGGCGTCGGATTCTTACATAGACGTATCTTGACTGTGGATTAGATTATCCGCAAAGTCTTTTTCTTTCACTCCATGGGACACAAATGGCTCGATGTCTTTATAACTCCCAAGAGTGACGGATTCGACCGTTGTACCTGAAACAACCCCGTATGTATAAAAAATCATATTATAAAACAATCGATTTTTAAGTAACCGAAAAAGATGCATTTTGCTAATCTAATATGCTTTATTTTATTTGCCCAACTTCACTATCATCCGATCACTACCATCTCTATCATCCGTCGACTGTATTATCTCTATTGGTTATTATATTAGGACTATTTTTTTATATTTTAACACTTTGTATTACCTCCAAATTATCGTGAAGTATGTAATATCATTATTCTATTAAAACATAATGGAAAAAAATAGCAGTTTTTTGGAGTTTTACCTCCAATGTATAAAAAAATATTGTTGTTACCTTACTTCTTTTCGCACTCTCTTTAATTTCTGTTTGATGTGATTAATAATTTCACTGTAACTGCTTGGACGAGTCCCTAGAAGGCATTATACAGAATCTATCTACCCCTAACCGAGTAGAAAAGTATCTTGACAATAATTGTATCAAAAAAATGGCCATTTTATTTTCTTTGAAGGTTGTTTTAAATTGAACCTATAGAATTATTCAAATAAAAAATGGTCAGTTATTGTCTCCTAATATAATCTTTAAGCAATATATTTACGCTGAATTTTATTTTTGCTTCAAAATTATAGCTAGAATATTATTTGGTCATATTGTAAATATAGACAATTAGTTATTTTGGTATTGTTATCGGTAAAACTACCGAAATATTCTAAATAAATTTATTACTTAGTAAAACAGGACAGGTAATTTTCTAATTTAGGAGTAGTTTTAAATTTGGATACATAAGAAAAATTAATAGAAATGAAAACTATCTAGATACCGTCAATATTAAAATTATCATAAGGATAATTGTAACATTAAAGAAATCTTCCTGAACCCAGAAAAAATATGAAATTGCATAATCGTAAATGCTCGAAGTGCTTGACATCATTTTACGTGCTCGTAAATGCTTGATCTTCTTTATATAAAAAAAATCAGCTTGCGTATATTTGTGTTCGCAAAACTCAAAAAGTCGTTGCTCAATTGACTTAAAATTTTGAAACAATGTTGCATTCGAATACGCGCGTTTTTTTGTATACCCATTATATAGATGCCACATCCGTGACAGGTAAAACCGTACGTTTTTAAAAAACACGTATGCTGAGCCACAGCAGCGCGTGGTCGTGTACAGCTGGTATTTTATAATATAATAGTTCTTTTATTATTTCCATTCGTGGGCTGTTTTCAGGACAAAACAGTCAACATATTCATAATTTGCTTTACATTATTGTTAGTTTTGGCATTATATGAGGTTTTTCTCCCTTTCGCCAAGTACACATATTCTAGATGAGTAAATCGAGTGGTGGCTTATTTTAGGATTGGTCTGATGAGTACCTTGGATGGTTTGGTAAAATCCATGAAATATTTTGTTTTTAGGTCTTTGTTATGCTGCATCGTCCAATGTTACGATTGATTATAAGAAACTAAAAAAATATGAATATCATTGATAAAGTAACGGTAAATTAGAGGACATACATTTTCCTGCAGACGAATCCCAGATCAAAGTGCACATTACAGTGCTTTCTATTTAGTCAAACCATCCTATTTTATGTCCTATCATATCTCTTCATCTATGTTTACAATACAGCGACTGTCGTATCTAGTACATAGTACTAAACGTATCCAACGAAAATAGCTTGTTCGTCGCTGTCGACAATCCTTTAATCTTGACTCTTTAATGACGCGTAAAATAGTTAACACAGATAAGCAGCTGAACGGCGCCGCGGCGCTTCCTTGCTTAGAAGAGATCATTTAAATTTCAGGATGCCGAAGCCCGCACACGAAAATTTATAATAGGACTTTTCTCTTCTTGTAAATCATACAGCATTATTATTCTTAAATGTTATTAATACTAATAAGAGGTGTGTCGAAGCAACATATCCATACACATACATTTATGGCCAACAAAGCGATAGACTGACAGAGATCTGTGGGAGTCAGCGCATTGACAGATACTGACAGTCCAGGCAATTTAAATAAGCTATCGGGTCCATTACCATGACGGCTAGTTCCTCTTCAATACAAATCCCTGAAAGTAGATATAGTGACTTCTTTTTGTCCTGCTCACTTCTTCTCCGTCGATCGATTGCCAAATGCCGACGACGGCGTGACTGTTCTTTCCTCGATATGTTAAATGGGATTATGCCTAATAAATAGTTATGCATCAATCGACAAAGCAAAAGTGCGTCAGTTCTAGAACTTATTGCATCAGTTTAGTTACATTACAATACACTACATTTTCGTGGTGTCCAATTGACAGCTAAAAACCGCTCTTGGACGTGTCAAAATAATTGTGTTAGGTAGTAAGTCTCGTTACTACTCTTTACTGAACATACTTAGGTAGTCACGAATTTGACTGCTAGATTGTTGAGCTATAATAAAAATAAAAATAAATAAAATAGAAGCCTAATATTTGAAATAATCAATACCTTGAAAATATACGTAGTTTAATTTTTCATCGTAATGTTCAAATATTGAAATTGTCAGTAAAATGTTAAATAATCTTATATTCAATTTTTATCGTCTCCTGAACATTTTGCATCAGGGGACTTGTATTGTTGATAATGCTATATAGATCATAAATAAGTAGAAAAAATGCGTACAAAATAGAGCAAATCGCCTCTTAGTTGACAACATTGTATCGTCTCCTGAACATTTTGCATCAGGGTACATGTATTGTTCATAATGCAATATAGATCATAAAGAAGCAGAAAAAAATGCGTACAAAATAGAGCAAATCGCCTCTTCGTTGACAACATTGGCTAGTATATTTTCTTTTTGAAAGGTAGGTCTCTACGAGTAGGTTAATCGAATCTATTGTCATTGTGTAGATCAGCCTGATGACTATCCAACCTATATTCTTATTTCCTATAATAATCATGACTCCTTCTGAGCGACTTCACTTGTTTATAATATTTCTTGATGGCATATTTCCTACATAATGCTGAAAGTGTATATAGGCCCAAATACTTAATCTCTTTGGCTTGCTGCAGCGTTACTACTCTGATTTCAGCTAGGGGTTGTGTTCCGCTCTGCGTACTGCGTACAGGACTCTCGTGCAGTTAGGCTACTAAGACCCACCTCTTTCTTTGGCGTCGGATCACCTCACGGCTCAGCTCCTTTCCAGTAGCCTCCTCGAAGATGGTCTACCCCGGTAAGGACTCTGTTTTCCCTGCCTCTCATTGCATTCATGCTGGATCAGATTTCGCTGGGGTTGACTTTTGGGTGCTACTGGGCGATTTGCGGCGTCAGCCAATCGACTGTGCACTCCGGCGAATAACTGGAGGAGCTTGGAAACGATATACGGTTTCCTAAACAGCGGGAGTAATTGCTAAGCTGATGCCAGCCGCTTTTGAAACGACCAACTGGCCACCGATCCCGAGTGGAGAGACAGGCAAAGGACGCCATGGTGCGCGATAAATTCAAATTGAATTACCGCTGAATTACATCATGTAGAGGCCGCGCAAGCGACTTCGGACCCGTAACCAACCGGGAGGGTGGATAAATCCTGCCATTACTGATAGTAAGGGCGCGAGACCGGCCTATTGGTTTCACTTCCCAGTGTCTCGTGTAAGGCGCTGGCCTCTTCCGGGCGAGTTGGCATAGCTAGACGGTTGACGTTCACTTCAGGTTGAAAGAGCGATTACTTATCGTTACACCTTCCTGGGGTGACAGGTTCGCCCATTGTTCGATAGTGCTCCCTGTGGTCGTTTTCATCAAATAATCAATGCTGTCCACCCTAGAACGACCTAGTGCCAGTTGGGTGACAGAATCAAATAATCAAAAGTTTAAGGGGGTGCCATTTGGTTTTTGTTATTTTTGAAAGCAAAATCAATGTTTTATAGTAATTAATTCTTAAATAAACATTAATAAATAATTGAATGATTAAACAATATAATATAATAGGTATAGGCATAACAATTATAAAGCATAGCGAAAGGTATTATAGGCATATCTGTTTAATGAATAGGACTAAGCATAGTTGCTTACTCACCAGCAGCAAAAAATATTCCACCCTTGAGTCGCTCCCTAGTATACGGCAGACACCACGGCAGACATCTATCACGGCATTAGGTGAGCATCGCCTACCGGCAGAGCGCGACACGGCTAAGGAGGAGTTTTGTGTGTTTTACTAATTGGCAAAAGATGGTAATCACGGCGCCCACCGGCTTACGTCCCTATCGAGCGCCCCCACTACCCTACCCCTGTCATCCGCACAATGACAAAGATCCTGCTTGTCGCGTAAAAACGACGACAAGAAATTAATTAGCCGTACCCGTTCCACCTCTCACTCACTTGCCGTACTTAGTCAGGATGACGGAAAATAGAATATTAAAAAGATGTGTGTGAATATTTATTGTATCTATATTTATTATATTGTAATCTAATACTAATGACCTTCTAAAGAAGATATAGATAAACTTGATTTTGAACAAAATCTACTTTTTTTTTTGGGTAAATGCAAGACGCTTCGCGCCAGTCCCGTGTGTGAATCGGGCTGGCGCTAGCCCAATTACATTAAAAAACCTCCATATAGTTTCCTTCTCGATTATCTTTAATATTTTGCAAATGAAACAAGGTATTTCAGCACCTGTCGTGATTGTTTCGATTTTGTTTTATTCGGCCATTGATTATGAACAAATACACAGATAAAGATAAAGGCACTATAGACGTTATAAACTTAATTTATTGTAAAATGCTTTAAATGAAACTACCAAGTTTTTCAGGTATTTATTACTGTATTGTATTGAAAGCGTGAACATTTGGAATTCACTAAACATATTGTTACTCAAATTTATTGTTACTCACTTTTATTGTTACTCAAACTTCGACATCGCCGACTCTCAATATTGTTTTAATCTTTACGTTATATTACTGATTATAGACCTATATCAATATTACCTACACTAAGTAAATTATTTGAGAAAAGAAACGACAATTTCTGAATTTCACGGGCTGTATGTTACCGTTTTAGGTTTGCTATTTTCTGACGTTGTTGCCCTATAATCGACGTTCTCGTCAAGTGTCAACCCTGTTTTTGAAAAAGTTTCAGTTAGACAGCTAATTGAATAACACCTATTTTGTGATAGCCTGTGACTAAGTTTCTAAATAGGACAGATTGCGTTAAAAATTAAATTATGTTCAGTGATGAAAATGTTGCAAACGGCTTTAGGCGATTGATCCATGTCGGAAAGCAGCAGTCGTGATTGATACAAACGTTTTGAAGACAGCTGTAAAGAGGTGGCAGCTATTGAAAGAGAATTGTATGACATTAACTTCTCATTGAAGGAGAATTGTACGACATTAACGATCTCTAAAAACTGTATGCATATCAACTATATCTTTCAACTATATGTATTGACTATTTCTATCATTAAGTGGGCACATATTAATTATACCTTGACTATTTTTATTTTCAATATAATCACTAAGACATTTTATTTTACTTTTTGACAATCGTCACTTTTTTTGTTATTTTTGACATTACATTTATTAATTTTATATTAAAAAATCTTATTTTTATTGGTATTTTAAAGAATTCATTACTTTTTGTTTTTTATCTGGTAAACTAAATGGTGAGACTCGATTTAATTCTACAATAATACCTTCTTTATTCTTACGAGTAACCTTTTATGTTTTGATTACTAATAGAAGAATTTGATCATTAATGAAGAATTCAATCATATCACGGCCAAATGTAAATGTAATACAACTGTCTATACAACTATGTATTAGTTTTTATTCCTCCGCATCTGTTATGTCCATTACCTCAACACATGCGTATGTAAACCTGATAATGAATGCCCTCCCGCATTTTTTTATGTATAAAAAATGCCTAGGAAAAGGACGAAACTTATGTTTTATGTATCTATAAATAAGATACAGTTGTAATAAATAAATAGATAAATATGTAATCTAAATTTATATAAATATTTCAAAAATAAAAGTAATATGCACGGTTGTAACACATTTAGTATCACGGTTGCAATCTAATTTATAATACAAAATAATATTTATTACTTCTCAAAATAATCCATATCATCGCCAGTTAGGGCAGTAAACAGCATTAGGCGACATTAACCGAAGGATAACCTGGCACGTTGCGATTTCGCTAGTCGATAACCTTTATCGGTCGGACTTTTATCCATAATAACGTCATTCTGCCGCTGGTATGACTTATTGCAAATGACATTTGGCACGGCGTCAAACTATCGGGCATTTGGCCGGATTATCCGCCGCGATGGCCACTCCATCGGATACCCGATAAAGCGGCATTTTCCGTCCTCGGAAAAGTGAATCTGGCGAATTTGCACCATGCTCTGTGGCGTTTCGGATTTTCGGCTCTCCATGCATTTAAGTCGATTGAGCTAACAGTTTAGTTAAACATGTAGTTGTATATATTACTGTAAATTGAGCAGTTATTGTCAATTCGGTTTGAATGTAAAAGTCAGTTATAGTAAGTTATAAGTCAGTTCTAAACAGTACTAAGTAAATTATATTACAACTAGCTGCGCCCCGCGGTTTCACCTGCGTGGTGATGGAAAATTGTGATAATGATGATAGAAAACTAAATATCTTTATAAATTATAGCCTATGTGTAAGCTATATTATTGTAAAGTTTCATCAAAAGCCATTCAGTAGTTTTTTGCTTGAAAGAGTAACAAACATCCATACATACATTCTTACAAACTTTCGCGTTTATAATAGTAGTAGGATACACGTTTGTTAATAACAATATCCATTAGAAAGCCCATTTCTTTGGTTCAATGTGGTTTCTCTTATTTATAATAAAAACTTAATTTACAAAGAAAATATGCATACTTTATTTCCAAAATGATATCAAACTATGAAGAGCGACTTCAATATTAATATTAGATGTTGTATAGAACAAAACTATCAAATTCGCAGTCAAAATATCAAAACTCTTAAATTCACAGTGTAAAAGAAATTGAACAGTTGGCAAAACTATAAAAGTTTTTGCAAAAATAATTCGATGAACTAAACAATATAAAATACTTGACAGATATAGGTATGCCTTTGTTTTTTGATTATTTTGTTTGTACGAAATATTAGAAAATATTTAATTATTGAACGTCAAATACCAAAGTGATGGAGGTCTGACGTCATCTCGTACACGACAATTTTAATATCGATAGAAAAAATGTCGTAAACGTGTGGCGTCTTAATAATATCTCTATCGATTTCACATTCTATAGTCGAGTCCCAATTGAAAAACGATAGGGAATCAGGTCATCTCACTTACGATCTTTTCTCTATCAATTAAAAAAAAAATAACCATGTGCTGGTGCACTATTAAGTTATCAATTAAATGTCCTACAACCTAGTTTATAAATTACTAGCTGTTGCCCGCGGCTTCGCTTCGCGAAAAGTTTTGAATCGATTTGGTAATTTAAGTAGGGTGGCGTTTATTTGCCTTTATAGATGCTACCTTTTAATATATAGTGCAAGACGTCCTCCCCCTCAGATGACGCTAAGACGCTACCTAAATCTTAGACGTACGCGTCTTGTTCCTCGCCACGCGTTACTAATTTTATGATATCTCTATAACTATACCAACTTAACACTTACAGTAAATGGCTAATTTTATCTCTATTTAACACCCGTGATACTGGATTAATTTATTTTGTTAAGTATTTTTATTTTATTTCTAATGTCTTTAACAAACACGGCCTAATTATTTTTATTACTTTTCTCAGACCTTAAAGCAGTTATTTTAGCTTAAATATGAAAGTAAGATGTATACTGTCGTTGACTTTTTTATAGACCTCTTTGAGGCCGATATTTCTGTCATCAATAGTTTTAGCATATATCAAACCGTTTATTAAGCGCACGCCGATAAACCATTAATACACATTAATAAACAACGATATTGATTTACAAATATCGTAATTTCTAATTGGTAACCAATATCTAAAACAACAAAATAGCCTATAACACTCGTCGACAATGGAGCTTTCCATTAGTGGAAGAATTTTTGAAATCGGATAAGTAGTTTCGGAGATTACCCTCTACATATAAACTTACACACTTGCAAACATTACATATTTATAGACTAGCCAGTCATGTTATGCAACCAAAAATAACATGTTATTAAAATGACATGCAAGACTGCAGCACGGTATATCGTGTATGCGTGTCTGCGTCAGTGTGTCAATATGCATTGTTTTTGTTTAAAAAATTAAGCAACGTGTTGCTACTAACTTTGATTTCAAAGATCTAAAATCATTGAGAACTGTTTGCCCCAGGCCTATGTGTAGGTCCTAAAACGCCCGCTCAGAAGAGCTCATCGTGTCCGACCCGAAATTCACGAATTCTGCGATTGGCAATAAATTAATTTATATAACAATTTTATTGAAATTTATATAGCTAATTAAAATAAATTTAAATGTAATTTAATTATTAAATTATAAATTACGCCTACAATACTGAACAGCATTCTATTTGAAGATTTGGTCAAGGCGGTTCAAATTCTCTACAACCGGTCTCGCGAGTGTATCATGGTGGGGGTAGTGTCGTATGTTGAAAATTTTACAAGGCATTGTTTTTCTCGGACATCATTAATTATTTTATTTTTAGGTAGTCCTGGAACTTTTTGAATCCACGGTGTATTATACAAATAAGTAGGTATATAATGATACAAAAATGGAGTGCCATTTATCAGTGTCTCAATCAAATAGGACGTCACTAAACCACTATCACGCAAATGAATCTTCTCATCGGGGACTCAAAACTTTAATACCTATATATATTTAAAACTAATTCGACGTGGAGACTTTTAAATAAAATGGAATATTCCAAGGAGCAATAGCCGTAACTTAGATTACATTTCGGGTAAAAACGTGGTCGCAATATCTTAAAGCTTGTTGTGCCCGCCATTACAATTAAGTCGCCAGTTAATACTTGTCTAAAGCATTAAGCCGGCGAAGAGCTTCGTACGTAATTATACGGCGCGGGGCGCAACATCAAAATACAAACATTCAATTAAAATGCAAAGTAAGATCGCGAAAGGTAAAAGGAGCAGTTACTCGCCCCGCTTGTTTTAACCGCCAACAGACTGAACGGATAAAGTGGATGCTCATCAGGCTGTATACAGCGTGTTTCATTTCCAAAAATATATTTGTTTAAATACAAGTATTTTCAAAAAGATACAATCGGATAATGTAGTGAAACAGCCTCACATCTCGCTCCTATTATTTAGTGCAATAGAGCTTATTGAAAAACAGGATATGTTGATACCTTCAATACATATTCAAACGTGAGTAGGTACTACAGAATAATTTCTATGATCTTGAAAGGAAAGATTGCCAAGAAAAAGACCAGAAGTAGAAATAGTCTGAGGTGGATATGCAATATCCATCACCTTTTGGACCTTTAAACATCATCATGATTACAAACCACTAGCTGATGATGAAGCTATACTCTGTTTGAGCTGTAAATGAAAGGATCACAGTCTCGGATTATTTCGCCGCATTCTGAATCAGACCGAAGTTTTCTTATATCGCAAAATTTCAAACGCGTTTATCTCAGTTTCAGCATGCCATCAACGATATTTCTTATGTTCTTATGTATGTTCTTTCTTATGTTCTGCATAGAATCCTCGAGTACAACTAACCTGATTAAAAACTACCTTGTACCAGATCATATAACACCTCATATATGGAGATTGATATTTTCCTGTCAAAAAGAATCGATTTTAAAGAGCAGTGAGGATGAATATACACAAAATAATTAATGGAGAGTAAAATGAAGTTCCAAATCCAAATATTTCCAAATCCTCGATACCTTTCCTCTCACCGCTTCACCACATCGATCTAATGGGAATTCGGTTTGACTGCGAACACGCATTGCTGCCTTACTATGGTATCGTCCTTACTAAAAATTGGAGATTTCTTAAAACAGGATTTCTTAGTTTAAAACTCTTAATTCTATTTACTTCATATTCATTATGTTTATTTTAATGAAATTTTAAAGATATTTTTAGTATGATGATGAAATTATGTCATATTTGGAGTGATATATACGTTTTATAACCGGATAACAGTCGGGCGAAACGGAAGGTTTTATTATGTCGGCGATATGGAAATAACAAAATATATGACAAAATTAATTTTTAAAAAATAACTGGAGGGCTTGAGAAGATTTTGTTAGTATCTTACCCAATTTTAGTTATAGGTACATTACCATAATGTCACTTAAGGATGTATTTTCCTATTGCTCATCATAGCATTCCATTTTGCCCACACATAAGAGCAAAATATTACTTATTATTATACTAATTGTTTTACTTATTCTGGTCTAGGAATTTGACATAATTGTTTTTTTCTTCGCATATTTTCAAAGCTGAGACCTTTAAGAAAATATCCTCAAAAGTATTTTTCAAAATTCGAATTATTTTCGGAGTTACAGCGACTTTTGTTATGTGGCAAATAAACCGATCGTGCCAGAACAAATCGATCAATAGACCCCCGTACTATAATGTAATCACCGACTTCATGATTATGAAGCTAGAACAGCTCGTTTAGCTGTAAGAACTTCATAAAATGTTAATTTTGAAGTAGAACCAAATGTGACAATTAAGTACCATTATCTGAGTTACGCCTCCGAAACTTTGTCTCAAACTTTAAACGCTATTTTCTCGAAACGACTTTTTTCGAACTGGTTGACATATCTTGTTCTTCGATGTTACGTGCTGAGCGGGTTAAACGATTTATTTAAAATTTGTTTAAAATCATGTTTGCTTATCCCTCTATATCCGTGGTTACGGATTTAAAAAACATTTTTTTTTCATTACGAAAAAACGGAAAAATAAAAAACAGTGGCAAAAAGATTATATTTTTTGAAATCGTCGCCATTTTGCGGAAAATAATAATATCTTTCTTTCCAAGATCCGGGCCATAGCAACGTCCTTACTAATCAAGATTTTTTTATTTTTGTTTGTTTCATAACACTACAAGGGTTGGAATCATGTCAACCAGGACGCTCCTTTTTGTTTTTACCCCCCACTTCACTTTTACCACATTTAACTCTTTGAATTTTTGTTTTTTTTGTTGGTGTTTTTTTATTGTATTCTTGAAACGTCAATGTACATATATTATGTAAAAAAATGGATTGTATTTTTTTATCTTTCTCGGAATAACGCCTAAAATTTAGGCCTCTAGACCAGAATACCCCCTTAATCTTATCTAATCATTTTGTTTTTGGTTGAAACATGTAACATTAAAGTGATCATTTGTATTTTGCAACAAAAGCCTTTTCCATTATTACTAACTTAATATACTTTTTCTTTTTCAAACTTAAGACTTCCATTTGACGCACTTTTACCCAAGAATATAAGATTTCAAGATAATTGAAATTTAATTTTCTTAGAGAACCGTTATTGAGAACTGGTAATGAAAACTTTTTTTTTTAATATGTATTATTACCTTGTTATTGTTATTAACTTTGTCCAGTGTTCTATGTACTTTGTACAATGTACTTTTTTAAAAGGTACAATATTCAGAAGAAGCATAAGTTTAACAAAATATGGAAATATTTTTTCTGTGGTGGTAATAATTAGCTTTCGAAATTAAAAGTGAGGGCGCTGTCAGTCAGTCTTTCATAAGGAAATAAAATAAAATAACAAAGGTAACAAGCGATAAAACATCAAAATGGTTCTAACTATAAATAAGTCCACTGGAACAATAGTAATAGTACGTATTTAGTACGTACGATTTTGTAACGCAAATCTTGTCTTTTGTGATATATTTCAATTTGTGAATTTGTGATATTAATATGTGCTTTTTGTACACTTCATTGCGCGTAACGAACTCCTAAACTTTTTACAGGCCCTATTTAAGTACTTTTCTTTGCGGGCTCGTTTTCACGAATATATGTAAAATATTAAAAAGCTTTCTTTGCATTGCAGAATATAGCCTCCATTTCAGAAGGAAAAATGAACAAATATAGATATCTATATACGAGATGCCCCAGAGAAATTATTCTGATGATAAAAATAAAACAATGAAGGCATTTCCAGATTTTTCAACCATATAATTTACTTATAATATACATGATACCAAAACGAAACACCCCGTGTTGATATTTATATTCATCCCCGCGCCTGGGCGCCTCTTCCCGTCTCAAATACCTGCTTCCTGTTACACAACCAAAGCAGCAATAAAATGTCAAGTTAAACAAGATGTCGAAAACGTACGGGTGGTAAATTTACACAGACGAATTTAATATTAATTTATTCCGACGTATCGGGCAAATTCCTTAATTAAAAATAACTCAAGTTATTTTTCGTTTGTTTGGTTTAGATATTATGAAAAAATACTCTTTTAACTAATGAAGTTTTTCCTGATTTTACCTTATATAGAGACGAATTCAGTCTGATAAATTCTACCTATTTTACTATTATTGAGACTGGTAAAAAAATAGTATGAATACATTGGGAACTTATATGGTGACACAGAATAATTTTGGCATGCATTTCTTCAAGCGTTGTGTACCAAAATGGCAAGATACCTAATAATACACCGAGCTCAGAATGAACCGGATATATTTTACTATTCGCTTTCTGTGGTTATTTAGAGTTATAAATTATCTATATATTTTACATTGACAGGATTATGACCAAAGCCGTAATGATATAGATGACCCCTATTGGTGAGGTTCTTTTGTCTGTCCGTCTGTCTGTCTGGATGTACGTCAAAATCGATTATTTCGAGCAGTGTAGGTATATATTACCAACATGAAATAAAGATTAGTTGTAGAACTTGCTTGTCCGCTCCTCACTCAACTATCGAAGTGAAGTTTTTTTTAAAACTAGTTATTAGGGGGGGGGGGGCAAATGAGATTGCCTTTTTTTCTTAACCATTCGGGTTAGATGCATTTGAAATGGAATAATTTTCTGTTTTCAAAACATTACCGCTTTTATTATTGTGCATATAAGTTTAATCTAGTATTAAGACAAAGTAAGCCACTTTGTCTTAATACTTTGTATATATAAATGTATATATATATATATATATATATATATATATATATATATATATATATATATATATATATATATATAATTGGTTTTTTGTAAAATCTTTTTTTAAAGAATTATTAAAAAATCTTATAATTATTAAAAATAATTTATAAGAATCTTTAAAAATATATATATATATATATATATATATATATATATATATATATATATATATATATATATATATATATATATATATATATATATATATATATATATATATATATATATATATATATATATATATATATATATATATATATGTATATATATATATATATATATATATATATATATATAAATATATATATATATATATATATATATATATATATATATATATATATGTATATATATATATATATATATATATATATAGTGCTTAAAAGTAAGAATGAAATTCTAAACTAGACAGGAACATCTCTCCTTTACATTAAAACACAAATGCTAAAACCCGGACAGAATACTTCATTTCATTTCACGCTGCTTCTCTCAGAGACACTCAACATTTTTTGATAGGAATATGTAGGTAGTTTTGAAAAAAAATATCAATACAAATATATACGTACCTACTCGTATCTTAATTCCTTCTTAAATGTCTATATTTCGATCGTGTAATATATTTATTGAATACTTATTCAATTCTAAAATTTATGTAGCCATTTATCAATATTCTCGAATCAACTGAAATATCAGCATATTATAAAGTTTTTTTATTGTATATTTATAAATATGTTGTGCCTAATACCTATATATGTTACAGTTAACACCCGTTTTTAGATAGAACGCGTTTTCCCTAGTTAGAACTAGTTTTTACTTAATGCCTTTGTTAAAACTAGAATTAACTAATGCTCAAAATTGAATATCAGGTAAAACTAGTTTTTACTAGACAAAACGCGTTTTTCCAAACCGGGGGAATTCCGGGGGAATCTCTTTCCAAACGCCCGCGCCGTTCGCGCGCTGTGCGCTCGCTCGATTCAGTACCGCTTTGTTTTCATTCTGATAAGCACGTATAGATTGATTCGAGCGCAATTGTCATGGCAAACTTAAATGAAGGAACGCGATGGAAAGAGGAGTTTTTAAACCAGTTATTAGCGATTCGCGATCACGAAAAAAAAGAGGACCACTTCTGTATTATGACAAAAGGAACCTACGACAATTTAGTGGACGAAATTCAAGAAGCACAATTAGCTGTTCAGAAATCTCAGAAACAGTACAGGAGACTGAAGCGATTTAAGGTAATCAATATTTGTGGAATACGAAAATTAGTGACTAGACAAGAGCCCATGAAATACTACTTGTATGTAGATGAAATTTTTGATATAATTGAAGCAGCTCATGTGGCCGTTGGTCATGGTGGTCGGGATAGACTTAAAAATGAAACTTCACGAAAATATGCGAACATAACTTTAGAAATGATAAATATTTTTCTCTCTATGTGCGAAACTTGTCAGCGTAAAAAGAGTATGAAGAAAAAAGGACTTGTTTCAAAACCCATACTACATTCTGAAATGAACAGCCGTTGCCAAGTCGATCTTATCGACATGCAAACTCAAGAAGATCGGGGATTTAAGTTTATAATGGTGTATCAGGACCATTTGACAAAATTTGTTTTGTTGCGTGCACTGAAAAGTAAGAGAGCCGTAGAGGTGGCGTATCAGTTGACTGATATATTTTTGACATTTGGTGCTCCTTGCATCTTACACTCGGATAACGGCAGAGAATTTGTAAATTCTGTCATAAATGAGCTCGTTTCATTTTGGCCGGAGTGTAAACTGGTCCATGGAAAGCCAAGACACAGTCAAAGCCAAGGATCTGTTGAAAGAGCTAACCAAGACATAGAGAAAATGTTAGCTTCATGGATGCAAGATAACGATACCACAAATTGGTCAAATGGTATTCGGTTTGTACAGTTTATGAAAAATCGGGCGCTTCATTCCGGTATTAAACAATCACCATACAAAGCAATGTTTGGTATAGAACCACGAGTAGGTCTTATGACTTCGACTTTACCACGAGATGCTATTGAGGATATACGAGAGGAAGATGATCTCGAAAATGCGTTAAATAAAATAAATATGACGGATAGTACAGATAATGCAAAAGCTGAGCCTGTGGCTAGTTGCAGTGGACATCGTCAGATTATAACCGGAGCCAAACAAAAAGACGCAGAAAGTTCATCCAAAACAAGTGGAGAATCGCCAATCGCACCAGAAGCCAGTGAATATGACATTGAAGCTGAAGCATCTACGACCGTATAGCCTCTTATAATACCACCAAATGACAAAGACCTCGAAGTTGTAACAAATGTGAATCGACAAATAATGGCATCCAGAGAAACAGCACATCGAAACTTAAAAAAACAGGCCAAGAGAATGACATTGGCTTCAGATGCAATTCACGTTCCAGTAGAAATTGGTGATAATGTCATTATACAAATCCCTGATGTCGACAGAGCAAAAGCAGATCTACGTAATATAGTCGGAGTGGTTCTTCAAAAGGATGATCAGGGTTTTCACAAGATTGGAACGAAATATGGAATACTCGAGAAATTATATTGCAGGTATGTACCTATGGGTTGCTTAATTGTTTTATCATATAACTATATCGCTATTAGGTAAATGCCAACTATTTAAATGTGCTTTTCAGGTCAGAATTTGATAAGTGCAAAGAAAAATTTTTGCATGAAGAAGATGTTCCGAATACCAATTTACCTTTGAGAACTGTTGCTAAGGAAGCAGCCATAGGAACAGGCCAAGGATTTATGCGCTGCGTATGCAAGAAAGGATGTATGTCAAAAAGGTGTCTCTGCAAGAAAAATGGTTACCTTTGTAACTCAAAATGCCACGATAGTTTGTCTTGCAATAACAAGTAGATCCTCATCCTTTTCTAATTTTAAGGTTTTGATTATTTTTTATTGTATGGTAACAAATGTTCCTTAACAACTTGTTTGATTATTTTATTTACTTTTAATTAATATTGTTACCTTGGCAACTTCTTTATGTCGATGTTCCCTAAAATGTTCCTTTAGTGTAAGATTATTATTTTGTGTCCTAGATCTTTTTAATAAATATTTTTAAAGTATATCTTGTTTTCAATCCCAAATTAGTTTCTGTAGTGCTGGTTTTAACTAAGGCTCGGAGTGACAACTAGTTTTATCTGAAAATCAAAAATATCAGTGGTAAATTCTAGTTTTGACTAGGTATTTCTAGTTTTAACAAAAGCATTAAGTAAAAACTAGTTCTAACTAGGGAAAACGCGTTCTATCTAAAAACGGGTTGTACGAATTTTGCCATTTGCTAGTGTACCTGGTCATCATATAAATAATGTAGGTACCTACGTAGGTAATGGTAATGTAGGTACCTACGTAGGCCACGTAGGTAATAATGTAGGTACATCTGGGGATACCTTAAAAACGAGCTGTCATTAATAATATCATTCACCATTCTTTGTTACCAATTTACTTTTAGTTTCTTTCTTAACCGACTTCAAAAAAAGAAAAATGTTATCAATTCGGTTGAATTTTTTTATGTTTCTTACTTCAGAACTCCGTCATTTATGAACCGATATGGAATACTCTTTTATTACTTGAAAGGATATACTGTTAGATTGGTCCTATTGTAATCAAAATCCTGTGTTGATCCATGAGGATCCATAAGGAATTGGGGGAAGTCCTCAAATATTATCATATGAAGTTGAACATTTACAAGTTGGTTCAGTTCCGATGACAATGCATTTTTTTTGGTAAGCATGACCTGATTCTACACCGGGTTTCGCTCCCGACGAGGCGACTCTTCAACGGTCAACAGCACAGACCCGAATTTTTTTATACGCATTCAGTTATGATAGCCCGTTCTAAGTTTCACCAAGACAAAACTGCGACACCCAAGGTCGGCTTCAAACGAGGGAACTCCTCAACGGTCAATATCACAGACACGAAATTTTGTATACGCATTCAATTATGATAGCCCGTTCTAAGTTTAACCAGGCTGTGACACTTATAAAAATTTTGGAGTTAAAATTTGTTAAAATTTTGTCTATTATTTTAATATAGAAAGCAAATGGAATGAATAACTATTTAATATGTTTTTCTTTATTCTTTATTGGAAAACCTACGGCGCTGTAATAGTAAACTTAATTATTATTAAAGCTTTAAAATATCTTAGCATGTTGCATAATTTATAGTGATGGTATACTGGCTTCGACAAAAACAAAAGAGATATATCTAAAGATAATAGAAATCAAAATAAAATATTAATTATTTTTATTCTACTCATGCAATTAGTGTACGTGTTCTGTGTGTGAGATTACTTGAGGGTGTTTCTGAGATTTGTTAGAGCGTGTCTGTGTGTGTGTCTTTATTATGGTTGAGCGTTTGATTTTTGATCGTATTTATACAAACATATTTGTTTCAACGTCAATACGTTATATGCAAATACCGATAAAATTGTGCTCTACCTTACAGGTCTATATGGAAATGAGTATTTTTTTTTTTGATGGACATCGTTGTTTCTTTACACTTGGGGATCAAAAACTGATCCAGGGCGCTATGTATCCCAGGAACATTGGGTATTCAGGGATACATAGCGCCATAGGTATAATTCATAGCGAAACAAAAATATATCAGTAATTAAAAGAAAAGGCAACATCGATTATAAACACAAGCACTTAATATAGCAATAAACGCATGGATTATAGATCCTTGTATGTATTGTATTTTTTTTTATATATGTATTATATTTTTTTATATGTATTACATTTTGTATATATGTATTATATTTTTTTAGTGACACATCCAAGAGTAGGAATATCTACCTATCTGGAGTAGAGTATAGTTTTATTTTGTATTGATATTGCTGAGTGTATTTACAGTATTTAAGTCACGGGGGAACGATTTGACAGTAGGTTAGGGAGCACATGCCATTTATGTTAGATTCCTCATTAGGCTTTGCTAATGTGTTTTTTTCACATTTATTTAGAAACAATTTTATAGCGTTGCTATCAATAGCATTTATGTTAGTTCCTTTCGGTCACTTTTCTTTAAACGGCCAAAACCTTCAAGAAAATCTTTATATTCATTCAATTATTTATGCCTTAGCAAATATTCGCGTAATAAATAACATTTTGACCAAACAAACCAAATGCTCACCGGCCCTGTTTTATACGACTGCCGCCCCCGAGGAGGAAGCGCAAAGCAAGATGGCTATGATTTTGTATTAAAACCCTGTTTACACAATAAAGGTACAAAAGATTTAGTGAATATAAATTGAGTTTTGCGCTTTATTAAATACGAAAGCAGCTTGGATATTCAAATTTTATTATATTTATTCACGTCTCTCGCTCTCGTCCGCCTCCTGTCCCTTTTCACAGGGGCTGAGAGGCGAGTTGGGGTTTGCGATGGAGGGGCAGGGGAAGGGGGGTAAAAGGGAGGGGGTGTACCTCGCTACGGTTTATCGCCTTATTTCTGTTTTCCCGAAATTTTCCCTAAAAGCGGATTTGTTTCCCTGAATAATGCGCTTATATAATATTCAACCACCTTCATTACCGTTCGTGTTCTGTTTCTTAAATAAGTATGCTTAATAAAAATTATCATAAAAGATTTACCTTTAAATTAAATTTTATGACATTTTTGATTATAACGATAACGATAAATAGTATAACGATAAATAATAATATAATAATATAACGATAACGATAAATAATATAACGATACATATATTTGACTATAACGAGTTTCTGCCAATCGATAAAACGGCTAGTGATTTAATTTAATTTAATTTATTTATTTTTTAATAGCTAAATGTATACAGCATATTCATTTTATAAAAGAACATTTTATAAATTAACAATAATATAGACATTTTAATACATTTCAAATTAGCAAATAATATAAAGCACCTATTTAAAAGATAATAATTTTATAACCTTTTTTTTTAAGAAAAAAGGAAAAAGAAGCATTTCTAAATTTAAATGTATAAGTACAATAGGGGAATGGAAATGGGAGGGATTTTTTTAACACTATATGTAATATACGTTCATAAATGGCCATACATACGTATACTATTGACATATAAATACATGTAAACATACATACACACATAAATACATTGTATATAATAAACTAATAAGTAGTGTATATATAGTGTGTATATAGAGTAATAATATTTTATAAATATTTAAATTAATTATCGTTCCTGAGCTTTTCTTCGACTGCGTGAAGAAAAGGCTTCCTGTCCAGAGAAAAAATGGCAAGGTCATTAAACCTGTTATTAAAAGAGCTGAGTAACCGTATCATAGTAGATTTGCTGAAGTGGCTTGTATTGCATCTGGGCACGTGAAACAAACGAGAAACTGTACTTCTGGGGGGCACTCGATCGAATGTGATGTTGATGGTTTTACCATCGAATATGATGTTGCGCTTTATTTAAGTTTTAATTAATTTAATCACCCCTTCATTTAATTTATTATTCCAAAGTGCCTTTATAGTAAAAGTAATTTAATTTACAATGAGTTGTAGCGAAGTTCGCCGAAAAGATATTCGTATCTTCGACTGCAACCTTTGTCCTTATGTAAATATGTAAATTACGTACAGAGGAACGCTGGCATTCGGTATTTATTGCTCGCGGAAAACAAATAGCAAGGTAACAGGGGAGGGAATCGCAAAATACTAATATTCAAATAAATGTATATTGCAAAGCTTATGAGAGGTATATATACGGTATATTTTTGTATGGATTATGGTGCTTATCCCTAACATTCGGCAATAAGGCTATCATTAATAGCTCTGAAGAAATAGTTCCTAACGGTCCCTTGCAGTTTGGTTCTGATGGCCTGTCTGTGTTTTTAGATCGGCTCAACTCAAGGTTCAGCTCTTATCCGGTAGACTCCTCGAAGAGGGACTAAACTGGAAGGGCCGCTGTAAACTCTACTTGCGGCTTTAACCTACAGTCGTAGACAGTTGGATCGCAGCTACCGATCCGGGGGTTCCCCCGAAACAGTGTTCACCTCGGGCGGAACTGGGCGGTTTGTGAGCCGTGCAGTATTAGCCGATCATTTGTTCAATCCGGCAAATAACCGCGGGAGTCTGGAAACGTACGTTTCCTAAGCAGCGGGGGTAGTTGTTAACCTAGTGTCATCTATGCTTGAAACGTTCCTTTGGCCACCCGATCCCGTATGAGACTCATATTGACGTGCAAAGGGTGACATGGACTGCAATAAATTCGAACATATATTATCGGTAAATTCAGGTAGAGGCCGCGCAAGCGACCTTGAATCTGGGGCCAGATTAGAGAAATCCGTCCAGATCTGATAGTAAGGGCCTGGCGTTTGCCCGTTACGTCGCACTTGCCACGCGACAAAAAGGCATTAGACTCTTCCGGGCTGTTGCTGTAGCATGACTGCGGATTTTGTTGTATATCAAGTCTTTACAATTACAGAGTCTTTACATTCAGATCTTCACATACAGAATAGCATGATGTCGTTATAACTCCCTGCGGTAGCGGGTTAGGCCGTAGTATTCACATCCCTCACATTCTAAAGGAATCGATTAATAATCCCAAAATACATACTTGTTTTTTCTCGTAGATATAGCACTAAAGTTGGAAGGCACAAGTCTTAAAACATAGCTAAAAAGATGAATTTTGGGTCAGTGCTGAAACACTGATTAAAAATTCCAATGAAATAAAATCAGATATTATAAATAATAAATACAAACGGAGCTGCCATGGAATTCACCGACCGGAGTCGGGCCCATCATAATACTATTTTTTACACTTCTGGGGGGTGAGCAGTGGATTCCGGACTTACGAACCGGCTGTGGTAGGTTTAGGACAGCTGTCTTGCCACATGTGAGCGTTCACCTTGCCACCCATTCACTCCCCCTTCGAAGCCATAGAATTTGAGATGCGCAAATCGCAGTTTTAGATAATTTTTCTAAGAAAGAGTTGATTATTTTTCTGGAAAGGCCAAGATCTTTAAAGAGGTGAAATAGAGATTTAGCTGGCAGGCCACGAGCGCCAACTTCCACCGCGTGAAGGTGAACAGTGAAGCCGTTCCGGGTTACGGCATTTGCAAGATCATGGTATTTATATAATTTGTACTCGTGGTCTTTTGGGATATTTGATTCCCATGGAACAGTTAATTCTACAATAAGAGCCACCTTCCGAGATAGAGAGAAAAGAGTTATATCTGGACGGAGGGCTGTGCATCCGAGACTTTCAGGGAATTTATACTGCTTAGAGACCGAATCAACCTCCAGAATCCAATCTGTAGCTTTCTCGATTATTGAGAAAGGTTTTGTAGTTAGATGTTTTTGCCTTTAGAGCCATCCCGCATAAACTGTATTGGGGGTTTGGAGGATACTGTCAAACCCTTGTTGGCACGAGCCACTGAGAGACTAATTACCTCGCGAATAACAGCGAGAACTTTGTCATGGCGGTAAGTGTACCGTCCTTGATCTAAGGCCACCTTGCAGCCAGCTAGAATGTGTCTAGCTGTGCAAGGGGTATTGCTACAGAGGGGACAAGAACTATTCTCGGCAAAGCTCCAACGAGCGAGGTTACTGGGGTCTGGAAGTGTATGCTGAAAGGCATTCAAATAAAATTTCAGCATCTCTGGCGTCCAGTCATAGAGCATTACCTTCCAGTGCATTGGAGGCGGAATGCAAAAGTCCCCAATTGTTGTCCAATCATTCTGGCATTGAAGGCCAATAGCATGAGCCATACTCTTGCTGTCGTAATCTCCCCGCAAAAGAGACTTCTTCAAGTCCACGTCGCTCGTGGTTTTACTGCCATACCCCAGACCAGTGCCATTCTGGCTGATTCCAGTAAGGAACTTTTTGTGGAAGTCTACGCGGGCTTGTAGATTATTTGAATCACTACGGCCACTTATTACGTGCTTCGATATTGCCGGATCTTTGGAATTGCACAGAATCGAATTTTTGGTTATTCTGGAGTTGGCGCAGAGCAGAGAGGGCAGTTTAAGCGCTAGCCCAAAATTTTGTTTGGACCTGAAGAGAGTCGAGGGGTCAGCTGGTTTGGCTAAGGACAGCCAGGATTTTAAACTAGCTGTCACCAGCGCATCTAGACGGGACAGTTGGGTTTTGGTAAAATCGTAAATAAGAAAGGGCCATGACAAATGTGACGTTAGATAATTGTCATAGATCCAGGCCTTACGAAGGCCAGAAATTAGCAAGGCATCTATTTTCGCCAGGCAACTTTTGAAATGCTCTATAACATGATCGCCCGAGACGTCTTTTCCCTGATGGGTGATTTTTCTGCCGAGGAATTTGAAATGATTGTTTGGGTCTATAAGGGAGATATTAGAGCCCTTATAGACCAATTTGGGGTCATAGGATGTAAATTTTGTGCCCATGCGGGCGAGTCCAAGGCAAAAACATTTGGAGGGCTTCACTTTTATACAGCCTGACCAGTCGCAGAAAAGCTCCACTATCTGTAATAGCAGGGAAAGCTGCTTGGGGCTTCTGGTGATGAAAGTTAGGTCGTCGGCAAAAGCGAGGCACGACGAGGTGTATTGGCCGTCTGTTTAAAACGGTAGCCCCACTTCCTGTCAAACTGGGTCAGGCTTTCCAGCAGTATATTAAAAACTATATTAAAAATCGTCGGGGAGAGGCAACAGCCCTGAAATAGTCCAATTGAATATGGTATAGAGCGGGTAGTCCATTCTTGCGTTTTAACATGGAAAGTCAGACAGTTGTAGTAGGAGGCTACAATGTCACGCACGACTGGTGGGAAGTTGTACCAGCGGAGTGCAAAGTGGAGGAGACTGTGTCGGACTGACCCAAAGGCATTCTCTAGGTCGAGCCAGCATACATTGATTTGGCGTTCGTGCTGTCTCGCATCCTTGATGGCAGCAGCCAGGAGAGAATTGTGCTCGAGGCAGCCCGAGACGCCACGCATGAAGCCTTTTTGAACTGATACTCCAAGGTACTCATTCCGGTGCATGAATTCGCTCATCCTCGTGTGGACTATGCTAAAAAAGATTTTGGCCACAGTGTCTGTGAGAGCAATGGGCCGAGCGTCCTTTGGTCCGGTGCAAACTGGGACCTTCGGAATTAAGATGACTGTCGCTCGGCCAAAATTCTGTGGGACTACACCGCTATTCCATATATTTCGAAAGATGGATCCTAAATATTGCAGAAGGCAGGGGCATTTTTTGTATACTAAATAGTTCTCTTTACTTGATTACTTGATTAAGAATCTCATCTAGAGATGGAGGTTGAGAAGCAAAAGCTACCGTAGGCAGGGGCGGAGGTGTAATGCCCGGCGGAGGGCTGTAATTATGGGATTTGGATTTTTCCGGGATTTGGATTTTTCCCTTGGCGCAGACAAAACCGTTTTGCTGTAGTTAAAACGGTTTTTGTCGAACCGGGCTTCCTCTTTGGATTTGAGAAATGCTGCCTTGCGCTTGTCGTTTTGCGTTGCTACTCTCTGTATGAGTTTTAGTATAGAGCGGTACGCGCGCGAGAAGTTGTGGCAGAGGGCTTTATCCCCGGCTTTCTTGGCTTCACGTAACTGGCGACGAAGTAGCCGCTTTTGCCTACGGAGCTTTGCCTTAAATGCGTTTTCTCTGTGATAATGCATTTCGAAATGTGTAATAATAATAATAATTAGTAATATTATAAAGTGAGATTTATATCACTGTGTTGTTTGTAAAGACTATAACTTGCAACCCTGAATATGATCCAAATGCGGCACTACTCGAAAACATAAATTTTCCAGGAGAGACATTTTGAGTATCGCAAAAATTTTAAATCACTGTTCTATGTCGCTTTTACAGTTCATTGTGTTTTCTGTAAATAGCAAACTGAGTATATTACTTTTCTCCCAAAAATTCTTTAAAAAAGTTATCAAAAACTACTTTTATGTGTCATTTTTAAATTAAAGATAATTTATCAAAACTATGCGTTGTTTAATTTTATACTGCGACAAACGTCACAATGCTATACTATAACACTACATACTTAGTAAAACATGTTCTTAACACATAAAATATCACAAAATTGAAATTATACAGCCATAGATATTTTATAATAATAAAAGTGGCATTAGCATGAACATTTTTGATGGGGCACGACGGATAATAAGTCACTATATCTTCACAGTTGTAAAATGCCCAAAACTAGAAGTGAAAACCGATGCTCTAAAGCTAAGAATTATGTTATATCATTTGTGTTATTTACATATCATGGCTGCTATGATAAAATGATTTAGACAAGAAAACATTTTTTTTTGAATTGTGTCATTTTTGAAGCAATTTTTAAATATCTTTTTTTTTAAATCAGCCTGCGTATGTTTGTGCTCGCAAGACTCGAAGAGTAGTCAGTCGTTTGATTTGAAATTATGACACAACGTGCGTTCGAATACGCACCTGTTATCACAGTTAAATTAAACTTTGACATAGTGTTGCATTCGAATACGCGCGACTAAAATTGGTTTGTTTGTTTCTACTTTTTTTGTGAATGTTCACAATGGGCGGGTCTATTATTATACGATTATCTCTTCACTGCGAAGCGAAGGCAGGTTTAGCTAGTAGGATTTAAATATGATATAAAATAAAGAACTAAATTTCACAATTATTTTTCCCCGGATTGTTTATGCATACTCTCTTCCATTAAACGTAATAATAAAAAATGCTGTTGGAGGAAAAAATGTAATATTTAATTGACAACTTTCGCGGTTGTTTAATATTACATACGAGATTATACGGATGTAGCGCGTAAAATTTGCAGCACCAGATGTTTCGGCGAGGTTGCAACCGCTGTTGTCTAGGGTAAAAACCGGGGTAGGGCCTGGACAAACGCGGTTGCAACTCTCCAAAACGCCGGGTGCTACCCAGTTCACGCAGTAAATCTATTTATATTAACGATTATTAATTAATAATATTGGGAATTCTTTGATTAAACTACTGTTGGGTATTTTTATTAGATTGGATATAATGTGATAATTCGAAAGATTTTTTTTTATACATATACACTTAAAAGCAATATAAATATTTATTTATTTAAGAATTAATTACTATAAAACATTGTTTTTGCTTATACAAATAATAGGAACCGAATGGCAAATCCTTAACCTTTTGCTTATTTGATTCTGTCACCCAACTGGGACTATCCCGTTCTAGGATGGACTGGACTCAAATTTTACAATAAATTATGTAAAAGTTTTATTAAAATGCTCATAAAACTAAATTGACCTAAAATATGATCCCCAAACAAAAAAAGAAAAAGAAAAATCAAATAGAGCGAGACAATTAGAGAATTTACATAAAACTAAAGTAAAGAGTAAGATAAATCTATAATAAAAATAATAATAATAATAATAAAAATAAATAAAAAGTCAGTAAGTAATATTTAATATATGTTAAGAAATATAAAAATTTATATAAAATAAAGTACAAATCATTGTCAAAATAATATATAACAACAAAATGAATGAATGGTAATTAGGTGAATGTTAAAATATAATCAACATACATACTATTTAAAAACTTATTGATAATTTGTGCACCTAAGTTTTATTAAACTATCATTTCTAACATTTGATGTATGGTTAACCTGTCATGACTAGAGAACCATTCCTTCTATGTACATCAAATGTTATCTAAAACGATTTCCTAGTCCAATGTAAGTTAGGGAAAGTATTATTCATCAAACAATCACGTATTATTGGTAAACTTGTAACCCTTCGTAATTGTTTTTACATTACTTTTTAGTTTTCAATTACATATACACATAGTCTAGGTGCAAACTAAATCAGCCATATCCGATAGCGAGGAGGCAAATAGCAATAAGCCTGCCCGAATGCACCGTTGCGTTTTAGTTTGTTCTCTGAATTTATTTCCCGAGCATTAAAAGCTATCGAACCGTGTTGCAGGCGAAACAAAACGACTCGAAACTTCTTCAGCGGAAAGTTCAGGGCGCGCGCAAGGGCCAATATGGCGAGCGTTGCAATACACGTTCTGCCAATTTACTTCTTGCCCGCTTCCTTCTACTTCTGGAGTCGCAGGTGAGGTTAACCGACGCCGTTCGCGCTTCTTCAGTCGGAAACCGAAGCTATTGCTCGGAAGCGAACGAACAGGTGGACGAGCAAAGTACACACGCTGACAGAAATACTATTACGTAATATAGACACGACTGCAATACTAACAGTCAATATTTAAAGATCCACAGACTAAACTACACTAAGAAATAATTAAGAAAGTATAAAAACCATTATATTTATATTATCAAATCTTAACATTTATTGCAAAAAAAAAAGCGACATTTATTTTTTAATTTATCATTCATTTGCCTATTGGACCTAGGAAACCTTTATCTGGAGCTGAGTTAAAATTACTGCTAAGTAAATACCGATAATTGTTAATTTAAAACTGTCTTGGCGTTAATGTGAATAAAGGTATACACAAAATGATATTATATTTGATAGCGATGTAAATGTCTCGTAGAGCTTTTGTTCATTCTGTGAACCATTTTGTTTACAGATGTTGGTTAGTCGACCTAAATGCTGTGTATTCTTTGTGATTTTGTTCGAAGGCGTTCGCCAGTTGCTGAAAAAGTGCTTAGACGGGCCAATTAAGATTTTAAATTCTTGAAACGATTTATAACGGATGAGCAAGGGTTTATGAGTTTGACATGCAAATCAGCCACAAGCCTCGTAATAGCTATTCGATAGAGAGCCTAATCTCGAAAAGGGATTATGCCCATTAAAATGTTTGCATAAAGCCCTCCTTAATTATTTATAGCTTATTTGAAAAGGCGTAGTATTTCATTAAGGTTCATATTATTAGATTGTTTTATTATCCATTTTTTTTGTGTAAATGGTGTTAGTTATAAACCGTATAAGTCTTAAGTCCCGATTTAATTATGCATAATTTAGTGCAGTTACTTATATACCGTAATTTACCATGAATGAAATAAATAAATAAAAAGACATGTATATAAGTCGCTCGAAATAGCAATGTTAAAAAAAATCCTTGCTATCGGGGGGCGGGGGGGGGGGGGAGGTCTACTCCGAATTCCTTTCTGAACTGCAGAGGGGCAAACATTATTTCTAAGAGTCCAGAGGGACAGCAAATAATATTTGTTGACGTTATGAAGCGACTGTAAGAAAAAGTCCTCTTGAAAATGTTTTTTATAAGTAAGAGAACGATTCTCAGATATTCCGCCTCGATAATGCGTTATCCGACGAATTCTCACTTGTATGCGAGTTTTTTACCAAAAGCTCAGCAAATATCTCCTGTGACTTTTTGCTTTTTCCCAAAATATGAATTACCATTTTTTAAAGACGTTTTGAGACATAAAGGTCATAAAACAATTCAAAGACATAGCTGTAGGCATAACAGAATACTGGTATTTATTAGACAGAGCAGTACATTAAAATATAATTTAAGTACAGAAGATATACTTAGGCGGTGTCATATATTCTAGAAATCAGATAGCTGCGAAACTCAGAGAAAGCGAGTTAAAAAGTGACATACCACTGCGTGAGGAGTAAGAACTGGAAAATCTTGTGAAGTTGTTATATGAGATATTCAGTTGTATGACTTCATGCTGAAATGTATGCTTAATAAACAAACAAGCATAAATAAACGTTATTATTATTGTATTTTATTTATCCATTTTATAATTTACAATCCGATGATACTGTGACGCAGTTTTGTAAAGCATCGCAAAACAAAACGAACGAAATAAGTTTCGCCTGTCTCGGCGGGCAATGAGGGGATAACTTTGCGTCGATTTGTTTTAAAACTTTCTCCATTTTTACGATCTCGGATATTGTCTCCAATGTGGCGGTTCCGCAATGTGGGAATGCTGTTATATTTTATAAAGTAGAGCATTGTGATAATAGAGAGACAATATTTTTCTATAAAAGGATATAAACTGTAATTCATAATAATTTATTAGTCATTTATATGGTATGTATATCCCCTTGGGTTTCCAATACGATCTTGGCTGGTAAAATCGTTCATCGGGTGAGAGTCTGGCAGATCAGTCATTGAGAGGGGGGGGGGGTCTCTCAATGGCTCAATGAGTACCCCCGTGCTCATTGAGTCAGTTGGGCAATCACACAGAAAATTTGTGGTCAAGGACAAGGTCAAGGTCAACCGTTATGATCCGGATCCTTATATTATTCCCACTTATACAGGATAAAATCGCTAGGAAAGATTTCGGAAAACAAAAGGATATCCTGGCTTAAAGTACTTGCGTCAGTTGTTTGCTAAGAGTACCACATTTCTCGTACGGGCTGCTGACCAGGTAAAAATTACTCTATTGATGGCCAACGATTTTGAAGGATATGGTACTTCAAGAAGCCGAAAGTCCTGTCCACCCTAGAGTTCTGTTCTGAGAGATAAGAAGTTGATTATCAAACTTAGAGCACAGCCACAAGTGTCAAATGCTCGTGATTGATCAGAGGAAGGGATTGATATTCCAAGTCAAAATGCCGATAGAGTTTGAGAAATTGTTGTCCAATCGCCTCGTCTCCTGCGGTAAAGGCTCGTAAAGATCGAGTGGACTCGAGCGCCAGTCGTCGACATAGTGCAGCAGTAGAGCGAACGGAATTCCAATGAAGTTCGGCGTTCTTCTTATTTCAATGGCTTCCCGGATCATGCGAGGAAAATAGAATTGTCTCCTTCAATAGAGACGACGGTTACAAACTCTCTTCTACGTGGAATCCTCTTCTTAAAATGTTCCCACCGCCGAACGCAAGGACGTAAGACAGGATACAGTGAGTGTTGTGTGCAAGAGGGATTTTCGAAATGCGCTCGCTGGCCCCCCACCACCGCTATAACTTACGCAGTGGCGGCAGCAGTATGCGGCCTACCGCGGAACAACAGATTGACAGCTCGTTCAGTCTACCCTAGACAACAGCGGCTGCAACGTCACCGAAACGTCGGGTGCTACAAATTTCACGAGATATTTTTTTCTATCCTATTTATAATGTCAAACAACCGCTATAGTCTTCGATTTCAATCTCAAAAAAGTTCTGTCTAAAAGTTTTTTTTTAATTGATCGTATGGGATACGGCTTGTTGCATTCGGCCGATAATATATCGCCCATAATAACGTACGCTCGTATGTGTAGAGCGGTTAAGATCGATAAATCCAGCCACATTCAGCACCTTTACAAATCGATTATAACGTCACAAAATATTGTAGATTATTCTAAAATGTAGGTTTACTCATCGACGACAATTGTTCTTGGTACAAGCGCAAACCACTGCAAGTAGCAGATAGGCGTCTCTTTCCATGGCTTTCATCGCCTCCGAGGTACGGTTACAAAAATCGCACCAGCTGGAGATCACTCCAGCTGATACATTATTTTGTAATTCTTGTAATTTTTCATCTTAGAACGTGGTAACTTTTTTAAAATTAAATACTAAGAAAATGATCATTCGATACGACTCTGATCTTTTGAGGTAGACCTCATTACAGAATACCGGGAAAACTGCATTGGCTGAGGATTATTGTAAATAAGTAAAAAGCAATATGCTTCTCTTTGCGGCTGTCTGATTCTAGTGAAATAGACGTTTACTTTGGGTCTGATAAACTAGAGAATGTCCCCTCCACTAAATTTCTCGGATTAAAAATTGACCAAAAATTGCAATGGGCTGATCACTTAAATGATCTTAGAAAAAAAATGCATTGCTTTATTCGCCATCTGAAGGGTAGGAAATGTAGGTATGTTGCCTTGAAGTCAATAAATTCGTTTATTTTGTGTATTTCCACTCCGTAATAAAGGATACCCAAAACATTGTAATATGATAACTTGTTTTATTTAATAGAGCCCTGTATGGTTCCCGAAGATTAAATATATAAATAAATCTATAATATAGATTCTATTCATTCATTCATTCATTCATTCAGAATGACTAGGCCGCGCATATTTTAGTAACCTGCCACACGCTTGCTAAAATATGCCCACAGAGCGGACATAAACTTGAAATTGCGAAGTTTTAGTACCGGGCGTCTGGGAGGTCCGCACCGTTCAATACACAAGCAAGCCGCGCAGAGCATTACATATTTTGAATCCTCTTTCCTTTGCCCCCCCCCCCCCCCTCACCGCTTTCCATCTCCTCTCTCCCCGCTCTGGCCGAACGCAAGGAAACTAGGTGGCGGTAATATAAATCAACTGACCAAATTAACGCACTGACTGCTGCTTGAATTACAGGACATTCGCAGTGAGGAGAACATTCATTTTATGGGTTTTCTCGCTGCCATAAGATGAGTCTCCAGCCAAGCCATAGTGTTTTACGTGAAAACATTACGATTTCTGATTCCTTTGCTGGATTTTAGATAAAAATACAATAGTCTTTTGTTTCGATGCAATTGATTTGTTTTATATTAATCGCTCGCACAAACCGCAGTTGCGGTAGAGGGTACGAGGTCGCTGTGTGAGCAGCTAGGTAAATTTGTCTCCTCGACTGTTTCTCTTTCATCTTCAGCGCTCCCTCGATCAGTGCTGCACTTTAGGGACATTTTGTGTTCCTCTCGACGCACTCTTTCTTTTAATCGCCACTTCCTCCGATATCCAAAAAAATATCACGTAATAAAAGATACATAGATGAACCCTGAAGACATTACATTATTTTTTATTGGGCAGTCGTGTAAAAAGTAATTATATGCATTTTTCATTTATTGAAAATTCATCACTTAGTGATTTAGTGAGTTTTGGGTTGGTAACTGTTTTGAAATTTCACAACATTTAGCGATTGAAGATCCACCAAATAAGATCTAAATTTTTCATTAAATAAAATGCATTGTTTGTAAATTGTTAATAAAATTCTCCTCGATGCTCCTTAATTTCCTCTATCGATTCAAAAATCCACCCCCAGGTCATCGGCGAGTCGAATAGCCTGTACCGCCTTCGCGCGTACATACATAGGTGCGCGGCGACGGGATTTGAGGATGTTCGATTCGGCGGTAACTAGTTAAACGGAATTGTCAAACTGAAATATTAGCGCGTACGAAAACGATTGTAAATCAAACGCTTTTAATTGCGTGCATAAATAATTATGATGGATGAGGGCGCGCGGAAGACAGCACGGTGCGCGCGGTCAGCCGCCAAGCAAGTCCGCGCAGAGGTGCTACTGACGGTAATAATCCGCTGAATTCTGATAAAACGACACCGCTGACTATATTCGTATAGGCGGTGACGCAGATCATGGCGCACAGTGTGTTATATGTTTAGACATATATAAATAAATCTTCAGGTTCCTGTGATATAATCATCATCTTCATGCCGCGATTTTCGTCGTCATAACTCAAGGAACCAGATTATGGTGAATCATGATTAGTGAGTTCACAGTAAGAATTAATAAATTCGCAATCGCACCAAAATTTTTAATTGAAAGGAGTACCTAAATATTTTCATTCTTCCTTTTCAAATATGTTTAATGATTTATCAATTACGATAGCTACATATTACTATTATATTTCGAACTAGAGGTAGGTACCCGTGGTTTTCACCTGTGACCGGTAAAATAAATGTGATAATATACATAATAATATAACTATCACTCAGCGACCCTAAAAATTTTAGTAGGACCCTCCTTCGCTCTCACAAAACCACGAAGTACGGCAAGATGAAACCCATGATCTGCGCATCTGTCATGGTAGCATTGTTCCTATCGCAGCATTGAATCAATTTCTAATATTATTATAGACAGTGACCAGTGCAGGATTTACGTATAAGGTACACAAGCTAGCTTAGGGCCCCATCGTCATCAGAATGGTTAACAGCCTAAAGGGGCCCCGAAAAGTGCAAAGAGGGGTCCCCGAGATTTCGACGGCCTAAGGGCCCCTACATGGGTTAATCCCCTGGCAGTGACGCCAACTACCGATACATTATTAACTTATTATTCTTTGTGTAAAAGTATGAAAACTGACGTGGTTCCTCGATACTATCTAGTCATAAAAATTCATGACCGTATCCTATTCCTATTGTATCGTCGGACTATTTAAATTTGATTGTTTAAATATTTATTGAGATATAATTTTTTCCTTTATTTCGATTCATTAATAATATTTTTATATTTTATTGTATTTATTATGACATTATATTATTATTATTCAGTTTAATTATTTCACCATTTACTGAATGTTATTTTTCCAGCACACTAAAGCTACATTTACATCACACTACACTACACTACAGTTACATCACACTACACTCAAATTACAATGTTTATTATTATTAGTTAATTTTTAATATTATTTGATACCTACCATATTTTTAAAATTAAGTATTCTAAAGTATGCAAAAAATAAATATTCGTCACAGAAAAAAATCATTACTGATACTATATAAACTTTTTTTTAGAGAGGCTTGATACTTATTATATTTCATTACATTTTTATATATGCTCTCAAATTATATGCTCTATTTGAAGTTTCTACGTACTCCATTTCTAGATATAATATGCTCGAGGAACTCAAAACAGAAAAGAATAACCTATTTATTATGCAAGTTTTAACAATGATTTTTTGTTCAAAAATCAAATGATCTTCTCTGGGAAAGCACAATTACATTCCTATGTCACTCATAGAGAGGTTATTATTAATTTTAGTTCCTTTTTATACTTATTGCTCCTGTAGAGTAAGTAAATAATAAAATAACCTTACTTTACGCTAATACAGAACTTTCAAAATACGTGAGTAACTGTTGACGCCTCTTTAGCTTCAAATCAGCTCTTCAGCTACGTGTCGTTTGTTGTGGAGTAGTTATGCACTCACAATCGCATAATAATTACAAACTATAGTGTTATTTGTGAAGACTTACTATGGGTTTATTATTTCAGTGATCTGAAGAAGTCGTTAGACAGATACTCAAAAATTTTACGTCAATTATAATTTAACGCTATGATCCTTCTGAGTGCGCATTTTGAGACTCGGCTATCACCCTCTTCAAATATAACAGGGAAAGATACGTAAAGAAGAGAAATCCCCGTTTGATTATAATTAAAATTGACACTAGAATCATATGACTGGAGAAAGTATAATATAGAATTAAACGATTATTAAGACTTAGCTTTTTTCATATAATTATTTAGGTACCGAATTGACTAAATACATGCGATCCTTTACGGTACAAATACGTAGATTATATTTTATGCCCAACAAACAATATCAAAAATCACTTTTATTTCGTTCAAATTTTATCCGCTTTCGAGTTTTGGTTTCACTGTGCGCGGAAACTTCGAATATCACATCAATCATAATAATGTTTCCTGGATTCGTGTTAATTTAATGCTTCGGTAAATAATCCCTGAATGATTAGTGCGACAAAGCGTTGGTTAGAATTTATACCTGGATAAAATATTAATTATTATTTGCTGTTAGTTTGGCAGCATCAACATATTCACGGTGTTTATCGCAATGCGTTCTTACTTTGATCACAATCCCTCATCAATTTTAATTCCTAGACAGTAAGTGGTTCATAATTTTAATTATAATGTTGTAGATGCAGAACTAAATTTAGACACGTTTGGCCATAAGCCGGAAAGTGAACAAAATATATATTTAAACACCAAATGTATAATTAAATAAAGATAAGTTTTGGTAATTTTAATAAATAAATTTACCTATATTTATCTTTGTTTCAGAGTGGCCATGTTAATATGTAGAACAATATCTGAAAGACAATCAAATTAGAAAAGTAATAAATAATATGTATAATTTCCAACACTGAGGTAAAAATATTTAATTATCAGTAAGACAATTGATTTTGTTTTTTTTTCTATTATTGAATACAACGTGTCTCCTTTGCTTGTCCTTATATTCTATTCCTCCTTACATTCTATACTATGATGACTATTATGTAAGTGTATTCATTTATGACTTGTAAATCAATTTGCCTACTTAAACCTTTAGTCACAATAACCCTGTCGGTATGGCCGGAAGATATTGCCACTTGGCAATAGGCCTACCACATTGTACCCTATTGTGTGTGTAATAAAGCTTACCAAACAAACAGCAACTTTACAATTATTATGAAATAACAAAGATCGTATCTATCAGAGATACTACCACCAAAAGCTAAAAAAATGATCAGTATTTTAATTAATTAGTACATGTAATGTTTTCAGTTGAACTATACATAGATACATATATAATATATAGACCCATATAAAACCAATACATATAATCAATAATACAAAATAAATGAATAAATTAGGTACGTTCATTAAATACACATAGTACATATTATATTATTAGGACAGACAGTTGATTCTGTTTCGCTTTTAATTATTTCTGTGGTAGGGTGTTGTCTAAACTGAGATTTTGTATATGTTACAGCATTATAGCAGCCTGTGAGGTCACTGTAAGAACGCATTATTCTAAACAACGCGTGCAACTGCGGGAAGAGAGCGTTGTTCGTAGAGCAGAGCTGCAGTCGGAACACGTCAAGACGGTGAGTTCGTTGTGTCAAAAGAATATTTAAGACAAAGCAGGCCAGGTGATTAAAATAACTCAGCTTGTGATTAAATAGGCCATTCATAGAAGTCAATTCTATTACCGTACTTCTCATTTCAAGGTCATCTCCATGTAAATAATATTAAAATAAAAGAACTTTTTTAATTTTAATAATTTTACAAAGTAATATACAAAAAAAGACATAGACATACATACTGTTATAGATGCAGAATTATTAAAGATAAACATTAGTATAGCGAAAAAACATAGCTCTATGCATATAAATATGCTATCATATCCAAGATGAGGCGAAATTGCACAACCAACTAGACCTATAAGGTCTGTATCTGGCTGTGCTGAGTTATCATTTGTTTGCTGACGCGCGAACTGACTATTTGATTTCAATTTTCAATGTGTTTTTTATGCAAATTAAAACTAAAAATTGAGGTAAAAAAACAGACAAATCCTCATCTGCTCTGACAGCAGAGCAGCACTGGACGCTCTGGCTAAAGCCACCACAGAATCTTCTGCCGTCTGGTATTTAATATTGCTTTTTTTTAAATATGTATTTTTAATATTCATCTTATAGTAGTAATTAGGTCTTCAGTTTTTGAGCGCCCAATGTCTAGGAACCAGTTTTTTACTTTACCTTTGAAAGTTACATTTTTTTTCACGTGTTTCGTGGTTTCACATAATTAGTTGTTAACTTTCGGGGCGATAAAAAAACATTGTCTTCAGGCAAATGCGCTTTTTACCTTCGGAAATGTGAAAATTTCCTTCTCAGCTTTTCTTGTTAGGTACATTTGTTGACTTCTTGCTTTGTACTCTTTAGTTTTGTGAAAGCTTACAGGGTTTTGCTTAATAAATAGCTGGCAGATATCCTAAAACCTTTAACTCCGAAAAGAGCTGATTTGAACTGTACCGAGGATGCTTTTTGTTTATGACTCATATTAGTAACTTTTGTGCTTTTGATAGTCTGTCCATTGTTGTTTTTGTACATGAGCCACGCTATAATCCCTTTCACCCATATGCTTTGGCCAAGAGTCATATACACCATTCGCAGTGTTTCTTTACTAAGTACAGTCCTAAGTTCGCGGAATACGTACAGTAGTTTCCTCATTCGCGCCGTAAGCGATTTTATTTGGCATTCCCAATTAAGTTTGGAATCAATTTCTATTCCCAAATATCTAATTTTATTTCCAATTTTTATATGCTCACATTTGCAAGTAATTAACTTTGTGAATTTTCAAGGTTGATACGTTGGAGGTTAGGTTAAGACTGAGTGCAAATGCTAAGTCTTCGAGATATTGAGCGTTAATATATGGCGATCAAGCCATGTTTTGATTGTATCCAGGGAGCATTGCGCGTATGTAAACGCTTGATCCCAGGCATCTGCCTTATTAAGTAGAGCGGTGTCATCTGCAAATGATATTATGTTTCCTTTCCCTTTAAATGGCATATCACATAAATCATTTACGTACATCAGAAACAGTAACGGACCCAATATACTGCCCTGCGGCACCCCATATAAAACATTTGGTTTATTACTTTTTTGATCATCTTATAACGAATTTCGTTAAATGTATATCTTTTTGTTAAAATTTCCTTTCTATGACACCTTTTTTATTTTTATAAAATGCAGTTTATCCAGGTTTGTTTCTTGGCTGAAACAAATGCCTATTGATTCCGCTAGAGGTCCATACTGGGATAAACATTCGATTTAATTGTCCACTGACAGCTGAGGGTACTTTTGAGAGAGAGCGGAGCGCTTCATCTGATTGTACGAACGGGCTGCGGCATTTTAATTTAGAAAAATCGGATTTTGCATAAAATCGGCGTTTGTAACCTTTTAAATTAGTCTGTGGAAGTAGTGAAGTTCTTCAGTTCTTCATCAAAAGTCCACAAATACTGTGAGTTGTTTATTCGTTTATATCCAGTTCGAAATTTCGTGCGGTCACTCATGTAATTTCGGGTGATTTCGCACGGCATTTATCTTGGACTAGAGAACCGCTGTATGACCATTGGCTCTTCCTTAGATCAGTCGTTTAACTTTCCCAGCCCCGGCTTTTTCGCAGTAGGTTTTGGCGCGAGGGAACTCTGAATTTCCGCGACGAAGTCATTTCACCGTCGGAAGTAGACCCCGTATTTGTTAGTTATACATATTTCCTGCCAACCATTCTGAAAGTAGCCGCATTTGTAATTTGTAATTTTATTGTATTTTTTTTTTGTGTAAGTTTGTTGTACTTTATTAAATTATGTAACCTTAGTTCTTTAAGCTTGTTTACTAGGCCCCTTACATTAATAATAAGTTTTTGTAATAAAAACCAGATGGAAACACTGATTGCTTATAATTTACCTTTTTTCACGACCCGTATAATTGTTTGTCTTATTGCTCAAGTTAGTTTGTGGTCTTTCCGGCGCCCAATACTAAATTTATATTGTTTTTTAAAAATCATAACCCCTACAGTTATCCTGCAAAAACGCTACACTCTTTAGCAGTGATCTTTGCCCTGTTTGTAAGGAAACTTTCGAGGTACTCGTTAGCTTTACCAGCAATACCAAAAAGGTGAAGCTTTCGTATTAGGTTTGTGTGAGAGACTGTATCAAAGGCTTTAGACAGGTCGAGAAAAATACCAAGTATTTTTTTTTTCATCAAGTTTTTTGGCAATAAATTCTGTAACCGAACTTATGACCTTGTTTGCTCCCCGACCTTGTATAAAGCCATATTGATTGTTCGATAGTAAATTCCCTATGATTTAAAAAAAACGTTTGGTATTGTATTAATATTTTATTTTAAGATAGGTTACCGTATAGACTTGTATAAAACGTCATCTATTGGGATACTGAATATAATAGAAGATTATTCAATGTTTGAAACCATGAGTGCTATCTACACGTTGCATTTTGTAATAAAATCCTTGCTACCAAAACGTAATACTCCATTGAGCAATCTAATATCTGTTTAATCTGTTGTATTAGTAACATGATTAAGGCATTGTCGTGCAGGATTTACAAGATTAATGTTAGTTAGTTTGACTGGGCTTTTTCCCGCACTTGGCCTCTTGATTGGGCCGTGTTGTCCAGTAACTTAAAGTATTGGAAATGTATAATCTTTGGATACCTCTGAACCATCCAAGGTAGTGTTTCAGTAGTAGTCACTTATGATGTAGCTGTTGCAACAATCTTGGAGAAGTATATTTAGTTGTTTTTTCTATTCCATGCCAATGAACGCGAGTTTATGACTGAGAGAGTCCATCCAAGAAACCAAAATATATATTTTTATAAATATTATATGCTGGTGTTGCCATTTTAAACTATCATATAACAAAAGACTAGATGAAAACGTGTATCCTTCGATGTGAATGTATTATGAAAATATGAGCCAAGATCTAATCCGCTGGCTCAATCTGTCGCTCTGCCTATTAGTCGACTGAGAATGATCGCATTTACCTATAATGGTCTTTGTATAGCGAATTCGTCGATAAATTGGAGCGCTTGACTTGTTGACTTTGAGTTGATCGAAAATTGGTCGTCGCCAATGAGGCAAACATTTCAGCACCGCGTAGACGACGACGCCCAGCGTAATCTCAATTAGGAAGGCCGCCACAGCAAAGTCAACGCTATCGCAACTAGCCATAGAGACGAGATTACCTTGATTTTGGCAGCCGCGACAACCCATTAACACTGGAGAGTCAATAACGGGTGGGAAAGACCCAGTACCATTTTTTTCACATTGGAAAAGAGCCTGCAAGGAAAACTTGCATGGAATTTAATACAAAAATAACAATCCTATATAATATAATAGACACAATTTTAACAAAACAAAAACCGATCCAATTTTTTTACAAGTGCAGCAGCCATGTCATGGCTAAACTAAGAATGGGCTACCATAATTGTATACGTTATCAAAATTTCGTGTATTGTTGAGTTGACCGGTTGAGGAGTTTCCTCGTTGGAATCGAACCCTGGGTGCCGCAGTCTGGCTTAGTAAAACTGAACGGGCTATCGTAATTGAATGAATATTCAAAATTTCGTGTCTGTGTTATTAACAGTTTAGAAGTCCCCTCGTCGGGAGCCAACTCTGGGTGCAGCAGCCATGTTATGGTGAAACTTAAAACAGGCTATCATAACTAAATGCGTATACACAATGGCATAATCAACATCCTCTTTGCTAATGGGAGGTCCTGTATCGGCGATTTAGCAATCATAATCTGTAGATCTTGTATTTTATATAGTTCTAAATATAGTTTTTCCACGTGCATATTTTTATTCTCATTTAGGAGCCTATCGATTAAGTACGTTAGCGTTAAAACGTTAAAGCATTGATAAAATGACGGAATAAAATAAAATAAACAAACTTTTAGTCTCGGATAATTTTTAACCTGATGTAACTTATTTTGGGAAATTGGGCGCCAGTGCTGGAGGGTTAACACCAAGGGGCCTGGCATTCGCGTTGTCTCTTCGTCGTTTGCCGACGACAGGTGAATTAGCATTAACTGCTATTGATAATGCCCTAATGGGCTCCTTATTGCCCGCGCCAGCAATATATTGCACTGCATCTGAAATGTCTTCGTTGCGCCATATCTCTTCTAAATTCTAGAATATATGCATTAGAATTCTCGGAATAATTGGCAGTGGCTATGCGCCTTGTAGAATGATGGAAATACGACATAAATGCGACGACCATAAAACAATTTCAATAATTATTTCGACCGCATGTGGCGTAGAGAATATACATAAACTCGATGATAGATCAGTCACGGAAGTTACCGACGCATGTGTGAAAATCCCGAGAATACCATAGATATTTAGATAGGCGAATACGCTTGCCAAGAGCACATAGCGAATGTCATGTTTATTTTTTCCAAATGAGGATGGGAAAAAATGTATGGGACGCGTCCGCACCGACCAATGACGACCAGTCGTATGTCATTCGAAAAATATTTTCATGACTGTCATTCGATACTAAGGCGGTAAGTCTCAAATCATTGTGGAAAAAAGTTATAACTAAAAGTAAAACCTATAAGAAATCGTCGCTTATCACCGGCCAGGATTGCGGAGCTACGCCACGCGCCATGTTTCACGTCGCCCTAACTTTTTTCTGCGAGGAACCGCCAAAGTAACAATTGTGATGCATTATGGTTGCATTATCTGTTTTAATATATGACGATTGGGTGGTTATTCTGATACTATGGAATCCATACACCTATGTATGGAATTCATACACCCAAAAATCAGATTCACTTATGAAGTAGAGAAGGACGGCTCGCTACCATTTTTGGATGGCAAAGTGACGTGGAGAAGTGACAATTCTCTTGGACATACGGTATATCGGAGGCCCACACATACGGACAGATATTTGCATGCAAGCTCACACCATCATCCCTACCATCTACGTTCAGTGCAAACGTCGCTCGTGAATCGAGCACGCGATCTACGCGACGCTTAGCATTTTCCGCAAGAGATGGAACATGCCAATGATTCCTTTAGGAGAAATGGATACGGAAAATATCACGAGACAAGCACACGATCTAATACAGACGAAACTCAGAAACCGAGCAGATCAAGATCATTCTTACCATACGTCAGGGGTCAAACAGATCGAATAAGTAAGATGCTAAACAGATTCGATATAAAAACGATCTTCAAACCGACCCAGAATATAGCTCGATTTTTGAGACCTGTAAAGGATGTAATACTACTGCAAACCCCGGGTGTGTATAAAGTCGAATGCAGTTGCGGTCTAGCCTACGTTGGACAAACGAAAAGGCCCATAACCACGCGACTGACAATCAAAGCTGACACATCAAAGCTGTTAAAAATATTCAGCGAGAAAAATCGGCGATCTGCGAACATATATTGGATAGCGGGCAGTTTCAAAATCCCATTGTGCTATCCAAGGAACAATTCTACTTTCCTCGCATGATACGGTAAGCTATTGAAATAAGAAGAACCCCGAACATCAATAGAGTCGACGGTTACAAACTCTCTTCTACGTGGAACCCTCTTCTTAAAATGTTCCCACCGCCGAATGCCGAAAGCAAGGACGTAAGACAGGATACAGTGAGTGTTGTGTGCAAGACGGATTTTCGAAATTCGCGCATTTCGAGCTCGCCCCCCCCCCCCCCCCCACCACCGTTATAACCTACGCAGTGGCGGCTGCAGTATGCGGCCTACCCGCGGAACAACAGATTGACAGCTCTTTCAGTCTACCCTAGACAACGGCGGCTGCAACGTCTCCGAAACGACGGATGTTACAAATTTCACGCGGTAAATTCGTTTCTATCCTATTTATAAAGGTAAATAACGTTTAATGGCCCCTCCACACGTTGGCGAATGTTCGTGTCCAAGTTGGTGTAAACAACTACTAAGGAAACATATATTATGGAAAACTCCTATGGCAGATATGCCAATGTCACCACAAAAATATGAGCTGTGGTTGTCAGCCTGGGAGCTGCACCTGCGCACTCTTTTAAATTTGACGTGATTTTGACAGCTCCGTGCTGTCAGCTGTGTGTTTTTTTTCTTTGAAAATCCGCATCTTACACGTTACCTAATCTGTAACACGAACATTCACCAACGTGTCGAGGCGGCATAAAGGAATCACATTTTTTGACCCAATGGTTATTTTTTTAAAAACTTTTATACTCTGTCCATATTCTGTATTCCTCCTTTTACTCTTTGAATTTAAATGTATCGCCTTTTTGGGTACTATAAATCATAAAGCCACTTTTCAAAAGTTTGCGCATTTTTTGAAAATGTTAATACCCGTGTTTTCTGTGTAAACGGCATTTTAGAAAAAAAATGATAGAATTGGGCTACCGAGACTGTTTGTTCCCTTTAACTATAATATTGTTATGATACCCACTGCATGTTATAACTTCCTCGGCCGGTATATACGTATGCAAATTTAGCAGTCGGCAATAAAACTAATAAATAAAATAAATGTGCATAGGTGAGCAGGTCCAGATAGATAACGCTTGTTAGTACCGTCGGTGGCGTACCTATGGCAATGAATGCACATGGCAGCGGTCCAAGCCTATTTGATAGCCTGCCAGATCTTCGGGCGGTCTTAACTTTATGTTAGCCGGCGAGGTGGGCGCTCTACACACTCCTATAACCTCACAGTTCTGGCTTCAGATTGTTTAGCATGTATTATGATTAACTAACAAAGGTAAATACATAAGCATTTCTTGCATTCCAGCATACTTGCATGGCTATCCATTTATGTAGTAATCTCGTATCACTAAAAATGTGAAACCATTTTTCTCCAATCATCAACATATATTATGTCTCTATACCTAATAATTAACTTTTCATTTTTCTTCTGCAATTTTTCATCCTGAATATGAAACAATGTGAAATTTCTAAGCCAGCATGATCATGTATTTACTTTTCTGGCAAGTTAAGTATTGTGGACGCTTTTCTGTGTGTATTCCTTCACGATAGGCGCCCTTCACGATAGATGAATTCGGCATGCAGGCATTATTTGGTCATGACAAGAGTTGAGAAGATTGTAGTTGTGGGTGGAGGGGGCGGAACGAGGGGTTTGGTTGGTTTGAAGGTGCGGTGGGAGGAGGGGTGGAGAGGGAAGGGGGTTTAAAGGGGAGGGGTTTGGGGGAGTTTAAAGTGGGGTTTTAGGAGGTTTGGCGAGCGGGGAGTTGATTGCTTGCCGGGAAATTCTTGGGGTGACACAACCAATTTTTTATATCATTGTACGTTTTATTTTTTATTTATCAATTTCCTCACAACGGAAAGCTTATTATAAAATTTCAATAAGAGAAAGTCGGGCTGTAGTAAATCCATAATTACTTTTGTCACAAATACTAAAAATACTTTATTTATTTTCTGTGTAAATAATTTAATATAAACTTTGTATATAAAGTAATGGTGTATATATTGGTCGTGTGCAATATGTGATTGGGTGTTATCTATTTACTGTTCGTTGTGCAACGTTATAGTGTGTTGAAAATATATATGATTCTCATGAGTCATGACCAAAACATTAAAGTAGGATTGTCTTAGCTTATATCTGACGAACGTCTAGCACTTCAGATACCTTGTACAAGCTCTCAGAAAGATACCGAAAAAGCTTTTTTATTGATTTTTTTTAAAGCGCCTTTTGAGATTTATCAAGAGGTTTATGTATTCTACCGCAAGCTTTGATTCCATATGATTGTAAATTTTGCACTAATGTGAAATATACAGTTATTAATAAATCTTTGGATACGGGATTCCATGCATCTAATCTATCTCGGATGACATCCATACAACCCCGAATATTAAAATTTATGGTTTCAAATAATAATATACTTAAATTCAGACAGTATTACTAAACTTTTAAATTATCTTGATATATTACAAGCTAACGTATTCTTTATTTATAGAATTATGGTTTATTATATCGACACACACGAATTTATGTTCAATATAAACAGATACAAAATGAATGGCTTTTTGACAAAGAAAAATTCAATTCGTTAAGGGCCATTCGTTAAAATAGATTACTCTCAAAAAAATACGAAAAAAAGTGGCTTTAAAATACGCGACAGTTAAATATACGTGAAATAGATACGAATAAGTAAATAATTGTTATATTACGTAGCATTAGTACGTCTTTTTTGTAAACATAATCAAGAAAGTGACTTTTTTGTGCTGATTAATCTAAATCTATGCAGCTGTAGGTAGTTCACCTGTGATCATATGGTCAATATGGCTATACCAAGACTCACTAAAAGCCACCCTACCCATATATCCAGGAGGTAAGCCTAACACTTGACTTGATTTTAATAAAAAGTTGAATTTAAAAATAAAAAAAAAATAAAAAATGTGTTCTTTCCGCTTTGTACTCCAGATTTAAGCCTAGGTAGTTTTTGTATCTACTTGTACAAGCTCCGTATATATTCAAGGGGCTGTATCGCAATCTTGCTTTCGCCGATGGTCTGCACTGAGAAAAATATAACAATGTAATACACCGCATGTTTCAAAAAGGATTACGTACGTTACTCGGACTGTGGTCCATAACATAACATGTAACGGTGTTGGCGTGACGGTAGTTACCGCGTCGTAATGTTAAAACATAATGTTTTTTCTTTGTCGCGACCTTAGATCTCGCTTCTAAAATGACAGCACGTAGTAGTATACTTACGGTTATATTCGGACACATGAATCATGTTAAAACTAGAGTATACTGTTATTTCCGGATTAACCATAAAGAAAATGTTTATACATATAATCGAGTGATCGATAATTTCAACAAATTTACAATCCTTGAAATTCAACAAAATTACGATTGAAACATCGTTATTCTGTATAAAACCGTAATAACTAAATGTAAGAATCAATTGAGTATTTTTCTCAGTGTGGCATCTATGGAATTTTAGTTTGAGCAAGATTTTCTTGGCCTTAGTTTTCTTTATTCGAAATTGGATACATTTAGTTTTAGAGTCAAGTCAGTAGGTCGTAATTTTGACACACTTTGACGACAGCAAGTTTCTTTGCGGTGTAGTTATATACATGGTCCCAAGATTTTCATCTGAAAACAAGTACTGTTTCGTTGCAAATTAGATAGCAGCTCCTTCCTTAAGTTATGTTAGTAAAGTCGATGACCTCCATAATATGTACATTAATATGCAGGCGAGTAAAAATATTAGTATTATCCCTTTAAGGACCATGGGACATATGTGTCCCATACCTTCAAAATCATTTTGTAAATTATCGAATACGAATAATTTATAAATTATATTTTTTTATAAATTATTATATCATGTTATTGAGACATCAGAAAATATTAGCAAAAAAAATGCTCAAAAATATACAGTATTTTTTTATTATCGCATATGAGCAACGAACTTTGGTGATTTAAAATAAATAAATAAAATGTTTATTGCAAATTTTAAAAATTGTTTTTTTTTCTTTTAGTACGTTTTTTATTTAGTACGTATTATTTCTGAGTTAAATAATAAAAAAATGAAATCTTGTAAAAGGTTGTAATTTTTATATTTTTATGGAACACAAGAACACTCTCTCATTAATTTATACAAAATCTTTTGAACCAGTTTTCACAAAATTTGATATACATATTATTTACATTGCCCTTTAACAGGTTTATGTATCAAAAACTTCCATACTCTACCGCAAAGCTTATGGTCTCTGTATATTCGTGCGGTACCCCATACAGCTAGGAATTATATTCTTCCACCTGATCATTATAAGTAAGTCATATTTAAATGAAAGTTACCACCGAGTATCTCCAAAACAGGAAGTTAATCGAGTAACTTTTCCTCACCGATCTCGCCAATTTATGCCGTTAAGTAATACTAGCAAAGTGGTAAATTAAGGCGCGAATTTCCCCGGGTCCTCGCCCCCCCCCCCCCCCCCCCACTTTGCCACTGCTCATACATAATAATATATCTTTCTTATTTCCACCCGCGCCGTGATAAGGTACAGCGGCTAATTAAATCGCGCCATCAAACGTGCGCAATTATTCATAAGTACCTGAACGCACCCCGCGACTAAAAGTTTTAGGCGGGAAAGGACGAACCAGTGTTGCCAAATGGTTGTTACAATATATTTTAGTGCGATTATTTATGACTAAAGTAATGAAAGTTATATTAATCTAATGCATAGTCAGGCTTTACAAATTTAAATTTTGTCGTTCTCACAACAGTATTCTTACAGACACTGTTGTCCTTGCAGACACAGTTGTCCTTAGAGACAACACAAGACACCCAATGCACGGGCAAGAATCACAGAACACAATCACCTCAAATCTTTCTTGAGCCTTCACATAACCGCTCCAAGGCCGTCAACCATCGAACCGCATTACTCAGCGGAGGGCTTTACTTGGCGAGGATTTTAAGGAACAGGTAGCACCTGGATCCTATCTCCCCTATACCACCTGGTGTAGTCTCAACAGACTGAGCATGGGTGTGATAAGATGCCGAGCCAATTTCGTCTGCTGCGGCTACACCGAGAATTCGTCTATGGAACGATGCAAGATGAAGACCACCTACTATCCTTCCCGCAGTTGTCAATTCCTTTCACACAACAGGACCTACAAGACGCGAACGACAAGGCCATCGAAGCCGCATATTTTTTTTGGAGAGACGTATACTAACCTGGCTAAGACACGTTAACAAACAAACGAACGGTGTCTACAAACTTTATATTACAAACAGTGTCTACAAACAGTGTATTACAACAATGTATCCACATGCGAAACCACCTAAACACGAATTCGCTGTCGATGGGATACAGAGCTGCAATTGTTGTTTGGGCTGATGGTGTATGGCAGGTGCAATATGATCGATTTAAATAAAAATTACCACCGAGTATCTCCAAAACTGCAGTATCGAATGCAGGGCTGCAGCATCGAATTTTAAAACCTTTTTTTCCGGGTTACTACCGCGAAAATTAGTCAAACCACAAGGAGAGATGAAAAACAAAAGCCGGACAAAAATACCATTTAGAAATAATCTAATTGACGCGTTCAAATATCGCAATACATTATCAGTTTTTAAAATGTTTAGCCATAGGATAATTCTGAAGTAATTCTTGAGAAATAATCCAATTGACGCGTTCAAATATCGCAATACATTATCAGTTTTTAAAATGTTTAGCCATAGGATAATTCTGAAGTAATTCTTGAGAAAGTGTATCAACATCCAGAAGTACAGCAAAGTGTATGGAGAGCGACGGACACAAGTATTGATTGTCGCTTCTTCACTAGATTGCCATTGTCGATCAAAGCGTGTAAATCAGCAAGGGCCTTAGTCCTCAAGGAATATATCTGGATGTGTACTAAACATATTAATAAATACCTCCATTATCGCATTTTGAATTTCATTTATAACTGGTAGACTAGACATTGGACCATCAGGCTATAATATAAGCGATTTGTATAATATAGTAAAAATAGATAAAATTGTGAGATAGCGGAGTATATTTAGGGTCCTTTTTAATAACAACATAGTACAATTGTGTGATGTGCAAACTGATGTGATAGCCATAGGCACCAGCGTCCTTGGCGCTAAAGCGAATGGCAACATTGGCGCTGGCGTAGTTATGAAAACGATTACTACAAATTTCGCACTCTTTGTATTGATTACCTCTGCACACCTCACAGCATTCCCTTTTGCCATCCTCTGTTGTTATATCATGCTAGTAATCTACTTATTCTTACATTTTCTCGGGATATTTAATTTTGAATTGCCATGATGGCATCATAACTCCCATTACTATTTCTTTCTTTTTTCACTACCTGATAATTCTTTATCTTCTTCAACATCATCGACATCATCGCCAACTATTCGTATTTTCGATTGAACAAACGATATATTAATTACAAGTTCTATCAAACGGGTTGTTGACACTGTTTTCGCGAAGTAGCTAGACGATCTTGGAAGTACTAAACACAGATATAATATAATACTAGCTGACCCGTGCCCACTTCGTTGGGCGATAAAAATTTTTACTTGTGTTGACATTATGAGTGTGGTTCGGTTAGTACTGAGTGCTATGATTTATTTCCTGACTGCCAAAAGAAGGGTTATATTTTTACTGCATATGTATGTATGTATTTGCATGCCAATTTTAATATATTACCGTTATTTGTGAGTGTCTTCTTGTGAGTGTCTTATTTGTGAGTGTCTTATCTCTTTAACCATTTATGCAGTAAAAGGGAAATTATATGCAGTAAAAGGGAAAAGTCTTTTGTTTTAAACACTTGAGAAGATAAATTTACTTATTTTGATAAGAATTCATAATTGTTGATAATATGACCAATAAACATGACCTAACGATTTAAATTACTTTTTTAAATATAAAAAACTACTTTTTGTGACTTAAATACAAAATTTAGACATATGATTTCCCTTACTTTTTGTAGGCATTACTAAGTTCTACAACTTTTCTCTAGAAGTCAATCATATATCTCTCATCGTTAAAGTAGCGTTCGTAAGAAACGTTTTCATTCGACTGTTTTTCTCCGAATTACTTTGTAAATCCAACGACCACGAAAAAGTCTTTTCATTTTTCGAATTAATATATAGCCATATGACACTCACAAATAACGTGGCTTTCAATTCGTAAAAGAATTTTCAAAATCGGTTCAGTAGATCCAGAGATTACTTCCTACAACGTCACAAACTTTACCTCTTTATAATATTAGTATAGAAGTATAGATTACGACACGGTCGCGGTTCCATACCTATGTCGTATTATCTCGTCGTATTATTCAGTAAAAGGTATTTTTTTTTGTTTTAAACACTTGAGACAATAAATTTACTTATTTTGATAAGAATTCATAATTGTTGATAATATGACAAATAAACATGACCTAACGATTTAAATTATTTTTTAATATAAAAAAATATATTAAAAAAACACCATAATATCGCGCACTCGGTTGGTTATCGTCATAACTCTTCAAATATTTGGCCAAATTTGTCTAAATGATGTACTGTAAAAGACAAAATTTATCTACTTTAGATACCAGATGTGATAAAAGTATTTATTTTGATATAATAATCAATTTATTACTACCAAATGTGCGTTAGAAATAATTTTAATTTTTTTATTGAATTTATGGTTCACTATTTTGGAGATAATGGCTTACACATAAAATATAGATACATGCTGTCGATGGCTTTTTTGTAGGACTATTTAAGGTTAACATTTACATTGTATATTATGTATGTGTAACTCCAACGGTTTTTGCGGCGCACGCCAGAATAGCTCGCAGATGGCAGATTTTTTTACTACTTCTTCTTCTCCTTCTTCATCAGTGCGCATTCGCCCACCGTTAGGCATACGCCTCTCCAATCACTCTCCATCCGGATCGGTTAGTTTGGTTTGGCAGCCTGATCGTACCCAGAGATTCTTAGCACCCCCTGCCCCGCCGTTACGGTAACCGCTGCCGTGGATCGGGCTAGTGGGGCTGCTGGGGACTGGGGGCCGTGGTAAGGTTGTACTGTTCATCATCATGATTGGAGGTATTTAGCCCGATACCCGCCACGTCGGCCACACGTCTTGGCGAGCTCCACACTTTCAGGAAAATATTTCCATTTCCTAGGCTTGTGGCAACATGGTCGGGTTACTTAACCAACGAATTGCACTATATTTTCTAAATTTATTATTTAATTATTATTTATTGTTGAGAAATTTTTCAAAATATATGTTGACGCTTAGAATTTAAATTTCGAATATCAATATCTTAGATTTTTTCCTACTCACTTGATAGTTATCGTTATATTTTAGATAATTCACACTATATCTTTATACATTATAGCCTATGTGTTATTCTGATGTGTAAGCTATATTATTGTAAAGTTTCATCAAAATCCATTCAGTAGTTTTTGCGTGAAAGAGTAACAAACATCCATACATTCTTACAAACTTTCGCGTTTATAATATTAGTAGGATTATGAAACGGTATGAAATGACCTTCTGAATTTATTGTATTTCAATCTTTCTTTGTAGAATTAAGGAATCTACAAAAAATACTAATAAAATAATTTAATAATAATAGTTGGCACTACTACGCGCAAGGAAGCTAACATACCTCACTCGAGTCTTTATTTATCTTCTTAGGAAAGCGCCTTCTCCCGTGCCTCCACGGCAATTTTCAGTTTAAAATTTCCTCTCGACGTTTTCGCTTAATAAAGTACAACACCTGTTTGTCTTCTTTCCACGTCCATTAATTTTGGCGTGTACACACCACCTCCTTATCGCGTTGCTTGCTCATTTTGGAGTTAACGAGGATACTTATAATAAATAAATACAAACGGAGCTGCCATGGAATTCACCGACCGGAGTCGGGCCCATCATAATACTATTTTTTTTTTTTTTTTTTTTTTTTTTTTTACACTTCTGGGGGGTGAGCAGTGGATTCCGGACTTACGAACCGGCTGTGGTAGGTTTAGGACAGCTGTCTTGCCACATGTGAGCGTTCACCTTGCCACCCATTCACTCCCCCTTCGAAGCCATAGAATTTGAGATGCGCAAATCGCAGTTTTAGATAATTTTTCTAAGAAAGAGTTGATTATTTTTCTGGAAAGGCCAAGATCTTTAAAGAGGTGAAATAGAGATTTAGCTGGCAGGCCACGAGCGCCAACTTCCACCGCGTGAAGGTGAACAGTGAAGCCGTTCCGGGTTACGGCATTTGCAAGATCATGGTATTTATTTAATTTGTACTCGTGGTCTTTTGGGATATTTGATTCCCATGGAACAGTTAATTCTACGATAAGAGCCACCTTCCGAGATAGAGAGTATAGAGTTATATCTGGACGGAGGGCTGTGCATCCGAGACTTTCAGGGAATTTATACTGCTTAGAGACCGAATCAACCTCCAGAATCCAATCTGTAGCTTTCTCGATTATTGAGAAAGGTTTTGTAGTTAAATGTTTTTTGCCTTTAGAGCCATCCCGCACAAACTGTATTGGGGGTTTGGAGGATACTGTCAAACCCTTGTTGGCACGAGCCACTGAGAGACTAATTACCTCGCGAATAACAGCGAGAACTTTGTCATGGCGGTAAGTGTACCGTCCTTGATCTAAGGCCACCTTGCAGCCAGCTAGAATGTGCCTAGCTGTGCAAGGGGTATTGCTACAGAGGGGACAAGAACTATCCTCGGCAAAGCTCCAACGAGCGAGGTTACTGGGGTCTGGAAGTGTATGCTGAAAGGCATTCAAATAAAATTTCAGCATCTCTGGCGTCCAGTCATAGAGCATTACCTTCCAGTGCATTGGAGGCGGAATGCAAAAGTCACCAATTGTTGTCCAATCATTCTGGCATTGAAGGCCAATAGCATGAGCCATACTCTTGCTGTCGTAATCTCCCCGCAAAAGAGACTTCTTCAAGTCCACGTCGCTCGTGGTTGTACTGCCATACCCCAGACCAGTGCCATTCTGGCTGATTCCAGTAAGGAACCTTTTGTGGAAGTCTACGCGGGCTTGTAGTTCATTTGAATCACTACAGCCACTTATTACGTGCTTCGATATTGCCGGATCTTTGGAATTGCACAGAATCGAATTTTTGGTTATTCTGGAGTTGGCGTAGAGCAGAGAGGGCAGTTTAAGCGCTAGCCCAAAATTTTGTTTGGACCTGAAGAGAGTCGAGGGGTCAGCTGGTTTGGCTAAGGACAGCCAGGATTTTAAACTAGCTGTCACCAGTGCATCTAGACGGGACAGTTGGGTTTTGGTAAAATCGTAAATAAGAAAGGGCCATGACAAATGTGACGTTAGATAATTGTCATAGATCCAGGCCTTACGAGGGCCAGAAATTAGCAAGGCATCTATTTTCGCCAGGCAACTTTTGAAATGCTCTATAACATGATCGCCCGAGACGTCTTTTCCCTGATGGGTGATTTTTCTGCCGAGGAATTTGAAATGATTGTTTGGGTCTATAAGGGAGATATTAGAGCCCTTATAGACCAATTTGGGGTCAAAGGATGTAAATTTTGTGCCCATGCGGGCGAGTCCAAGGCAAAAACATTTGGAGGGCTTCACTTTTATACAGCCTGACCAGTCGCAGAAAAGCTCCACTTTCTGTAATAGCAGGGAAAGCTGCTTGGGGCTTCTGGTAATGAAAGTTAGGTCGTCGGCAAAAGCGAGGCACGACGAGGTGTATTGGCCGTCTGTTTTAAAACGGTAGCCCCACTTCCTGTCAAACTGGCTCAGGCTTTCCAGAAGTATATTAAAAACTATATTAAAAATCGTCGGGGAGAGGCAACAGCCCTGAAATAGTCCAATTGAATATGGTATAGAGCGGGTAGTCCATTCTTGCGTTTTAACATGGAAAGTCAGACAGTTGTAGTAGGAGGCTACAATGTCACGCACGACTGGTGGGAAGTTGTACCAGCGGAGTGCAAAGTGGAGGAGACTGTGTCGGACTGACCCAAAGGCATTCTCTAGGTCGAGCCAGCATACATTGATTTGGCGTTCGTGCTGTCTCGCATCCTTGATGGCAGCAGCCAGGAGAGAGTTGTGCTCGAGGCAGCCCGAGACGCCGCGCATGAAGCCTTTTTGAACTGATACTCCAAGGTACTCATTCCGGTGCATGAATTCGCTCATCCTCGTGTGGACTATGCTAAAAAAGATTTTGGCCACAGTGTCTGTGAGAGCAATGGGCCGAGCGTCCTTTGGTCCGGTGCAAACTGGGACCTTCGGAATTAAGATGACTGTCGCTCGGCCAAAATTCTGTGGGACTACACCGCTATTCCATATATTTCGGAAGATGGATCCTAAATATTGCAGAAGGCAGGGGCATTTTTTGTATACTAAATAGGGAATACCATCGGGACCCGGAGTAGAGCCCGACGGCTTCCTCTTTACTTGATTAAGAATCTCATCTAGTGATGGAGGTTGAGAAGCAAAAGCTACCGTAGGCAGGGGCGGAGGTGTAATGCCCGGCGGAGGGCTGTAATTATGGAGCCGCATTGGGTCCTCATACGTGGTCGAAAAGTATTCCGTGGCCATATCTTCCGGGATTTGGATTTTTCCCTTGGCGGCAGACAAAACCGTTTTGCTGTAGTTAAAACGGTTTTTGTCGAACCGGGCTTCCTCTTTGGATTTGAGAAATGCTGCCTTGCGCTTGTCGTTTTGCGTTGCTACGCTCTGTATGAGTTTTAGTATAGAGCGGTACGCGCGCGAGAAGTTGTGGCAGAGGGCTTTATCCCCGGCTTTCTTGGCTTCACGTAACTGGCGACGAAGTAGCCGCTTTTGCCTACGGAGCTTTGCCTTAAATGCGTTTTCTCTGTGAACCGGGTCGACATGGGTAGATTTTGGGTAAACACCCGAGAAGTATTCATGGACCGCCACCTGGAAGGATGACAGCTGGACGCTGGCAGGGGCATTACGGTTCACAGAGTGGAGAGAGCTGTTATGGGAGAGCTGAATTTGTGTATGTTTATGCAAATATGTGATAATTGAAAAATTAAGTATTAGGAACAATCAAAGAGCAGAATTCGTAGATGAAGAAAGAAATGTCACCCATGATAATATTGCAGATTAGCATATCCGAGGAGAAATCATGACGATAGAACAGAATGGTCAACGCTTATCCTCTTCTTTATCGTTCCCTGGATGAAAGTATTACAAATGGCATATTGTAACCTTAGCTTAACTTATTGCCATATCTTTGTATTAATTTATTTTAAATTTACCTTTATTACTTCTATATATACAGTATGATGTCAATTAAAAATTAGTGATTCGAATGGTCGAGCGTAAAATATTGCTATAAGTGAGTAAGCGCTGAGTCCGCCATTTGTGCATACATGTTTTTTTAACCAATTCATTATTTAATGTTTTTTTAGCACGATAATATTAATCTATTCTATTTATTCTATTCTATGCTTCGAAGACCTATTTTACTATAAAGTGTTGAAGTATCATCAATCATCAAATCATCAAATCAATAATCAATCCATCAATCATCAAATCAATAATCAATCCAGATGTTTAAAGGTATTAAAGTATTCTTCTTTTTTCACTATGTCTTCAGGGATAGTATAGTTACTTACCTACTCGTAACATAAGGTATTGCCTACATATATCAAGACATCTTTAAAACTTAGAACACAAAGCTTAGAACTCTGGACACCAGAGATTAAATTTCTTCTTGGAATTTCTGGACCTTCTCTCGGTTAATGTTGTGTCTTTCCAGATTTCACATGATAGAAGTAAAAAAATATACAATATTGAGTACATACATATCTTTGTCGTCTTTATATTTCTGTGTTTTTGATAGACAGCTTCTTTCTAGCTTGTGAGTTTAGGCAAAGTGTCATCTTCACGTATGTATATCACTGTCGATGTTCCTTCGGGTTTTTTATTTCGATTCGAGATTTTTAGTTGTCGTTTACATTTCGGCCAATGTATGATGTTATAAGTCTACCTCAGTATAATACTGTAATCTGTACTTTAATATAGGTAGGTTTACGATAACTTTTTCTGACCGTTGTGTATTTGGTCTCTGTGGTGTTCAGCTTTAATTCATATTGGTCACTTAAGCTTCATTTTATCAACGAGTAGCCGGAGTAGTGGCGGAGTGAAGTTAGTTGGGGTACGGGGCGGTTTATTGCCGTGCCCTTCCGCTATCTCCCAACTATAGACAGTCATGCAGGCGAACATTTTAGAGTTTCAAATACGTTTTAATGCATTTTGTTAGTGGACATTTCTGAATTTGGGGACATCGTTGAATCGAACATATCACTTAAAATACAGGATACTAATTTTGTTCTATTACTTACTAGAGTTTACATTTTGGTTTGTTAACTTAGTAAAATAATATTTAAACTGATTAAAAGGCTTATTTTGCAGTTGCTGTGTGAGTGATTGCAGTTGCTGTGTGAGGAATAATTAAACATTTTACAGAAATAAAGGTAATACACATGCATCCAGAATTGTTAAACAAACAAACATACACATTATTCAATCAAATTTATTACATTGCCTTCAAAGTAGGCACCATCGCTTGCAATACAAACTATGCCAGCATTTGACCCACTTCTCCATACATTTTCATAGGCTGATTGAAGTATGTCTTGAGCTCCTTCAGCAAGTTTTGTTTGATGACTCCAATCGACTCAAAACGCCTTCCACGAAATGGTACCTAATGTAAGCTTCGAAAACAGAAAAATACAAGCAGGGCCATATCAGGTGAATACCGGTGCTCGATCGGCTATATTCATTGAGTTTTTAGCTAAAAACTCTTACATAATGATGGTGGGTGAGAGAATGATAAGAGGATGGTTAGACCACCAGATAGATGGGAACCTGAGAAACAAATCGCACTGTAAAAAATAAATCGGACTATTGTTGACAACATTTTTGCCGAAACAGCATAACACGTGGGTGGCTCATGAATTAAAAAAAACCGTTTTGTCACCCCAACACTTTCCTGGCTAGTAGCCAAGAACTGATTTGAGGAGGACATATAAATATTAATTTCATAACTAAAAACTACATATGTGCGCCCACTCGCCCTGCTGGCAGACGAACCCGGTTGGGTTCCTTTGCGACTCTTCAGGCGGCACGGTTCCTTCAGGATGCAGTTTCTCGACTAAGGGCGGGTTTGGGCCAAGCGCCAACATATGGCGTTAATATTCAATAAAAATATACGGCGGAATTTGAATAATATTAGTGTAGCCTGTATATGAGATATTCTAAATAAAATTTCCCAATGTGATTTGGGTCCAAAAAGGCATCTATCTGTGTACCAAATTTCAATTCTCTAAGTCCAATGTTTTGGATACTAATATATGTATGACTAGTGCGGTGGACCCCCCTGGTGAACCCATTTCAACCAATTACTTATTCTTTCATGACCAAAATTTTCAACTCTTGTCGTGATCAAATGATGCTTGCATATCAAATTTCCGCTCTATCGGATTTAACGACTTTTTTAAATTTATTTATTTTATTGGAATTATCAAATTACCCATTTACAACAAGTATAATATTAAAATAAATGCCAAAAACTTTCCTCTTTCATTCACTGGCTAGTGCTGCCCAACTGGGATATACCCGTTCCAGGGCAAGCAATTTATATTTTTACATTTAAAACGAGGGTCGATGAACCAACCAAACACAATAATAATTAAAAGATATATATATATATATATATATATATATATATATATATATATATATATATATATATATATATATATATATATATATATATATATATATATATATATATATATATATATATATATATATATATATATATATATATATATATATATATATATATATATATATATATATATATATATATATATATATATATATATATATAAAGTAAATAATTATAAAAGCCACTTACATCGTGACGAAGGATTCCCTTGATCGGATTCGGGAATGCTTTAGGTGTTAACGAGAATGATGAATGCCTCTCACTTGCGGAAAGAGAGAATGATGAATGCCTCTCACCAAGCATTCCCGAATCCGATCAAGGGAATCCTTCGTAACGATGTAAGTGGCTTTTATAATTATTTACTTTATAATCGTCTTATTGATCAATTCTAAAAAGAATATATACACAAAACTATCAAATATTGCAAAATATTGAATTTTTACATATTTTATGTTTCGTTCATTGTAAATAATCCATTTAGGTTAAAGGTAATCTTTCCAACTAATAGGAAAGAGCTGACTGCTTTACTTATAATCATCTTATTGATCAATTATAAAAAGTATATATATATATATATATATATATATATATATATATATATATATATATATATATATATATATATATATATATATATATATATATATATGCTTTACTTATAATCATCTTATTGATCAATTATGAAAAGTATATATATATATATATATATATATATATATATATATATATATACTATATATACTATATATATATATATATATATATATATATATATATATATATATATATATATATATATATATATATATATATATATATATATATATATATATATATATATATATATATATATATATATATATATATATATTTAATTGTAAGGTTAGTGAAGGTTGTACCTTTGCCGGACGTTTCGGAGCCCGTGGCTCCTTCTTCAGCGGCAAGAAGAATACTGCAGTGAAAGCTGTCACCTGCAACTACCCGCATTCCTCTGTGGTGCTGGGAGAGGGGTGTAATGGGCGGGAAAATACATTTTTAAATAAAATATTGGATTTAGAATTTGGTAATGTGGAAATAAATAATGATATGTAGAGTGTATGAGAATATGTAGAGTGTATGAGAATATATAGGTGGAAGAATTAAATATAGTGTAATTTGTATCTACACTGTGTGTGTGTGTGTGTGAGAGAGAGGGTGAGTGACGGTGTGTTTATTTGTGTGAGTGTGTATGTTTGTGAGGGTGTGTTTGTGAGAGTATAAAAACAGATATATATATATATATGTATATATTAAAAAGGTGTATACTATAGGATGGAATGTGTCTGTAACATTAATGTTGAATATTGAGGCCTTTGCCATGGCAAGCTCCAAGTACCCAAATATGTCCCAGTTCCCATGTTTTGAGCTTAATTTCAGGCGTGTTCTCTGGGAAGGCCTTTACCACCTTAACCGTAAAACAATCGTTAAAGAGTTTTCCATGCGACCGAGCGTGGAGTGGAATCGGAAGATTAGACAAAGGCCTCAATATTCAACATTAATGTTACAGACACATTCCATCCTATAGTATACACCTTTTTAATATATACATATATATATATCTGTTTTTATACTCTCACAAACACACCCTCACAAACATACACACTCACACAAATAAACACACCCTCACTCACCCTCTCTCTCTCACACACACACACACACACACAGTGTAGATACAAATTACACTATATTTAATTCTTCCACCTATATATTCTCATACACTCTACATATTCTCATACACTCTACATATCATTATTTATTTCCACATTACCAAATTCTAAATCCAATATTTTATTTAAAAATGTATTTTCCCGCCCATTACACCCCTCTCCCAGCACCACAGAGGAATGCGGGTAGTTGCAGGTGACAGCTTCCACTGCAGTATTCTTCTTGCCGCTGAAGAAGGAGCCACGGGCTCCGAAACGTCCGGCAAAGGTACAACCTTCACTAACCTTACAATTAAATAAAAATGTTTTAAAAGTTTTCATTTAAAAATTATATATATATATATATATATATATATATATATATATATATATATATATATATATATATATATATATATATATATATATATATATATATATATATATATATATATATATATATATATATATATATATATATATATATATATATATATATATATATATATATATATATATATATATATATATATATATATATATATATATATATATATATATATATATATATAATTAAAAAAACACTATTTGATTGGGCACTATCTTGGAGGAATACACACACGAGACACATACACACATGGGCAAACAGATACACAGACAGAATTTAATCTGGAAATGGTCTTAATCGTCTCAGGGGGGCTCAAAATGGATATTTCTGTTTTCATCTCAATTTTTTTAGCGCGTTTACAATACTTTGGACTGGGAAAGTGAAATACTGCTACCCATGCTATACTTGAACGACCCCCCACTTATATTTTAAGAACAGAGACTTTCGCGTGTGACGTAATCTCTAGACCGGATCACTGCAAATCCTTGCGGAAGTGCGTCATTGCGACTACGTATTTGCGTTAAAGTTGTATGCTGACGTAAATGTGAAGTGACGCAACTAGGTAATAGTGCTGCTACGAGTAACATTGCGAAGGTTTGCGGGAGCATGGTCTGACGATCGTGACTTATGTGAAATGTAAATAAACACTTTGTAGTCGATGTTCAAAATACTGGGAAGGTCCTGTGATGTATTATGTGTACTGTGATCACATGCAGGTCTCATGCTAAGAAATTATTGTTTTGCCCTATTTATAAAATAACCTAAAAGCGTGCATGTTCCCTAAAATTCTTCCCGTATTAAAACAAGGTATGAATCTAAAGATTGCAACGTGTTTGTGTAATCTTAATTAATTAATGTTTACACTACCTTCTAGAAATTCAGCAGATGTTGGCAGGGGCAATTTTCCACTTGCGTTCGTTTTCGCCGCGCTGCTTCCGCAATCAAACGTGAGGCGGAACACTCCAAGAATTATAACAGATGTGTAAACCGAGACATGATATTACATGGTTACAGGGAAGCCACCCTCGGCGCCGCAGGCACGGAGTAGGCTGTAAGGGGGGCGGCACAGACAGACGCACACCTAGGTTTTATCTCAACGGTTTGTTGTTTTTGAATGTAACGTTGCTGTAGGCGCTTTCCTGCTTGGCAGGGATCATGAACCATAAAAGTGTCATTTTTTCTAATTTCACAACACCTTCAATAAATTTGTTTATTTAACATTCGTGGCATCATCATACAGAAAGCGGCCATATTAATAGCGACCCTGTGAGTTCCATTTAATATTTTTGAATATTAATAATATTTCTTAATATTATTAAATAACGAAATAATGTTCACAGAAAAAGTGTAAAATAAATGGTCTTATGCGAGATTTTTTAATATCGTGAGTTATCGATGATCAGACTTCCCATTTCGTGTCGTTTCCTCGGCGATTACATGCGGTAGATAAACACAGTGTTTAATATTTAGACCATTTAATTAGATGGTTTACCAGAGTTAGTGTTGATGAAGACAGTGAATAATTATGTTAATTTGTACGTGCTTATATATCAGTGAATTTGCCGCAAGTGGGGTAAATTTGATGTGAATAAAAACCGATGATCATGAAAAACTCTGTTTTCTATAGAATGATAAAATGCAACGTATAAAAGAAATTAAATTATTATTTCTTTGAATAATATTAAACATTAGGCAAGTCCACAAAATTGCCTGTTAAATGACGTCAATAGAATATCGTAAATATAAATGTTTGTTGATTTAAAATGTTACATGGCACATCATCATAAGTCGACAAAGTCTAAACAAATAAATATTTACAATCTATTGTAGTCCATTGATATTGTGATTTTGATGAAAGGATATTACCGTCATCATTCCCTTTGTGATGACCAAACATGTAATTTCATAGAAAAGTTGAAAATTTAAAATTTTACGCTTTAAGGTCTGTGTATTTTAATTTTAACGCTAATCTGAATACATAACGTATTTCAATAAATAATTTTAAACACATAAAAAAGGACCACTCTTTAGGAGTAAGTATTTTATTTAAATGTAAAATTAATACCAACATTCACATTGTCCCTAATAATATGGCCACCTACTTTATAGAATCGAGTTATGATCCCAGATGCGATGGACTAACTCAGTTTTTTTTTTATATTAGCTGTGCTTCATCATTAGGTGGTGAACGGTTTCATGCAGTTTGGGCCACAAGATCCTTTGTTCTCGGATCGGCTCAACTAACGATTTAGCTCCTATTCAGAAGCCACCTCGTGTGGAAGGCTACCCCGGGCAAGACTCTCGGTCTCAGGCCTCACAAACAGGTGGACCGATTTCTCCCGGCGGGATTGCATCCCAGTGCCACTGGACGGTTTGAGCACCGGTCGGCGAAGCCAATCGGTTGTGCATTCTGACTAATTGCTAAAAGGGTCTGGAGACTACGGAAATAAACTGTCTCCCAAGCAGCGGGGGTGGATGATGACCTGTAGTTATGCCACTCTTGCAATGACCTTGGGCCACTCGATCCCGTGTGGCACTATGGCAAAGAACGCCCAGGTCTGCGATAAATTTTAACTGAATTACCGCTGTAATACAACAGGTAGAGGTCGCGTAAGTGACTTCGGATCCGTAACCAGTCGGGAGGACGGAGGTATCTTGAAGGTTAATCCCAGACTGAAATATCATTACAAACTGGTAGTCAGGGGACGATGCTGCCCGCTATGTACCTTTCCCGGTGCCTCGCCGTAAGGCGTTAGCCTCTGGTGAGCAGGTGGCGGAGCTTGATGGTGGAATGTTTTCTCCTTAGTCTTCTGCGCTCACCTCACGGGAGACAGAACGATAAATTTCGTTAAAACCTCCTGAGGTGACGGGTTCGCCCGTTGTAGTTGACAGCTCTATTTATGTGTCATCATTGGCTCGTCCGCTTGCAATTTTGTTTTTCCGGTCCTTAACCGAAAGCGAAATTCCTGTAATTTGAACGAGGCATCTATAATCCCCATCATTTAAAAGTAAATCTAGATATATTTAAAAAAAAATGTATTAAGACTCCTAAAATAATTATCTCTCTAACCACAATATTGGCAAAAAAAACATGTTTTTTTTAGATACTCTAAATACCATAATGGTGTAAAATATAAATAGCATAATAGTGTAAAAAGCATAATGAAGTAAATCATTGCTGACACCTGAGCGTGATAAACGCCGGCACCGTTAGCGAACTTGCTTTTCTGGCAGTGGTTTATACCCACTGTATGTCTTGAGTAGTCTTACTGCCTTATAGCCAAAAGCTGTCAGCTGTCTTGCTAAAATGTAGCCGTGTCCTTATCAATAGTCATTATTTAGTCATTATTGTCTAAATTACAAGCCACATGCATTGAAAATTTACCGTATGTTTTATTTTTTTTGAAATATTATTTATTGTGATAATAAATTATTGTTAATTTATTCCAAAATTTAAATTGTTATGTTATTTTTTATGATCCGTTTCTTTTGTTTGCTGTTATTTATTGGACAACTTTATCGTTACTCTAATTATCGGTTAATATTCTATAACATATAACATACAATCATTTTTTTAAAAATAATTTAAATTGATCTCAAAAATACTTTTTATGAATCATCGGTTAAACGGCACATAGGTAATAATTAATTTAGTATGCAGAGTACACATATAATGTTATGCTCTAATAAGTAATTATGTGCAAAAATAAGTAATTAGTAATGTCATTGTTACAGTTTTGAATGTGTATCTATTATTTTAAATAAATAATTAAATTATCGACCCTTATGTAAGTGTGTACCGCCTGGACTATTCGCAAGCACGTACAATACAGCAGTATTGTCTGGACTACTAAAACAATTCACCCTGCAGAGTCATCATTAATACTCTCAGAGGGTACATCTCGCACAATCAAACGATAATCTCTGAAGTGGGCAACCAAATGTCGCTCCAAATATAGTTTAAAAAGTAGTTAAAAACAGCTAGTTTTCAAGAAATAAAGGCTTTCCAATAGAAAAGCCCTATATACTATAGAGAGTCCGAAGAAAACCAAATTGTGTTTATATTCAATATTTAAAAAAAAAACAAAAATATGGTTTATTACAATATTTAAAAAAAAATACATCCTCTGGTTTGATATCCCTGCCCTAAACTACAGTCTTTCCCAGTCGCCCACCCGGTTGTATGGATTTTATTTATCAGTATGAGAGGATGTAAAGGAATTATTCATTAGCTCCCTTGGCAGGGACCGAGGTGCGACGTGTTACACAGCTTATCGCAATCTTGAATTATTATTTAGTCGCGAATATTTCAGGTCTTCTTAATGCTAATCTGTATTGGGGTAGGTATGACGTGGAGAATATTATTCTTCATGTATATTATTATAAATGGGTGATCTATTTGATTATATAATTGTTGTCAATGGACGTTAGAAACTTTGCCCTAATATTGCGATGTTATCGGTAGCAGCCAGACGACGGCGGTCAGCATAGTACTTGCACAACCTATAGCACTCGGGTATCTAGAGTTGTCAACTGCAACGAGCGAGCCCGTCACCTCAGGAAGTTTTAACGATTAGTCGTTCTGTCTCCCTGAAGTGAGCGCAGAAGACTTGGACAAAAACAGTCCACCGTCAAGCTCCGCCACATGCCCGTAAGAGACCAACGCCGTAACCGCGAGATGTGTGTTAGATGGAGCGTTACCCAGCGGGCTTACACTCACGCCCTTACTTCCAATTGCGGCTAGATTACTCGAGTCTCTCGATTGGTTGCAAGTTCGAGGTCGCTTGCGCGGTCCTCTCCCTTACGAAGCGGTGAAACGGTGTATACCGAATCTATCGCGGACCACGGCATCCTTTACCCGGATGTTCACCCAGGATCGGGTAGCCGATGGTCGTTTCAAGAGCAGTCGCCGCAAGGTCCGAAACCACCCCCGCTCTATAGGAAACAGTACTGCTTCCAGACTCCCCCGACTGTTAGTCAGAGTGCACAGTCGATTGGCTTACGCCGCACGGTGCGCAGACCGTCCAGGAGCGCCAGAAGGTTGATTCCTAGGGGAAACTAGCCCTAAGGCCAGAGTCCTGCCCGGGCTCGCACTTCATGCGTGGAGGTCGCCGGATGGGTGTTGACCCGTGAGTGTGACCAACCCTGAATAGAATGGGTCTTCGTGTCCAACTCAGCAAAAGCCCATGCTGCCAAAGTGTATCCTGGGATACTCCTTAGTATCCCTGGGATACTAAAGACATCCTGTATCAGTAATTCAGTCGACATGCTCTGATAAAGGCCTGTGACGTCCTCCGCTCGGTCGGTGCCATTGACTCGGTTTTCTGAATGTGGCATCGCAAGGCTGGTCTTTGCGAGGCACCTGGTGGTTCGGTAGATATCGGCGAGATATCGGGCCTACGGTACACAGCGCGCGCGATAGAGAGGGGGGGGGGGGGGAAGGGCAGAGCAACTTAATGTCCACTCTCCAACGCTCCAACGTCGCGGCGTCAGGGCATTGAGTCGTTGCATTTTTTTGCGGTTAGAACGTGTTATTCAATTCACTACAATTTTGTCATTTTCTCAGGATGGTATATTTTTTCTATAAAAGCCAAAATGAACTTATTAAGAGTAACTGGTGCCAGCTTATTTAAAGCGTGTATATAAATATTTACTTTTACCAATTTGGTGGAGTTAATCGGGAAAGACGTCCACGAACACGCGCGCGAAAAGTAATAGTATGTGTGCGTTGCCACGGAAACTTTTCATGTTTCGTTCCGCCCAGGTGCGTCTTGTCACTGCCCGGAAGATTCGTCACTGTCAATTTTTATTGCCGGTAAGAGAAACATTTAAAGCGCCCAGGAGACAGGCCGTGGAATTCATGACAACACACTTTATGTCTCTCTATTTTATATCGGTACAACGTGGACATTTTCTTACTCTGACATTTTCTGGCTAGACTTACGATTTAATTTTGATGCCAATAGCAAAGAAGCTTCTATAAATATATCTATCTCTAATCTTATAATTAAGCAGTAACTTCGACGTATGGAATAATGATTGAGAGTGTTGAAAAAAGAGTAATATCAGTAAAAAATATATGTTAGATAAATTCAATTATGAAAAAACTTTTTTGCTCTGAGTAGCAAAGACTTCTGAGGGGAGTCAGACACTGACGATGGCTGCTTTCGTGGTAAGTGATCTGATTATGCAACCAGAATGGAGAAGTAATATAAATAAAGACGAAAGAGGATTTTTCCAGAAATAATTTTGTGGAGGACGTGAAATCATGCAAAACAGAACGGACAAAAGTTATCAACGCTGTCCTGCAGGACTAGCACCACTCAAAAAACTCCTTGAAAAACTTAGTGATTCTGACCGTCTGTTGTTAGATGCTGAATTAAATCATTAAACACGATAATCTTCACGTTTTTATTGTTCCTAGACGTGACTGCTCTTTCGTCACAATGACCGTCGGCATACCCAACACTAAAATCAAAATAAATTATTAAAGACCATAGAACATCGAAAGCCGAGTGATACCCAGATACCTGTTACGATAAGAAGATCGCATTTAATCTGCCATTAATATGAAAATCTGGCAAAAAAAAATATAGGTTCATAGCCTATATCCACACTAAGATAAATGTTTGATTACTTCTTAGAATACCATTTTGTTATTACGGTTTTATTCGATGTTTAGAAACAAGTTTGTTATAGAAACAAGTTTTATTGAGCCAATCAGTGACTCTGGGTGCAACACAGCGAGATGTATTATACATACTATACGGTCCCACGTGAAGCAGTTCCAACCCAAGCTATCATCACCAGTTTCTGTCGTATGTGGGTAATCCCTCCCATATATAAAAAATATCGACCACAATCCTCTATCTATTATCATGTGATCCCACATGACCTCCATGATTTCACAACGTGTCCAGATCTCGTGAAATATTTAAAAAATTCATATTTAAAAATAAAGCCTTCAAAACACGTGTATCCTTCCAGTAATCGTGATATTTCCTATTTTAAGACGATCTTTGAACATTTGCTAATTTATAGAATATACAAAAAAATGCTATCGAATTAACAATTTCGCTGCAATCCATGATTTTTACTAGAGATGTCTGGGATACGAGATGCTGTGATATTTTAAGTTTTATAAAACAATACTTCTTTAAAAAAAAATAAGCAAATGACATTTTATATTTATTTGATCGAATACATCACTATTTATGTATGTAACTTACCTAATCTTATATGCAGTTGCTGAGCGATTATGATTTGTAGAGGAAATTCTTCGAGTTCTTCAATATGTCGCTTCCTAAAATTATTTTAAAGCGTCAGTGTACAACTTTGACCTCGTTAAGTGGGACTTCTTGACCGAATGATATTCGTTATTGACAAAGAAGAGAATGTTGTGCTAGGACATCAACTTCTGGATATAGACGAAGTCAAAGGTGAATATTTACAGCTTACTTCTGATATAGGAGAAAATGACCAATCAATCGAAAATGCTCCAATTGGAAATCTGCTTGATTCCGTTTTAAAACATATAAACCTCTCTAATTATCAAATATGTAAGAATAACAACTAAAATAATACTAATGTTTGAGAAACGCGTCAATTCGGCACGGTTCATGAAGGGCTCTCGCTCTCTCTCAGACAAACAGACGGTGTGCACATGTGTGGCAAATAAGGCGATGCGACTAAAAGCAGCGGTCGGTAAATTGGTTTTGATTGGACGCAATTGCTTTCAATTACCTTTATCTTAATAAAATTCATTCCCTCGGAAGACGCGCGAAACCTGAGGTGAACTCGAATGTTTATGAAATACCATTTGATCTGTTGATGAGAGGTATTTGCTAGGAATAAAAAACTAGTAGTCAAGTGAGACGGACAAATACTTTTTAATCGCAAGTGCTGGCCTCGGATCGTTTTGTATAATGCAAATCATTAGAGTTGCCTTGTATCATCTCTCATCATAGCTGGTCACCGCATATTCATACGAGGAATAAAATTGGTGAGAGAATGTTTCAAGTTGGCTAATTCGTTTAAAAATTACGGCCCCTTAAGTTATTCAGCTTTAAATTTTGAAACACGAGACCGCAAAGTCCGATTTCAAATATTCTTTCATTAAATCTGTATTTAGCTTTAATTTGGATAGCGAATAAAATGTATAATAAAATGGTAAATTTTTAGGCATCCATTTAGATAGTAAACTCCAATGGTCAACTCATTTAGATGAATTGAGCGGAAACTTAAGTAGTGCCACGTTTGCCATTAAAATGCTATGCAGCTTTGAAGCCGCAAAGTCTGTATACTATGCTTATTTCCATCCATTAATAACTTATGGCCTTATGTTCTGGGGAATGGCGGCCAATTCAGTTAGAATATTTCGACTTCAAAAAAGAGCAATTCGCAATTTATTTACAATATCATCGCTAACATCTTGCAGGCCGTATTTCATTGAATCTGGTATGATGACAATGTATGCCGCTTATGTATACCAGGTATGCAAGAAAAAACATCAATACTACTCTAAAAAATTCGGATATTCATTCACATAACACTCGAACTAAACAACACTTGGGTCCTTACAAAGTACGACTGACTAAGGTTAGAAATAGTTTCCTGTACCAGTTCAACCTTTTTTATAATAAGATTCCATTTTGCGTCAGGGGTCATGGAGACGTTCATTTTAAGAAAAAGGTCCAGGACATTCTTATCAAGAACCCAATTTATTCTATTAGGGACTTTGACAATATTGAATTTCCTAATCATTCATGATTACTTTTATTATAATACAATATATGTAAAAAAAAATCTTGATATATCCAATTATTTTGATAATCGGAGATGTATTATATTAATAAAATTTGTATTGACTATTTCTATTTGTAATCTTATAATTGTGGTATTTCTGATTTGACTATTTTATAACTGACTATTTGTTTTTATATTTTGACTACTTAGTATTCGTTTTTATATTTTGACTACTATACCTACTTAGGTATTTTAGCATCTCAATTGTTTTTTAAAGGACCATATATTTTTATTTGTAAATTTATTTAATAATTGTTTTTTCCGTTTAAAAAAATACTCAATCTGTATAAAAAATAAATATACCACATAAGGTATAACATATTATCTTGTATAAAGAATTTGACTATGCCAAGAGTAGGGATACCTACCAACTGGTTTATTATATAAAATAAATAAAATAAAATTTAAAAATGAGATGTCTTAATAATCGTTGGCAGCTCTGGATACTTTTGAGTTATTTAACCCGAAAGATTAACAGCGATTTCCATTGATGAATAAAACAGAATAGCGAAAGAATTTTCCAAGTCGGACACCACGTTCATGAGTTATGGCCTCAAGACTATCATATCAAGAATGCGTAGTTCGGTCTTAAAAAAATCCTCGTTAATAGATATTTCTTTATAATTTGTAAAATCAGTAAAATGTTGATGATAAAAAAGCTAAAGATATGATTTTTCAGTCGTACATTTGTATTGCAGCTCCCTGACATGTTTAATGACAACTCCCAAAATTTCAGGAACGGAACCCTAAAAAATATCGGCGCTATACATTGATGAATAAAATAGATCGGCGAGAGTATTTTCGAAATCGGACAAATACTTTCTTGAGTTATGGCCTCATAAACATATCGACGAGCCAGACAGAGATACAGACAGACAAATAGACAGTTTTTATTGCTTTTCTGATTCTAAATGTCCTAAAACGTGGAATGTCCCATTTTCAATAATAACTTCCTTTATATAGAAAATATGCAAACTATCTGATTGTAAATATCTACCTAGTCTTTATTTGGAAAGTTGTTAAATTCATAGATTGAAAAGGGGACTCAAAGGTTTGCCAAAGTTTGGAAGTTTCTAAAAATAATTCATAGCAGTCTAAGAATACGAAATCATTGAGAGATTTTTTATACCCTTGTTTATTGATTATTTTATTTGTAAGAATTATTAGGCCGTCTTCAAGTAATGGAAACAAAAATTTAGTAATGTTTAATAGATACAACTACCAAATTTCTGACTTCAACTGTTATTTTTCTAAAGCTTCTATCTGTGACATTTTAAATTTTGGTTTTACTCTGTAAATTGACAATTTTGTATTTTATATGCCAAATAGCATATATGACATACCGACTTTACTGACCAAAGACGTATCCAGGGGGAAGGGGGGGCTGTGTCCCCACACAGGGGACGTGTCATCCTACCATTAAAAAAAATAGGTTGAGGAAAAAATGAGAATCAGGGAGAATCAACGACTTATGTACCAGAAATGGAGTACTCACACGCTGCTGTGAGCCTTATAATAGGAGCTAATAAGCCCTGTTGCAGTTTGGCTACTAAGACCCAGTTGTATAGGGTCGGCGAAACGCACGGGTTAACACCATCAGGGGGAGTCTGGAAACAGTAATGTTTCCTATAGAGTGGGGGTAGTTGTTAAACTTACGGCAACTGCTCTTAAAACGACCATTCGGTCACTCGATCCCGGGTAAACAGCTGGGCAAAGAATGCAGTGGTCCGCGATAGATTCGGTAGACTCCATGTCACGGCTACATAAGGGAGAGGTCCGCGCAAGCGACCTCGATCCTGTAACCAGTCAGGAGGTAGGAGGTATCCTGAAGGTTAATTCCAGACTGATATATCCTTCCGTCGTAGAATTGTACTGTCCAAAGTCTTCTACGTTCTCTGCAGGGCGACAGAACGACTAATCGTTAAAACGTCCTGTGGTGACGGGCTCGCCCGTTGTAGTCGACACCGCAAGATGATATATCCTTCCAAACTGCTAGTCAGGGGGCGAGGTTGCCCACTGGTTACCTTTCCCGTTGCCTCGCCGTAAGGCGCAGGCCTCAGACGGGCAGGTGGTGTAACTAGACAGTGGATTGTTTTTCGTCCTAAGTCTTCTGCGCTCACCTCACGGGAGGCAGAACGATCTTATATCGTCAAAACTTCCTGAGGTGACGGGTTCGCCCGTTGTAGGTGACAGATCTAGTCGTGAGTTTTATATCAATTAAATCCAAACCAATACAACTAACATACTATTCGTTTTAGATATTTTACAGATTATTATTACTATTGCTATATTGTTATGACAATATTATTATTTTTTTAGGATCTTTACACAATATGTAGGTATAACATTTTAGATAAGTAACGCACACGATAACACTCCACACCCACACTCTCTACAGACGCATTCCTCACGCACTCTCACACATAAGTGTGTGTGTGTGTAAGGGTGTGTGTGTGTGTATGTGTTGCAGGGTGGGCCCTAAACACAAGTCTTTATCTACTTGATTTTTTTAGGTATTTTAAGTTAGGTTAAATAGCCGTCAACGTATCAACGTATTGTCTGTAATATCATTAAAATCCGTAATCGGTTTATTCTTTTATTCAACTGTATTTTTTTACTGTAAATATTCATAAAACTGTGTGATATCCATAATAAAAAAATGAATTGAATTATATTGAATTGAATTAATGAGTGTAGTTATTTGAAATATGTAAAAAATGCGGAGAAGAAGAGAATAAAGAGCTCATGTGTCCTTGTAAAAAAATCGTTTTCTTTTTTTATTTTTACGTCTTATATCTAGATAATTATTACACTCGAGTGATTAATGTCGTCTCCGTAATTCCAACAATGGTCTAATATAATTTGTTATGAAGTGAGGGTCGCGAGGTTTGTAATTAATATGAGCGGCTTGGCGTGGCGTGGCTTGGTAGTGTCGCTTGGTGCGGGCACAATGCCGCGTCCATTAGGAGTGGAATCCGGCAATTAGAGACAATGCTTACCTTGTTACCGTGAACCCTCCGTCATCTCTACACAAGGAGACATTAACAAACAAACGTTGAATTAACGCCGACGATCGTAATGGCATCTGATAGCCGGAGAGCGGTCAAGGCGGGTTGAAAGGTAAACGCACCGGGCCCCATCGCGTCGACTATTAGTGTAGCTACACTGTACGGTATCAGACGGTAATGGAAAAGGGAGGATTAGTACGGAGATAGCTGGTTGAATTTCAATTAAAATCTATTTTGATTGTAGTAATTTAGTGCAGCGTGGACGAACTCCAGCTAGTAATATAAAAAAAATCGAAGACTATCGCGGTTGTTAAACATTATAAATAGGATAGAAAACGAATTTACCGCGTGAAATTTGTAGCACCCGACGTTTCGGTGACGTTGCAGCCGCCGTTGTCCAGGGTCGACTGACTACCCTGGACAACGGCGGCTGCAACGTCACCGAAACGTCGGGTGCTACAAATATCACGCGGTAAATTCGTTTTCTATCCTATTTATAGTGAACTCCAGCTCGTCATTAACGATGTACACGGTATGTAACGAATAGGGGTTGAAGCTTAACACCACAAACATCAAGTACATTTTAGTTAGTGAATTACCCGTAAACACGTTGTAATGATAAACAAGATAGCCACCGTTTGGTAAAAGACATGGCACCAGAAGAAGAAAAAACAAGATACAATTTTGAAAGAAACTATTAATGCGCATGAGAATTAAAAGAGAAAGGATGTCGGGAAGCATTCAGGAACGGCGATTACCTTCGCCGAATTGCTGATCCTCGATAGATGAGAACTGAGAAGAGCTATTTTTATCGTAAAACTTGAGTCTATATAGGCATAACATGATGATGAAAAAGAATATAGGGAATATCTGTCATTAAAATCAACGTTAATATCGTAAAACTATTATATCCTAAAACTTAAAGCTATTTATATCTGAAAACTTGAGTCTATATAGGCACAACATATGATGATGAAAAAGAAGAAGCAGAACATATGTCATTGAAATCAACGTTAAGTCGAAATTTCATATGGTAAAACTTGAGTCTATATATGAATAACATGATGATGAAAAAGAAGAAGGAGAACATCTGTCATTAAAATCAACGTTAAGTCAAAATTTTCAGGACCAAATTAAGAAAGGGAACATTGGTCAAGAAATCAACACAGAAGAAGTCAAAAGCCTCAAATCAGGAGTCTTTACATACTACCTATGTTTTTATATTGGAATATTGTTTTGTTGGTTAACTTACATAAAAGAGAAAATAATGTTTGAGCAACGAATTTTTATTGGTCAGATCCTACAAAAGGCATGTCGGCTCTTTGCAATATTGTTATCGTTGTCATTACCTTACAAAATCCCTCATGCTTTGGCAGCCACATAAGCGTTGCTTTATTATCTTTTTCCGGTAGGTTTAACGTATTATATGACATTCCCAAAAAAGCTTCGACTCAAAAACACAGCTGTTCAAAATGTTGACAGTTGCTTGGCTCTCTGGCATGTTGAGGATTCCAGCGCCGGCAAGCCTTTTGCCGATGTTATGTCTAAGGCCTTGACGAGTTTAAACTTTGGTCTAAATTCAAATATCCATGTTTATTTTTGACCAGATCTGTGACTCGTTTCTAAATTCAGGCTGTTCTTTGTCACAAAACTGCTGGGAAATTGTGTCAGTGGCAATTAACTCATTAGGTTTTTGACTATATTTAAAAGCTGTCAATATGGCATTTTTAAATAACATTGTTTATGACTTATATGCCGCGACAAATTTCTTGGTCCCTCGCCCATATGCATAGATCAGATGTATAAAGCCAAAAAGGGATATAAATCCTATTAGGATTTCTATCCATTTTTGGCTTTAGTGTATTGGCGTTCAATAAATGCAATACGTCTGATCTGAGCATGTGGGCGAGGGACCGAGAAGTCTAGCGAGGCCAGTACATAATTGTTATTCATTCACAATTTTCTCCCTTATATAATAATTATGGGTTGTAACAATCTTCTGCATTATTCATAGGTAATATTTGATTCGTTTACTCTCCAGTGATGCATATTTTATTCATATTATGCGGAGTCTATAACATTATAAAATCATGATTTTTTATACCCATTGTATACCTGATGTTATACGAGTTCATTGGTAACTATTTTGGATACAATTTAGGTACCGATTTGTTTATTGCGATACTATTCGGCTGTGGGCTTATAGTACTTTATTCGGCAGCGTCTGTGTTGGGTTCACATTACAATTGAGAAAGTTAGAATTTGTATAGGTTAGCTGAGAAAGCTGCCGAGGGCTGTTACGCCAGTATTAGTGTATCATTAGTAAATTAACCTTTCTAGATGAGGAGCGCGGCTACTTTTCACTTCTAGGACCTCGTCTTGTGAAGCCCAAGAAGTTGTCTAATGCCCTAATGTCTAATAAAGACTCTGCGACTGAATCGTCGATCGATCTCCGACGTAAAATCGACTATAGCTTTTGCTGCTCTAGTGTACATTCTGTGACAAAACATGTTGGAATTATTGAGCCTGCGAAATGGCTCCCGGCGCGTCGCGACTTGCCTCAGCACCGATAAAGGTAATTGATTCAATTGGTCGTTTCCTCTGCAGCATCTGAGTGCAGGATGACAGCACACCTACTGTTTCCACCAATCAACCGGCGTGTAGGTGTGCGCGTACCTTTACGAGACTCTCAAACTTGAGAAGTATCTGAGCATGTATGGAAGCTATACATTGTTTCATATCATTGGTCATTGAACCTAAAAAAATGTTTATTTTTGTTTCGGCTAACCTAGTTACAGGTATTATCCATGACGATATTTGGATTGTTAAGAGCATTAACCCTGCATTTTTTAATCAAGAAAAACTGCTTGGTATGAATGTAGGGCAGATGGTTTTCTACAGATTTAGCTGTCGACCCACAAAAATGCCGCTCTTATTACAGAGATATTTGAATATCTATATTTTTATATTTTTGTTTATTTAACTCGAAAACTATGAGCTGTAGCGAAAAAGTGCAAAAGGTAAAGCTAAGCCAAAAAAATATCCTACAAGTTTGTCAAACCATAATGTCCCAACTCCTATACTTTTATAGATACTCGGATTATTTACATTTTCGTCGTTGTTGCTCTGGTTGTACGATATGATAAATACAAATAGCTACAGAATATCTAATTGTTACAAGATATATAACCAAGAAAACAGAACCTTAGGTTTTTCTATTCTTAATGCCTGTATTTGTATTTAATGCTTATTTAAACATGTTGTTTATGTACTTGTAAGAATTCTATTATTTTTTATATTTATGTGTATATTGCATATCAACGGATTGGTATAAACTGCTTTGTTGATTTGCTTATGAAATAAATAAATAAATACAAGTATAAACATTGGAACATGACAAGATATAAAGAACTTATAGAAAATATCATAGCTTTACTTTACAATTTGTACTAATTAATAAAAGTTCTCAATTTTTGGGGGATAAAAAAAAAATCAAAATGGGGTCTTTTTTTTCAACCAACCTGTATTAATCGCGACAAGAGTTATTAGGCAGTTTTCCTTTATAAAAAAAGCAAGGTCGGTCATTATTTGTTCCCTTATCTAACAACTAAGTGGTTGACATACACCGGTATATCAAGAAATAGTTTCTCTTTTCAAACTAATAACAACCCGCTATTCATAAGCAAAGTAGTTAATCAGGCAGAGAGAAGGTATTTTTATTTATTTTATTTATTTATTTAACGAAAAGCACATTTCTCCATTGTAACATTAACACTACAGGCTTAAATGTAAATAGTAGTAAAATGGAGAGCACCGCAGACCACATTTTTTTCAAATCAACGACGCCTAACTAGGCCTAGGCCCGTACTAAGACAAGCCTACTAAGTAAACAGTGGCTTGTGCATACTTTAGATTACTTAATTTAAGAATTATACCAGTCATGAAATAATATTAAAAATTAACTAATAATAATAAACACTATAGGTACAAGTTAATTATTAATCTAAAAACAAAGTATGGAAGTGAGGTAATGAAAGCATCGAGCATACTCCCGAATGGATGGCGACTACATATATATACACATCAGAATACGAATGGTGAGCTCACTTGAGTTAAAAACAAGTCTCATCCCCTGCAACTTTTGAGTAGTGATGGATAACTGCATATAGAAAATGAACTTTTACATATAATTGATAGAGGAGAAATAAATAAATAAAAAAAAGGGATTCGATATCTATGTATGTATATTTTGTATCTATTTATGTACTTTATTTATCATATGAACTAATTCAATATGTATATTGCATAATACAATGGATGGTAAAAAAAATATATTTATCTTTATACAATATTTTTTCGTTTTTTATTAATATAAAACGGTGAAGAGTAACTTTTTTAGTTATATTTTTTATTTTCCTTTATTCTTATTTATTTTCTAATAATATTATTAAAATACTATTACTTTATGTTTTAACAGCACAAATGTTCATCTAGATTCCGGTTTAAGAAGTCCCGCATAGCGCCTTTTGTTACTTGAGCTCTTTCGAACTAAACTGTTGTTCTTCTATGTTCTATTCTTTAATTCGTTGACATTGTTGTAACTACCTTCTTGTACAAGCATCAAATAAATAAACATGTATTATTACCAAGAGTTCTAAAGTAAAATTACTAGCGGTTATTATCGCACTACAGCAGGGCCAGGGCAGAACATATTCATCAATTATTCAAGTGGAATGGTAACGCACTGTTGCTGGTCACATAGTCATTAAAGGGGGACCTTCATTGGGTCCAATTAAACCCAATTTACTCCTGCGTCAGGTTGGCTAAGGCGAGACATAACACAGCGATTTTATAGCTGTAGTTTTCAAAGTGTAATTTTCCGTTTTATTTTAATAATAACTTCGCCTTCGCGTCATTCTGCTACCGGAGTATGACACCGTCACGGCTATTTTTATTTTGTATGCAGCTGCGTGAAATAATCCATTTTTGCCCCATTCAAACCAAACGATGAAGCTATTTAGTATATTATGTTATCGCAGCATTTTTGTGCCGATTGTCATAAACATATTGATTTTCAATAGCTTTTATTTTGATTGATAAATTGGTTCTGCAATCTGCACATTAGTTGTCATGTTTAATATGCATCGGGCTGTGTATGGTTACTAGAGGACCGTGATAGTATGACTCAATATTGTATTAATTATAAACTTAAACTAAATGTCCCAACACATATCAGAAGTCTTGGTGAGAACCAATTAAAAAAAATATATTTAATGGCCTAGTCAAGAATCCAGTATATGACTTAAGAGATTTATATAATGCTGAATTCTTATTCCAAGAGCATCCTAATGTAAAATAACGGAAAAATCATGATAATCAACTTTGCCGAAGAGCGTAATTTTTATTTTTTTTTTTATCGACGACGGCTATATTGCTATATTTGACAATTAAATTAAATTTCGATATTTTTAATATTACGCTTATCTATTTTCATGACCATCACATTATTGCCTTGATAATTATGACTACAGACACTGAGCTCTTTTTTTTGGTCAGCAATTTTGATTATTAGATTATTTTCTATTTATCAATGGTTTTCAAACCGATTATAATTTACTAAAATTAATTTTATTGCCACAACTATATCATGGTTAATATTCTTTAATTAATTACATTACTTAAAATTTTAGAGGCAAAGACGCATCCAAGTGTAGAAAAGCTAACCTACTGGAGCAGAACTAAATTGTATTGTATTGTAATGCGACGAAATTCAGCAATGCAGTTGCTTTACTCGCAACACAACTAAAAGTGACTTCGGTTATACATAGGATAAAAAACTACCTCCCGAACATAAATCCATCTGAAATAGTTTGAAGCAATTTCATCCGATCTTAGACCGTACAGCTGTATGTTCGATTGATAGCTTTACGTTGGAAAAGTAACAATCATTTATTTCATATTCTGCTCTAACGTATTGGCATGTCTTGCTCGCATGGACTAATTTTGATTCAAGTTCACGAAGAAACGCAATCGAGCCCGATTGCGTTTCTTCGTGATTTATACATTTTAATACATTTCGTGCGGTCTTGGATTCAGATGCTTTATCTATGGTGGGTAGTTTTATTGCGAAAAAGTGACAACCGTTCATTCCACTTTTCTAGCGTATTGCCCTGTCCCGTTCACACGAACTAATTTCCGATTTTAGTAATAATAATAATAATAAAAGCTTAAGAATAAACCGTTTTATTATTAATAATAAAATCGGAAATTAGTTCGTCTGAACGAGACAGGGCAATACGGTAGAGCGGAAAGTCGAATAAACGGTTGTCACATTTTCGTATTAAAACTACCTAGATAAAGCATCATAATCTAAGACCGCACAAAAAGTGTTAAAATTTATTCGGACGAGTATAAGTTCGACAGGTAGTTTTTATCGACGATCGTTCGTTTCATATTCCGCTCTAACGTATTACTCTTTCTTGTTCGCTTGATCTAATTTCAATTTAAGTTCACAAAAAAACGCAATCGGGCCCAATGTCAGCGTAACTTTCGTTTATATCGGATGAGAAGTAAGAATATTGTGGAGGTCGTTCTTGTCTCTGGAGATATCTCGGCGAGACTTACGCCGTGAGTCTGTAGCGGATATTACACTTATAACTGTTATTCTCCGAAAATATCTCATACGAAAGTGTTGTAGATAACTCTTTTGATGTCCGTCAATGAACTAATAAAGCTCTACAATGCTACCTAAATATGTACCACCTCGTCATTCGCACTAAATCATCCGCGCAATTTACGATGACGTTTTATGTCGATGGCGATTTACTGACGTTGGCCGCTCTCGCCCGGAAACGAGGAGCTCCATCACCCAAGCCTGATGCTATATAGCTGAAGTGTATTATGCTTCCAGATTTGTTTCTTTAATAATTCTAAGTTTCCATACCAGCTTTTACCGATTTAATATTGACGATAATTATGGCGTTAGCAACCTTGTAAACAGGCCTGCTTTAGGATGTAGAATTGAAACAGCGTGTAATATTTTTACACGACTGCCCAACAAAAAAGGAGTGTAATTTGTTCATGGTTCATTTATGTATGGTTTCCTTTTCTTTATTACGCTATAACTTCTAAACGCTTGAACTGATTTAGAAATAAGTGGTATTGTTAGAATCGCAATGCCATTTTGATTGCATCCGTGTTACAGGGTTGATTAACTGTCTAAATATCAAGTAAGGAGTTGTCTAAATCTCCAAAGGGTAATAAACTAACATAGGTATATATATATATATGGTTTGGTGTCAAATGAAAGGTCTGATTTAGTACATTCCGGAAATATACAAGTATTTATTATATATAGATAAATACAAAAACCGCAAATATTCCTTTAAAAACTGTTAAAAAATATAAATACAAACAATAGTTCAGTTTCTGTATCGGCAGTCGTTTTTTTATTCTTTTTGATATATTTACTTGTTTATTATCGTATCTTGAAGTGTAAAATACGTTTTTTTCTGCAATTCAGCCTACTCATCATTTGAGTCGCCATATTTAATAATAGTTTTAATTGCTTTCCCTTCATCTATTATAAGTACATTTAAACAAATATACTATTATGATTTTGCAGCGATGCATGCGTTTAACGAGGCTCTAAACTGAAGTCCCGTGTGTCAAATCTAGGAGTGAATAAATTTTAGGAGTCGTTCTGTAACGCGTCAACCGCCGAAATAGGCATTGCATACTGCGAGCATAAAGATTAAAATGGCGTGACGTTGGTTGGGTGGCGACGTTCAGGCCCGGAGTAAGCATCGAACTGATTTCTAGTGCCTTAAAAAACAATTGTTTCGTATAATAAACCCATTCTTTTTAAATATACAAAGACACGGTAAATATAAATAGCTAAACAATCGATTACTCGACGTCGATTTTGAAAGCTTAGAGGTACAATAAAATGTTTGTTATCGAGTTATTGAAAGCCCCCTGATTCCGTATTTAAGCCTTACAAATTTGCAATATGAGCTCAACATCTAAAATTACTACAATTTATCGTTGACCTAATAATTTTTATTCTGATTTTACTCTGATTATTATTTGATGCTTTCCAAATTAGACTTCAAACTTCACGCGGTAAATTCGTTTGATCGTATTAATAAATTATAGTATTTAAAAAAAAATAACATTTTTGAATTTCTTTAAAATAATTGATACATATACTCGTATATGGGTCTTAAATCCATGATTTTCCATGTAGGCAATTAAGTAGTAGACATTTTCGCTTTTGAAATAGTCTTAGTCGACGTTCAGTCGCCTTGGAACAGCTGCGAGCAAGATCGAAGCCAGGGGGAGGGGAGGGGTCAAAGCGTTTTCAAATCCCTCCCTCCACAAAATTTGTTAAAATTGTTTTTTTTTCAGCTAAAGCGAATTAGACTTACATACATCTGGGGTGAAAATACAATGAGCGAAATCGTCACCGCAGGGTGTTTCAATGAGATCAGATCGTTCTTTCTCCCATGAAGTGAACGTGAGCACTTAGCAGAAAAACACATTCCACTACCAACGGTGGGCCAACGGGTCGTTTCGAGAGTAGCTTACATCAGCTCAACAACCACCCCCGCTTCTTAGGAGACGTGTCAGAACAGACCATTTCTCCCGGTTATCTGCCGGAGTGTACAGTAGACTGGCAAACGCCGCATGATGCGCAAACCGCCCAGTGTACCCGAGGTCTTCACCCAGTCTACCTGTCGATGTCACCTATCCACGATACAGCATGGTTCACAGTCCTTTCTAGATTGGAACCCCTGCGAGGGGGCTACCATGACAAACATGTCATCAGGCCCAAGCTTCACGAACCGTTAGACACCTAACCGTTAGTCTACGATTTACAGTATAAAATAAACTTTCTATAAAGTTAATTCCGAAAACTAACGATGATTCGGGTGATATATACGATGGTGAAATTAGGAAAAGCGCCGCAGTCGCTTGCAGCAAAGCCGACTCTGCACTCTCTTACCACTCTGCGGAATCCGCCAAAGATTGCCATCACTCTATTTCTGGAAATTATCACCAGCCAGTTCTGTGATGCATTCTGAGGAAAGTTACTTTGTAAGTGTTGATTATGACATAATAAAGTACAGGAAACATTGCTCCACTTTGCGCCGATGAAACCGCCACACCAATGGCGCATCGCTCGCCTTTTAGTAGCAATTAAAATATTATGCGGAATGAATAAAGCTGCGAGTTGGCGAGCCGAATGCGCCATAAACGCTGCCGGTATATAATTATGATTGATGCCTCTTTGTAGCATAAGCCTACGCTTTGCCACTTTGAGACGACTCTCAGACGGGGATTATAGAATCGAGTAATGATTTTAAATAGTAAAGAAACCACTGGTGATTCTAAAAATATAAAAATAGATAAAGTCCGCTTGTAAAAATCTACATATTCTTTCATTATGTTAATATTCTGCGTTTATATCAATTTTAAAATTTTCAATCGTATTACGTAAACATTTACTTATTCTTACATTACGTTTATATCGATTTTCAAATTTTCCGTGAAATTACGTAAAAATCTACATATTCTTTCGGACTATGTCAGTCATTTTAGACTGACATGTTTATGTTGTACGTTTACTATATCGTTTAAGAAAATCCGCGTAAAAACATGAAATATACGAAAATCTACAAAATCTCGAAAAATCTACTTTTTTCATAAAAGATAATAAAGAATGTTGACGTATCAAAACTGGACATGTCAGCCAAAATACTTTTTTTTGTGTTTCATGACCAATTTCGCTGAGCCGAATCTATTTTTAACCTACTTCACGAAAAGGAGGTTATCAATTCGGTTGCATCTTTTTTTTAAATGTTTGTTATCTCAGAACTCCGTATTTTATAAACCGATCTAAAAATTTATTTATTTATTTGAAAGGATATACTTCCAGGTTGGTCCCTTTTGTATCAAATTCCTTTTCTTATGATATGATCCATGAGGAATTGAGGAAAGTCCTCAAATAGTCTCATATGAAGTTGAAAATTTACATGTTGGTTCAGTTCCTGCATGACCTGATTCTTCACCCAGGGTTGGCTCCTGACGAGGGGACTCCTCAACGTTCAACAGCACAGACACGAAATTTTGTATACGCTTCTGTTATGATAGCCCGTTCTAAGTTTCACTATGACACGGCTACTGGACCAAGGGTCGGCTGTTTAGGGCTGCGGCACCCAGGGTTGACTTCCAACGAGGGAGCTTCTTAACGGTCAACAGCAGAGACACGAAATTTTGTATACGCATTAAATTATGGTAGCCCGTTCTAGGGTTTACCATGAAATGGCTGCTGCACTTACAAAAAAAAATGGGTCTTTTTTTGTAAAAATTTTGTATTATTGCGACTCAGAAAAACTGAGCAGAAACCCTTCAAATTGCTATTTAAATTGGATTTTGCAAATCAAAAGCGGAAATTTTTCATAAGAAATGGAAACGATTATAAAAGTTTTTGGCCTCTCCCGTAAAATTAAATTTGCGTGACACATCTGGTTTTTTCGCCACCTCCTCCTAATTGAAACACTAGAAGTGATTATGAAACTATACATTCTTCAGTAGTTCAATATTTATTATTCCATAATTGGATCGCTGTATTTTTTGTTTCAAAGCAAATTTTACTTTTCGGTATTGGAAATGAGAGGTACTCCGTGAGAATTTTTTTTTGACTACTAGGCAAAAATAGTAAAAATTGTTTTATTGTAACCCTAACGTAACTTATTGGCATAGAAGAGTATTTGTTTTAGTCTATTTTAAAATTAACTTTATTACTTCGATATGTCCTGTAGGATGACAATTAAAAATTAGGTCGACTGTAAGATATATAACGATAAGTACGCCATTTGTGCATAAATATTATTTTTAAACGAGTGACATATTTAGTATGTAGGTATTTTTTAAAACGATAAATTTATTTTTGAAAATTGAAATTTATTTATGGTTTTTATTTAAACATTTATGATTTTGCTTGCGTGCATTTGTTGCTGGGGTTCAAACAAAGTTTAGACTTTATCTTTCAAATAAAATGAAATCATTTATATTCATTTTATAAATAACAATATTAATTTTAAAATTGCATACAATATAGTATTAGCCTCTATCTCTTCTAAAGCAGATTTTTAAAAATATATGAAGAAATGTTACTTTTTATGTTATTTAAGTCTGACGTAAAAATGACATGTATTAATAGTAGGGAATAATAGTAGATATACTAATAATAAATAATAAATAATAATATTATGTGTGCTTTATATCAATGTATTAGGAAAAAATATACATACGATTATATGCTACGATAAAAAAATCAGAATTGTTCTTGCATACTCCCTCCCATTGGAACTACATTATATAAGTATGTAGTTTAACTATTAATATGTTCAGATTTAGAGCTTTTTAATGCTTTTTGTCTAGGTTTTGTATATTTTTGGGGTCTGAGATATGAAATGTTTGACGAATTGATGATACTATGTCGTGTGGTGTCGACAACGTTACAAAGAAAAACACTCTCATCAGTTATTGTTTTGTGAAAGAAGATGGAGATTTCTTCTAGAACATAGTCGTTATCCTTTCTTAAGTGTAGCTGATGTATATCTAATATCCTATGTTCGCAAAAAATGATCTTCATAGGGTATCCAAATTCAATTTATGCCACTGATTTCTAGACACCGTCTAATAGCCAAATTATAGCTAGATCAAGCGAATGTGATATAAATACGAAATAAATCCGCATAATGCGTCACCTGTCCTCGTTAAAATTCTCCACAGGCGACATTTTTCGTTAGCGCCGCGATATCATCGGCGATGTAATCTACGGGCGGCGGGATTTACGGCCGAAATAAAACACTGTCCCGCTAGATTAGTGGATGCAGCCCGTGAAATTGTGGCTGGATCACGCTAAATTATTATCGGACTACTATAAAAACATGTTTTGATTGGGCGTCCGCAACCGCGGTCTGAGCTTGGCGGGTCAAATCGTGGGCTTCTGACCTGCGGATGGCATTTTAGAAACATATTTATTTTTCACATTTAGCTGTGGCTATAGATATAGGTCGACTAAGCCTGCTCGATCATGATAAAGAAAGAACAAATATCGCTGTGCTCTTCGCACCTTGCACCACGGAGACGTCGAATTTGGCGACATTAGCGTTTTTGGTGCTTACACACATGAAGTATACGACATATGCACAGCTACATAGACATATTCTAGCTAGCTTCAAGGCGACCTTAGATCAAGGACGGTATACATACTGCCATGACAAAGTTCTTGCTGTTATTTGCGACGTGATTAGCCTCTTAGTGGCTCGTGCTATTAGGGAAATGATAGTGCCCTCCAAAGACTCTACTACATTCCACTACAAAATCTATCTCAATAATCGAGAAAGCCTTATATCCGATTCTGGTGGTCGATTCGGTACCTTAGCAGTATCGATTCCCTGAAAGTCTCTGATGCACAGCTTTTTACTCCATATCATAAGATATAGAATTAACTGTTCCATATGAATCAACTACCTTGAATATCCTGAGTACAAATTAAATAAATACTACGATGTCGCGAAGCGATATCATGGTATTTATTTAATTAAATATTAATTTAAAAAACGACCACTTTTCACCTTCAGTAGGCCTGCCAGCCAAATACCTCTTTAACGATTTGGTCTCTCCAAAAAACAATCAACTCCTTCCTAGAAAAAATATCTAAAAGCAATTTCCGCATTTCAAATTATATAACTTCGAAAGAGGGTGAATGGCTGGTAGGGCGCACGCTTGGTCGACAGCCACAGGCGGTCTTTAGTCCATAGCCCATCGCTCAACCCATAAAAGTGTAATAATAGTATTTTGATGGGCCCGATACCGGTCGCTAAATTGCATGGCAACTCTAATTCTATTTATTATAGTTTTCATTCTCCCTAATGTATCACCCCAATAGTTTTAAATATTTCTCTACCCCTTTTTGCAGACAATTTCCAGTTTTTTTTCTGCACTTGTTAATAGTTTGACAATTTTTTTACAGAGTTAAAAAATATTTGAGAAACATCTCTATTTGTGAATATATATTTTATCTTACCTATATATAACTACAGTCACTTATACAAATACAAATGTAACTGCAATTTGCCACGTCGACAATCGGGGCCCAAGTAGCAAGATCGATTTCATGCATGCCTATGAGATATTGACTGCATCCAGACTCGCCTCAGAAGGCATCGAAAGATCCCAACGCGCAATTCCATGCTAAGGCAGTTAAAGCGGGAATAAGTTAGTGGTTTTATAGCCGTCCCGAATACAGTGTAGGTTCCGTAATGCCACCTGTCGCTAGCACTTTCCCATTTGGGTGGGCGGCGTCGTTCAATTGCCGCCAGGGCGTCGCGCAGCCCTGCTACTGACTTTTATGATTGAATTTAGTGCAGGCGTTGAATTTAGGCGCGATCCTACATCGCACTCACCGCCATTTCCCCACCTGAAAATACTTCATTGCATCCTGAAAAAAATGCCCTTTGAGGCGATGTGTTTAGCCTTTTATTGTTTAAATTATAAACTATCTATTTGAAACACATTAATCGGCATTGTGGACCGAGCTTACTAGACTATTAAAAATATACATATATATTTTTTAAAATACGTATTTTTCACGTTATATTTATATATTGTCTCCAGATTGTTTTACCTCTTCTGGTTGGAGGTAATGATGAGTGGGTGTATCTTTTACGCATCAGCGGGCCACACTCGCACATAAGGTGCAGGAAGCTTTCTCTGCCCCTTGGCAGAACTTGCACATTTTCGTGTCCTAGAGCTTGAGGTTGTACATGTGTTTGTTCAGGCCACAATGCCCCGTGAGCACCCTCACCAGTATGCGTAGATTATTCCTATTTAGCGTAAGCCTTAATAAGAGCTTTGGAATGATACAAACCTGGTGTGTTGTTCCAGTGGTTGAAGGATTGTTCTAAACATATTTTTTGGGCATAATGTTTGTAAGGCTTTTTAATACGCCACAGCAAGGTTCAGGGCCGTATAACGTTCCCTATCTTCCAGTTACTTTTATTTTGTATAAAAAGCTCTATCTTATATAGTTTAGAATATAGTTCTTAGTTGTTAACCCAACTATGTTTTAAAGGGTAATTTATTATCATGTAGATGAATGGCGGCACAAGATTACTTACAGATGCTACTCACCTTACTATTTTGCACATTTTTAGAAGGCAATGGCTTAAGTTACCGACAAGTAATTACTTTCCCAGCCCACCAACCGACGAGAGGAAAATAATTGTGAAAGCGCCAAATTTTTATTTCAAGATGAGGACGGAAATATGCATTTTGAGACGATTAAGACCATTTCCAGATTGAAGTCTGTCTGTAGATCTGTGTGTTTTTGTGCCTGTGTGTGTCTGTATATTCCACCACAACAGCGCCCAAACGCTTAATCCCATTATGTTGAAATTTGTAATGCAGGCATCACTTGGTCATGCCAAGATGTTGAACATGTTGAACATGTTGTGGTTGAAATCGGTCCACCAGGCGCACTATTCATATTTGAATGTCTAAAATTTTACTTATAGGCTTGAAGTTTGGTATACAGATGCCTTTTTGAGCTGAATCACATTGCAACACTTTTGGTTGGAATATCTCATATTCAAGCTACAATGATAATATTTATATACCGCCGTATTAACTACCAAACGGACCTAAAAGTTTTGCATTCCCTCTGATATCATTATGGTTGTGTTAAACCTTCTTTCCGAAGGATCATCACGTTGTAATTCTTGGCTACTTTCCGAGAAAGTTTTGGGGGTGACAAAAACGATTTTTTCTTAAGGCAATGTCTTACACTGAGAAAAATATATAGACGGAATACACGGAAATACGCATGTTTCAACAAGGATTACGTATATAACTCAGATTGTGGTCCATACATATGAATTACTAGACATGACGCATAACGGAGTGATTATGTCGTAATGTTAAAACATAATGTTACTTCATTACGTCGCGACCTTGGGAGCTCGCTTCTAACATGACAGCATGTAAATTAGTATATGTACGGTTATATAGTCGGACACATAATTTATGTTGAAGCTACAGTATACTGTTATTTCCGTATGCACCGTAAGGAAAATGTTGATACATATAATCGAGTAATGGAGTTTCAACAAAATTCCTTGTACTTCAACAAAAATACGATTGAAACATAGTTATTCTGTATAAAACCGTAATAACAATATTGTAATGTAAGATCAATCCATTAAAATTCTCAGTATACGTAACCGACTAGTAATTTTCTTACGTGAACCAGTGTATTAACACAACTCCGGATGTCTTCGATATTCATTCCAACGAGTAGTGTTTGTAAGAGTAGTCACTTTGAGAGCTGGGAGCAGGCTGCGCCCATAAAGAAGGTAGTTAATAGGAGATCCACCTCAGTATAACGTTTAGTATCGGAGTGGGAGATGCACAAAGCATCAATCGGCCATAAATTCCGCGGGATTTACACGCACATCGGCCACTCGCTGTCCGCGGACTACTTACGACAGAGCCCTGGATTAATTCTTAATTTAATTTCGAAATTAAATCGTAATTTCCTGACACGTTTTTGAGGGAAACTCGCTTCTCAATTGTATTTATATAAATAAAAATGAAATGTTATATTCGTTGGTAATCGCATATTAGGTTGAACGGCTGAACCGATATGGCTATTCTTTAATGTTCGTAATAGAGCAGATATGGTCCTAACGAATCGGAAAGTTGAAAAGTTGCCTGAAAAATCTAACTTTTTTATTATAGTAAGTAGTATTTGAGTTTTATTTATTTCAATTATTAGGGCTCTGATGAGATATGCCTGATGCTGAATGATACAGCACGAATCGAAAGCCAAACAATAACTGATAGCCTACGTGACACCCACCGCGTGAGTGGATTGCAGACCTTTCGGCTGATTCGTCTGATATCTCTGACGTGACTCACTAAGTGAGACCAACCACTATCGTCATCTATTGCTGTATATAACTGTTTACCCACAACAAATTAAAAAGAGCTGTCATAGTGTGCGAGCTGTCAATTAGATTTTTAAAAATTGTTATTTTGTTTATTCGCTTATTACTAGTAAATCAACATATATAAAAACTAATTTTATCTTTCATGTGAAATATGGTTTATAGTTATTGGAGGCTGGGTCAAAAGAGTGGAATCCTATTTAACTCTCCGTGTAGGAGGTAGGGTATATATAACACACCCCAGCAGTTAAAACTCGTAATAATTCATAAACTATAAAGACGCGCGAGTTCGTTTTCTCAGCAGCTGCAAATGCGACGTCGCTGTTCCGATTAGTGCAATTCATTCAGTCCTGCATAAGCCTCAGAGAGCGCGACACGTGAGTAAAGTGCGCTTGGATATCACACACCACGCACACCTTTTATTACTCTTTCAATGAGTTCCTAAGAAAAGACTTTATAAATTATTTTATTTTATTTTTGGTAAAAACATACCGCATAAAAAATACCATATAAGCATAATATAAAACAGTAGTAAAGCCAATGATGTTTTAAGTTATTTGCTATATAAGGATTACAAAATATGCTAAACAATACAATACAAAGAAAACCAAAAAGAATTTAAAACTAACAGTTAAAATCGCTATGTGTTTGTGTGATGGAGAGCGTGTATGTGTGCGTGCGTGTGTGTGTTTGTATGTGTGTGTGCCTTTATGTATGTGTGTGTGGGTGTGTGTATCTGTAGTGCGAATGTGCTTGTGAGTGCTTGTATGTGCATGCTAATTCAATCCGATCTGATAATCTGATTTTCACTTACCTCCTTAACAAAGGATCGACTATTTTGATGGTTAAATATGTCAATATCGTTAAGCATACATTGTATGCATGCATAACGAGCGGCAATAACGAATTGGAACCATAGTTAGTGTTGAAACTTGGTACTTAAAAAGTTGAGTGAGCGCGTGCGAGTCGGGAAGGCGCTCGTATGCTCTGCTCACCCTACTCAGGAGATATGGACTGTCCAACCCAGTATGAACAATTTTATGTAGAAACGACATATCTGATACGACATAAGTTGAAGAAAAAGTTGAGTTTGGATTTTTTAATAAAAGTCTATTATAAATTAATAAAGTTTTAATAATTATTAGTTATTACAATAAATTTCTTATTAATACATATCATAATGTACCTATTAATTTTGTTGATTTCATTTGATTTTATTTTCGGGGTATGTCGGGGTATTTATGGCATATGATATTTAGTCACCTAGTATACGGAGGGTTAAATTATATATCTTTCAGTTCCCCATACTCCACACCTGCGTCCTTCGTAGTTTACGTTCAGCGGCCACGGAAGTAAGAATCCCTCTGCGGAAGGTGAAAATGTGTGCCGGCAATTAGAATAGGGGTGGTTTGGGGGGTCGGCCGCAGAATCGTAAACCACGAAGTCGACGTCGTCGGCGGGCGTCGCGGCGACAGGTAGCGTCGTCTGCGGCAGCCGAGCGCCACCTCCACCCGAGAGATACTGCAAGGTTAATTAAAACGTTTAACTCACGCGGATCTACGCTTTACTACACGAAGCCACAGCTTAAAACGAGAGAATTTCGGGGGCGGAGCGATAAGCGATTCTCAAACTGTAAATTACGAATACTTGAAACATGAGACACGGCAAAATATCCACAAAATATAGTCATAGTCATACTCTATTAATTCCAAAAAGTACACACTATGGAATACATTTGCTAGAAGTTATTCACAATTTTATTACGTGTACATATACTTTCTAAATATGTAAAGGCCTTCGGATCAATTATAAAATCAAAATCAAACAGACTCAAATTACAAAAAAAATATTATTTCTTAAAAATAATTATCAATAATCGAAGACTATCGCGGTTGTTTGAAATTATAAATCGGATAGAAAACGAATTTACCGCGTGAAATTTGTAGCAACCGACGTTTCGGTGAAATTTGTAGCAGCCACCGTTGTCTACCCTAGACAACGGCGGCTGCAACGTCACCGAAACGTCGGGTGCTACAAATTTCACGCGGTAAATTCGTTTTCTATCCTATTTATAATTATCAACAAGTTTTTAAAAATAGCTGATCAAAAATTTTTAAATAATCAGTGAATAAACAATACGTTTTACAATAAAATCAACACTACAGTAACAAAATACACTTGATAAATGGTAAATTATCTTATAAAAATTAAGACTGCCTTGTCAAATTCATCAAAACTGTAGAGAGCATGCATGGTTAGATTTATTATTATGCATTTATTAAATACAACTTCTTGAAGTATCTGATTAGTGATAACCTGATTAGTAATGTCACCATGTTTAGTAACCTGATTATGGTAAAATGTATTTTTTAACTTACTGAATATACGCACATACAAAACTAAAGAATTAGCTGCTTTTTAACAAGTCCTGGTACTTACTTGGGCGGCCAAAGTATACATATGCTAAGTAATAAGTACATTACTAATGTAAATACATAATTAAAACCGGCTTGAAAAGCTCATCTATATCATGGAAGTACCAAGACTCAAATTATTAGCGATATCATAAGGTTACCTTCTATTGGCGTCTGAGATATTATAATATTACGTGAGAGAAGTTAAAAATAATTAGAGAAAAATGAAAACACTCAAAATCAATTTTTGAAATTCTCATTTTTTCACATGTAGCAATTTCTTTTCTCCAACGAAATGAAAAATATCCTATATTTAAATGCAGGTTTGAGCATCGCTGCCATGCGTTAAGCTTATTAGCCCTTTAGGTAATTTGCAAGTCGTAAATATCTATAATATTAATTAGGATATTAACGGCAGACTTCACCGCAAAGAGATTATAAGGGCTTTACAATAACTTAATTATTAACCTCTTTCTAAGGTTTCAATGACTTTGAGTAATGGAGCTTTGTAATACACGGTTCGCAGATGGAAGAAATATTGTATGATATAATGAAGTGAATTTTGTGTTTTTGTAATAACGTAAGACGACTATAAAACGGGAAAGCTTTAAAAATAAAAAAAATATATTTTTGCCAATTATATATTTATTAAAATTTTATTTTTATTTTACTAAATAATTTACAAATAACTGAACTAGATATGCAGATTGTTATGAATACAAATTAGTAACAAACAAATATTAATGGTAGGTAGGTGAAAAATAATGCATTTTTTTTTAAATAAATATATTTACTTTAAATTCTAATATTATAACGACATGTATGTACTATATTCAACCTAAAGTATTCATTTTTTGAGCGCCCAATGTCTCGGAGGCATTTTTCCACTTTGAAAGTGACATTACTTTTGACGTGTTTCGTGGTTCCACATAGAGAGTTGTAAACTTCCAAGGAAATAAAGAAATATTATCTTCAGGCAAATTTTCTGTTTACCTGTGGAAATGAGAATGTTTCCTTTTTGGCATATATTATTAACTGCGTTTGTTGACTTGCACTGTACTCTTTAGTTTTGTGGCAGGTCTTATAATTTTTCTCACTTTCATAATAATATTCTTTGATTTCAATGAATTATTTTTGCAAAAACTTTTATATACAAATCTGAGAATATGGATGAATTATTAAACATAATTATTAAACAATAATTATGTTTTTTACTGCGAATATAACCCTCCTAATGACTACTATTTATTATGAGGCAACTCTTTATTAGTTAGGACAACTTTTTAACAATTACATTATGCCTATTTTTAAGGTAAAAAATCGACCCCTGAAAATAAAAAAATGTGCCTAATGTAATATCTACGACTGATGTAGTAAGATAAACCCTCAAGTGTGTTAGAAAGTCTTTCTGACCATGCCCAGCGACCGGAAGGTGAATGACATAACAATGCGAATGAAAGCGAGACTCGAAAAGGTTTACAAATCCTTTTGCGACGTGCGTCCCTCGCAAATACGCCAACCGTGAATTTACTATACGACCGCGTTAACTCCCGGTTGCGCGGCTAACCCCAGGTTAGCGTTTCGCCGGATTTCAGATGCGGCGCTGCGTGAAACTCGCCCCTCTAGTCAAAAAATATCCTAAACCTTAAAATATAAAACTGTTTGTATTATAATAATTTAAAATGGGGTCTATTTACAAGCTCTTTCGAAGGAATCAAAAGTAAATTACAAAAGCTTACGCTCAGGCAATAAAAAAGATTACTGCTCATTAGCCAAGCTGAAAGATGAATAATGAACGTTTTCCTCACTTTCCGAATCAACCGACGTCTCTATCGCATTTATCTACTTGACAGTTAATCTTTTATGTTTTGTTGTATAGTTAGAAGTGCAAACCAAAAAAATCGTTTAATTTTAATTGCATGTTTTTTGTCTACTTTTAATTTTTAGTTTTAATTTGTGTAAACCACATTTGTTAGACTAAATCCTTTGTCAGATTTAAAAAATCTGAAAATTGGAATCAAATGGGTCAGTTCGCGCGTCAACAATCAAATGTTAACTCAGCACAGCCAGATACAAACCTTCTAGGTCTAGCTGGTTGTGCGATTTCGCCGCATTTCGGATATGCTAGCACATTTATATGCATAGAGCTATGTTTTTTCTCTATACTAATGTTTATGTTTAACGATTCTGTATATATAATAGTATGTATGTCCATGTCTTCTTTTTGTACTTTACTTTATAAAATAAATAAATAAAAAATAAATTCTTTTGGGTTAAGTAAACTTTTTATTTATGGTTTATTACCTATACAAATAGGTAGCTGTATACACTTTTATACTAGTATTTATTGCTGTTTCGTACATAATCTAAGATAAAGCGCACCATAAACGATCTTATTGCAATGGCACCTCACTAAATCAGCGCTGCCAACTAACGGTCACCTGAACAGTAATACCCACACTTTTACCTCACTTTACTAATGTTTATTCACAAGAAATTATAATTGAAATGGCTACGAATATTATTATTATAAACACTAATGAAAAAGCAACATCATTATCTTAAACGTTGATTTTTTTATTAATGTGAAAGTGACAATGTACGAACTTTTACCTTTTAAGTGGGGTAAAAGTGTAGTTTTACTATCCCGCAGAAGAAGGTGCTGTGAACGAACTTCTGTGCGTCTGTGGGTCTGTATGTATTCCTTGATAATATCGCTCAAACGCTTCATCCCATTGAACTGAAATTTGGCATGCAGGCATCATTCGGTCATAGCAAGAGATAAAAATATTGTATTCAAATCGGTCCACTAGAGGGCATGCTGGTCATACTTCAATCTTGAAGTATAGGACTTCGGAAACCCAGGTGTCTTGTTGGGCCGAAATCTCATGCTGTAATTATGCGTGGCTGGAATATCTCATACAAAAGCTATGGAACATCTCCGCGACGCTTTTGATTCGTAGATTGTACGAAATTCGAATTTGAAGACTCATGGCGACCCGCGTTCGCACTATGATTTTTTAATTGAATGAGATGACGTGCGTTGGAAATTCAAATTATCATTGCGTTGCGCCGCATATTTACAGGGATCAACTGCTCATCGACTTTATTTATGAAATGAATATCCAGATGAAGTAAGTCCCTGGCTACTTGCTGTGAAATTCTTCGGGTGACACGACCGTTTTTTTTCCTAGGGTGTAATTTAATTAAAATGTATTATATTTTTTTAGAAACTCAAATATATTTGGTTTTCAGACAAAATATTTCTTTTTCACTCAAACCCTTGCTAAAGTGTATTTTTTACGCCAGTATATTTTAAAAATAGAAATACTAAAAAAAAAAAAAATTGATATTGATCATATTCCCCGTAACCCTTCAATTGTATACCAGTTTATAAATATTTTTTATAAAAATCTCAAAAGTACGTTTCTTAAACTATAAGTGAAATTTCAAACAGTTCGTATTTTCTAGAAGTGCTGGTTTTGGCGCTTAGGATAGTTTTACAGTGGAGGGTGATATATTCGGTTTGGCGGCCGCAGAAGGGCGGCGGCTTTCGCGAAACAATAACATCCGAGAGCGTTTATTCCTCGGCAAATGGCTTTTTTGTGTAACGGCTTTATTGTTTTGACTACACCTGTTAGCCGGATAGAGCTTACTTTTTATTGCCGGTCCCCCGTATAATAAACTCATATTTTAGTTTTCATAGCCGTCTGCGCGAGAGTAGAACACGGCTTGTTCCTGCCCTGACGTTAAGTGGGATATTTCACCTCGGATTTTTCATTGCCCCCACACCGCTCTTATGGCCATAAAGAAAAAGTTGTACAATTGAGCGTAGTACGGCTTTCTATCTTATACAAGGAGATAAAATATATATTGGATAAATGGTAAAATATCTATTATCTACAATTAAACACACATTTAGAGGCCATTTGTACTCGTTCATCGATATTGTCCATAAAGAGTGAAGGCGTTCGACGTTTTGAAATTCACGATTAAATTTGGTTAAAAATACTTTTTGAAGAATACATTATTTTCTGATAGGATTTGTGTATAGGTGGTAGCTCGGTGAACATAGCTTAAAATGTAAATTTTGACGTGTTTATAGAATACGCATCACGACGCCCGTGGATCGTGTTGTCGATCTCTCCGTCTTCACACTTCCTCCCATGTTGCCTCAATCGTGATGCATTACTATTACTTTGTTGCTAAGCCACAACATCGGCTTTAATACATCTAGTGCGTACATTTTATAGATCCGCTTCACGTCTCGCTCTCGCAGAAGCGCACCGTTATTTTCCTTACTTCTTGACTTTTAATTGCTGTATTCCGATCGCCTTCCTCTACGATGGTGGGAAAGGGGGGGGGGGGGGGGAGCAGTTGCTAAGGAACATCCGCAGAGCTCGTGTGCGTTTTTCGTCTTCTTCCATTCGTCCTTCCGTGGTGCGTTTTATGCACGACGAATTTTGGGAAGTTAGGATCTGATTTCGCCTCCTGCTACTACTCACGCTGCCAGAAGTCTATGTTATGTTTTCGGCATTAGCTTGGCTTCTGCGGCTCCAGAAGTGTCGTTCGTCGCGTTTCCTCAGAATGATTTAGTTTCAAATTATTATCGGATTCTGCTCTGATGCGGCCTGTTTGTAAGGGCGCTGATTTGAGAAAGTAAAGATGTTTAGTTTGGCGTTTCATCTAATATGTTATTTGTTCCGTCCGTTTTCTTTCCTGACTCCTTCGTCAGAGCATTGTACCAGGCGCTGATTCCTGTGATCTTTACCAAGTGATAGTAGGGATATATTTGTGAGTATGTAGCTCTGTTATAGCCTAATAAAACAATAAATTATAATTGCTTAGGTAAAATTCGAAAATATTCATGTCGTATCTAGACAGTTTATTCACTCGGACTCACTTTTCTTGCTGTAGAAAGCCTTGATCCGCCCAGTCCTTAAGTATAATTATTGAGCGGCCAAGAATTATATTTTACTAAATAACTGTAACAAGCTAGAGATGTTACAAAAGAAATTCTATAGAACTGGCTGTATGTGACATGCGAGCCTCGTAAGTCATACTCGGATTTTCTGTCCCTGTACAGTGGGTTACGTCTGCATGATAGACGAGCTTTTCTTGATGTGATTCTGTTCTGTTATTAATTGCTCAAGCTTTGTACAATAGCTTAGTTTCCGTGTTCCGTGAAGAAATTCTAGTCTAAAATCCCTCTTTCACCTAACAAGCCGGAAAAGAATTCTGAGTTTAATGTGCCATTATTCAGGATGTACTACACATATGACAAGGTTTTCGCCGACAATCTGTCATCAGTCAACATTCTTTGTGAGCAAAATATTCTTCGTACTTCGGGAGTGCATATCAACATCTAGCCAAAGTACGTAATAAAGATTCATCGTTTTTTTTTTCTTTCATTAATTTCAAAATCGTTAAAATATTAAAAAAAATAGAGCTGTATCATTATAGGTAATAAAAACAATTATTAACTACTATTAGGAATACCTATCATTATTTCATACATTGTCTGATGGTTGTAGAAATTCCATAGAATGACTAGATATTCGATAGAATATGAAATTTTACTTTGTCAGCATTCTATATATTTAGTATGCTAATAAATACCAACAAATAGGGATGCAAAGAAATTTGTCGGTTACTCTACGGCGCTTTATGATGCGTGTCGGTCGGTGGAAGTCGGCGCGGGCGTCGCGCGGCGTCGCGGCGCGGGCGACTAGTAGTCGTGGTGCGGAAGCCCATTGTAGTTTCCAATAGTCATCGGGCACGCGAATCAAACCTCCAGTTATGTCATGAAGAGAATACTCATTTTAAATCTTTCTAGGTTGTTTGACTTTTAAAGGAAGAAAGTTTGATTATCAAAAGAAAATATAGATTCCTACCTCGTGGAACTAATTCGACATTGACGGCGTTTCGTCAATGAACATTGGGAACTTTTTACCCCACTTTTGCCCTACTAGCGTACACAAACGAAACCAATAATAGTTTTAAGATAATGTTACGGACTTTACCACTGTGTATTTTTATTTCCATACCTGGTGGGAAAGCTGAGAAAATGAGATTTTCATAATTAGTATTTCTCTTACCATTTTATTAATAAATCATAATATTTGTTTTTCCAAATAGCTTTAATATTTAAAACGTGTTCGGCATGGCACCTAACGGCATCCGAGGTGGGAGGAGAAGGTAGTCAGGTAACAAAAAACCGGTTTCGCTGCGTACGCGCATTGTTCGGTCGCAGTTCTTCATCGTTTGTCGTCGCGATCTGTGCGTTATTTGAACCTTCCTGTTATCTTTTGCGTTATTTGAATTATTACCGACTACCTTGGCATCGTTTGTACTTGACTGTTACGATTTTGCATTTGATTGAACCTTTGTTGAAATGGAAAACCCAAATCGTTGTGTTGTTTGTGCTCGATCTGTGCTACGGAGCAGAAAACATAACCTTTCTCCAGCATTCTTTGAGAGAAATATTCAATTGAAGTGCATCGACATCCAGAGATGATAGAAAATAACACTCTCATAAGAGGCCGAATCCAATCACGGCATTTGCGATTGAGACAATACTATACTTATATTTTATTTGATCCCACGCGAAATGGATATGAAGGATTACAGGGATACTATTGCTCGTGTATTTATGGACGGCTAACAGTAGGTTGTTGTGCGCATATCGCAAGCATGATATATTATCTCTCTTGGGCTAGACACGAAGAAAATGTTAACCTTATGCCAACTGCCTTTTTGGATAATATTATAATCATATATTATGACGAATAATAAACGACTATATTTGTTTATCTTCTTTCATTTGTTTATGTCCTCCTTGTGCTGCTTAACTTGACAAGACTATAAACCACAACCTCTAGAGTATGCTACTTCAACCGCTATATCAAGCTAGTCATCAAATTACACTAAATATATCTACATACAGTACTAAACATTTACATACAGTACAACAATAAAATAATACGATCACCGTACCTGAATTATTAATGTAATTATAACTAGAGGTTAAAAGCTATCAATTGAGGTATGTTTCAGCTTTGTCCGCCGTGGGGAATTTTTCCATAGTAAAGGTCCCAATGCTCTTTGCATTTGCCGCCTTCACGGGGACCATATAGAACGATATCTGCCACGGAATCATCACCTACAATCGTGAATATCGCGCCACAGTAGCTCTTCGCCAAAAAAGAGTTTTCAGAAACAGTGCGAACAAAGTAAAGAAGGAATAAAATTATGTTGCCAACCGCGTATGTTTGCCAACCGCGCTCAGATAAACGAAACTTCAGTACTTTTAAATTTAACGCACCGCTCTTTGAATGTACTGACTAGCCCACAAAATAAAACACTGAATTAAATTTTATCTTGCTTTATTTATTTTATCCAGAGTTTCCCTATTACCTCCAGAGTCTTCCATATTAGGGCGACACCTAGAACAGGAACCATCCTTTGGAAAATAAAAATATAATAGTTCCTACGAATTAACTTATTTTATTGATTTAATTTTAAATTTATTTAGATAAATTATTGCTGTTTCTAACACAGTTGCTTATAATAGTTATACTTTTAACAAAACATTATAATTTACCAAAAATTAAAAAAATGTACTGTGTCTCACCTCCCCTGTCTTGGGCCGGCCGACATCGTTTTCTCAATCTCGAAAAAATGTGCAATGGGTTTCGTTTCTATCGGCGGGATGCGCGACGACAGCGGCCGCGGCGACCTCTGCCTTTGTCTCCTTGTTTATTCGCCGTCCGGTTCCGGTCCGGCAACCGGCGAGGAAGCGCACACCGCACTCCCTAGCATAAATTGCATTAGGGAAATACCCGGTTTAGAAAATTGCCCGCCTCGACCAACTTTTATTTCGGACTCCGCACTGGACACAGTACACAACACTAATAAAGTACGCTTCTTATTGCAAACAACTCGCGCCGGTTGAATATTGGAGAAATGTAGGCGCTGAACGGAACTGGTATAATATTTTATATAAATTTTCGAATTCTATGGAAGAAAATGCAGTAGTTTATGCTATCCAACATAATAACTGTCTCTAAGATCGTATTATGCATATTTCGTTGCTTGTCTGAATAAAATTCTTATTTTTAGGGTTCCTTATCAAATTTTGCAAATGAGCCCAAATCAAATCTAATAAATAATCTTCAAAACCTTATGAATAGTTGTTTAGATATTATTACACAAAACTTTAGATACATGCTATTACATTATTGGATTATATTGTAAAATCAAAAGAACAAAACTAGTAGATTCGGTAATCTATATAAGTAGATAGCCGCTAAACATTAAAATAATTCTAAAAATCGATAGTAAATTATTCTGAAAACTCACCAAATAATTTATAATAATCGTATCATGACATAGTAAAAAATATATAATAAAATAATTACTTGCTTTTGAAACACACTGACGTAGGAATTATCCATTAAACTGTCATGAAATAGATAACAATATGGTGGAAATAATGACTCTGTTGGTAATAATATGAAACCTAATAATAACCTTAAATAATATGGAAAATAATAACCCTCTGGGTGATATAATAATAACCTATGGGTGATATAATAATAACCCTATGGGTGGAAAATAATGACCCTACGGTGACCCCATCTGTCCGTCTGGATGTCTGTCACCGTTGATTTTCTTGGTCAGTTTTAAAGCTAAAAAGAAACATTGATTTCAAGTTTATTGAAAGTGTTTATGGAAAAGATAAAAAATACACTAATAAAAACTTATTCGTCCATAGAGTGGACTTAAAGTTCAATGAGTGGAAGTCCATAGAGTGGAATAAAAGTTAATCTCTTTAAATATAAATTGCGAAAGTCGAACATTTTCATACGTATGTGAGTATGTGTATGTGTATGTACGTATATATGATTCGAAATTTAAATTCTAAGTGTCAACATATTTTAAAATTTTCTCACCTCTAAATTATAATTAAATAATAAATTTATAAGAATATAGTACAATTCTACAGTCTGGATTTACTCGCGGTTGACACGGGACGCGTTCCGAAGGATCCTGGTGGATTTGATTGACCAGCCGACCTGTCGAAGACTATATGCAAAGACTCTCAGAAAGAGGTTACCGCAAGGTATAACGAACGATCAATTGTGCGCTGGCAGCTTAGAAGGAGGACGAGACTCTTGTGGAGGCGATAGTGGTGGACCTCTGCAAGTGACGATAGCTGACAACCAATGCCTCTTCAACATAATCGCCGTTACCAGTATTGGAAAGAGCCCTTGCGGAAGTGCCAAGGGACCTGGCATATACACTGCCGTGAAGAGTCATGTGAAATAAATGGCCTTTTATGAGTATGTCTACCGCCGGAAAATTGTCCAAAAACTGGCGGGGATTTGCCAAAAGGGAAACTATCACAATTTTGTATAATGTCGGAACAAGAGACTGTATGCTGTATTCAACACAGCCCCATGAGCAACAACACGAGATCATCAGAAAACCAGGATAAATCCAATAATGCATCTTCTACATCACCGCCTACTACAACAACTACCAATAAGTCACCGGTCATCTCTACAATAGCTCCAGAAAAACCTTAAACATCGCCACAAGCCATAACTACCAATTTCATAAATGACAGTGTGGAAAAACTAACTAAATCCGAAAAAAATAGCTCTGCAATATTGATTACAAATTTAGCAATGACAGCCATTGCTGTGTTGGCGATTAATTAATTTATTTTATTTTATCTGCATCCAAACTTTTCTCTGGTCGTAACGGTCTCCGTTCCATCGGGTTCAGAAGAGGGAGGAAGAGAGAGTGCACCCGTGGTCGCGCGCCCACCTGTGCACTATAATATAGCCTGCGCACTTGACTGCTTCTGAACAATGGACTCTGAGAAGACTAAAGAAGTCACTAGAATCTACAATGCAGTCGCTATGGCCGAACACGCGGCTAGAAGGATATATGTATGTATGTGTATAAAGTCAAAGATTTGCAATGGGGATCTTTATTGCCACTTTTCTCTCGCTAGAAGCGGGAGAAAAAGTGCGTGGCTCACTTCACACCTACTTAGGACGGCTAGCCTGCGATTGCCGCTAGCGCACATAGCACGTGTCTATGGCGTTTCAGAGTAGGTAAAGGGGAATAAATTATTGCCAGGTGTGTTTAGAGCGCCATCTATAGTGCGCACCCATACTGCTATACTACGAACGCCGCCATATTGAACCTACGAAAATGTGACATAATATTATTATCAACGAAACCAAAGGCAGCTGCAAGAAGTGCTACTGTAGGATTGTAGCCTTATGGGCCAGATATAAATATATTTTTTTGACAATTTTAGCTATATCAGCAACCAGGGGTATCAATACAATACAATACAATCAACTACTCCAGTAGATAGGCATTCCTACACTTGGATGCGTCACAAAATTAAATGCTAAAAATTTAATTATTAAAAACATAACTATCGTGATAGTTGTCACCGCTGTAATATTATATTCAATATAACCTATATACAAATAATAAAAATATACTAATGTGATTTAAGAGTCAGGGAGAATAAAATATTAAAATAGAAATGCAAATTCTATGTAGAATAATCAAAAAATATATATTTTATGGTCAATCCAGCAATATGCCTTCGTATTTTTTTTTTAAATGAATAGATGTTTATTAAATTATATGAAAATTAGAATATCAGCTATCATAATATCTACATATTCTTCGAAGTAGACTAGGAAAGGGACGATTATAAAAAATATGCGTAAGAACTTCGGCCAAATTTTGAATTACTCTTTTGATGTGTGATAAGCAGATGTGACAGACGTGTGACGTGTCCGACTCTAAAGGCGTATCCGCTGAAAGAAAAAGCGAAAATGTGCCATAATATTAATATCAACGAATCCAACGGCAGTTGCAAGAAGTGCTACTGTAGGATTGTAACCTTATGTGTAAGATATAAATAAAAATTTGGGACAACTTTAGCTATATCAGTAACTAGGGAGTATCTACATATTCTTCGAAGTAGATTAGGAAACAGACGATTATAAAAAAATATACGTAAGAACTGCTAGTCATTGAGCATCTCTTGACTAAACTGGACGAAGGTTCAGCCGAGAAATCCTCGACACGCTTATATACAGCTCTTTATATTAGTAGCTTTAACTCTGGCGCGGGTATTAATAATTGCGCGTACGCTACATTTCCGAGATTGTTTGACACGCGAGAGTGGAGATCGCGTAATACGCCAAACGTATCAACGTGCGCCGGTGCGCATGATACAAATGATCAAACGACGTATGCGTCATGTAACGTCTCGCAAATGCATGCGATGCACTTCGCGGTGGATGTACATATGAGTAGGTATCCGCCTTCAGAGGAGGACGGGACACGAAAAAATCCGCGGACGAGACACCGCCCGCGCCAGCCGCGGTGACCACCCACAAGCTTTCTTGGCGCAGGGTTGGTACGATTAGTATACGCACAATCGTTTATCCATAAGCGAGATGCGACGATAATTCGGACTCTCTCGGGGTATAGTTGATTTATAATTCCTTGATAATATATGGTAATTAAATTGTATGTTATGTTGTATATTTTCGTGTGTACATTATTTAATAACTGTTCTTTCTATTGACCCATTTTTTTGCACATGCGATTTTGGATTCATCAAACACGTGATAAGTCTTATATGTAGTCGAGACCTATTGTAACTATTATAGCTTTTTCTCATAGAGAATTTAATAAGCGTTATTTTGACTCAATTTTTCCAAAGCTTGTAAATTTTAACTCAGTATTGCTTTCAGTATTTACATTTATCATATTTACATATGGAATTTTATGACCTAAAATATAAAACAAAATCCATATAAAACTCAGAATTAAAATACAGATTGTACTGGAGAGGAAATCCCAATTGACTGGAAATATTAATTGTGAACATTATATTTAATAATAAATATATACAATATATAAAGCAATTGAATAATTGAAATATTCAAAATCGGCAATAATTAAAAAAAAATGAGCAATAAATTTATATGTTTAATTGAGAATTGACTGAAGCTAAAGGCTATAGACGTATACGCGAAATACGTCTAAGTGGTCTATTGGCTATATTTATAACCAGGGGCCAACAATCGGCATAGAGTATTCAAACATTAATAAAACTTTATGAATATAGGTATAGGTCGATAGTTTTATTTTTTTCGATTTAGATTTTAGAGTAAGAAGAGTAAAACCAGCCATGAACGCCAGGTACATGATTATTGATTATATAATTATGGGACCAAAAGCAATTAGTAAAGGGTTCCATGTGTCTAGTAATATTTTCGACAAGATTTATCTCCTATAATAAAAATAATATACATTACAATCGAATCCGTATTAGGTCTGCTGTCGTTAAATAATACTACCAGTGGCGTAAACAGCTATTTGTTATAGGAGGTGTGCATCGATAAAAAAATGAGTCAAATAGCCAAAAACCAAGGAAAAATCGTAATTTTTTTTTTCAGTATATCCTACTAGCTTTAGATGCTCTACGGATGGAGGGAAGGAGGGTAGGTTACAGCACCTGGATCATGTAGAGAAAATTTTTACTTACCTATTATAAATATACTACTACTATTTCTTTATGTCTATTTTATGAATCAATCTTCAATCAGCCCCACTAGTTGGGACGCCATATGTAGCGTTGATTTTTAACTATCCTTAGGCCCCACCAGTTGGGTGCCATATGTAGAGTTGATTTTTTACTACTACTTCTCACTTCTATTTCTATCTGTGAGTTATGATTTTATATTCTCTATGTTATGTTAAGATACTTTCAAAGTCTATTGGCCCACCACATTGGGACGTCATTTGTAGAGAAGATTTTACTATATCTATTTCAATATGTTACCACCATACAGCGACAGTGATAATATTACCTTCAAGAGGGATAGGCTTCCAATACCTTGCCTAATAATTTCCCTCTTTGTATTTACTTCCTCAATGAAACAAATCTTCTCCAATTAATAATCCATATATTAAACCAAAATGCATATTTAAACAATTAAAATTATAACTTTTTCTATTTAGTTTAAGTACTATTATTGTGAATTATATTTATAATAATGAGCGCCTAATTCACCACAAATATTTACAATTTCTTCTTGAATTATTTTCGATCGATTATTTGTCGATGACAACAATGGCTGCGTTCAGTCGATTGTTAATAAAATAATATTAATAATGATAATGCATGAGTTTAAATCTCCGCCGTGAAATTCGACAATTAGATTCTAATCCTTTATTTATTTAAATGTGTTCAATGTCAATTTATATTGAAACATGAATCGTAATGTTTACATACAACAATAAAATTACTTATAAACTAACACACTGTCAACTAGTCGATGGCGTTCCAGTGATATAATGAATTTAAATGACCGCAGTCGCTAATGCCCGATATAAACTACGACCTGGTTACCATTCAGTCCACTGAATGTCCATATGGTTTTCGTTGTATTATTTCTATTAATACTATTCCCTCCCCGTTATCCTTGAAACCCCATCGATCAGTCAAAACAAAAAAACCTTAATATAATCTACAATTTTCCTTATCTTTAATTTTATTCTAACATTCAGTATAATTCGAATGTTTCCTTAACTAGTTTCCAAATTAAAAGCACATTATATAATGGCTGGTGTCTGAATCAACGGAGTTAGCAAAGGCTAACTCTCTTCCAAATTAAATAATAGTCTGACTAGAGGTTTACCTCGTAGAACTATCAACGACTATTCATATCAATCGATGTTAAATGCCTCATTTTTAGTTAACGTGCAAATATGTAGAAATCACGCATTTACGTTACAACTACTTAACATTTCTAATAATTCCAACAAACCCACAAAACTCGAATATTTATAACCCCAAAAAATATACAACAATGATAATATTGGTTGCTAGCTTCGGCCTAAATAATTAAATAACGCCAGCTTCGGCAAAAATAAACTTACATATTTTTAGTACATCTTTGCCGACAATGACTCTCGGCTATACTTCCCCGTATTTACAGCTGCATTCACATTATGCACTTATAACTAATGTCAATTTCCTCGATGCGTGTCGCCTTTCTAGAAATCTGCCATCACCAAGAAGAATGTCTCTTTAGAAACCCCAGCCGCTTACTATCGTACTGCAATTTTCAAGCCGTTACTGCATTCTCATCAATGTTTTTCCCTTATTTCGACGCTAATTTATACACCTCCGAAGGACGTTCGCAATGTTGTGATCTCAATCTGACGTTTCAGTTTGATTCGTTCGCCATCTTTGATATAATTTTCGTATTGCAACCCGACGAAATCTCGTACTTCTATTTTATATGAAATGTTGGATTTTTTTACATGCCAACCCGCGTAGCTCTCTCGATTCACATTTTTAGCACTGGATTTTCAATTATTTGTTCGTTTTTAGTGTCTTTGTAAAAAGCGCCTCAATGACGAGTGCGATAAAGCGTTTCTGTGATATACGATCTGCACACTTTATACGAATTTAAATGAACTGGGCACTAAGATGCTTCACAGTGTAATGATATAAAATCGAACGCCTCCTGTCAAATAAAATACTTAATATCTAAACCAAACCATGCCAAGTAAGTACACCTATTGCCATCTATACGCAGCAACGGGAAGGCAAGGTGAATGGTCTTCAAAGCGTAAAAGTAGTAATTAGTCGATTCATTCATTATCCCAAAATTTAAATCAATTTCAAAACGTGTAGCGACATCTAGCGGCATACGCGAGAAATGTTACCAGTCGATAAGTAGATAAACTGTAAAATAAATTTTACCGACGTTGACAGGGAATACAAAAATATATTAAAATAAGATTAAAACTCAATAAAACAATGAAACGTTTATATATTCGTTAAAAATGAAGCGTAATAGCAATAAACCACTAAATAAAATAAAACTAAATAGGCTTTAGAGAAAAATAAAGGAAAAATCGATGATTAAAGAAACGCCGAAATCACATACAAAAATGGGTCTTCAAAAGATGCATGATAGAAACACAGGATATTTAGAAAGATTTCAGCGACGACACGCACTATAGACGTAGTATAGAATAAGCACTATCTTCTGAAACGAAAGTAGAACCTGAAAACAGAATAAATAGTTAGCAATAGATTTAAATATCGCCGGGAACGAATTCGCAGCCGACCTCGAAGTGACAGTTCAATGTATGATTAAATTGTCGTACTTTTACAAGAAAAATCGCCACTATAGACGATAATGCTAATTACAACCGATATAGATAGAACACACAGTAGATAGACTTACTAGAATAAAGCCAATGAAATAAGCTATTTTATGAGGCAGAGCATATATTCTGTACGATAGTTTACAGGGAGAATCTAATGTTTGAAACTGAATAAATGACGATTTGACGGAAAAATAAATCGGAATTAACCACGGCAAGAAAGTGTTGCCATGTTTTGACATCAAATAGAGTCGGAATATCGTACAAATTTTTATCACTAGAGGCGCTGTAGTTCAGAAATAAAGGAAATTTTAAGGTGGACCACTAACAAAAAACAGACGAGCGTCTCAAGGAGCGTCATATGCATATTTGGCGGGAAGTTTTGGAGGGAAAGCCATATCTAAAAAAACCGACGATAATACAAATATTAGAGTATACAGAACGAAGAAGCCAGTTAAAAAGGTCATAGGTGACATATTTTTAAAGGAAACGGATGAGTAATTTCGATGTAAAGAATTGTTTTCAAAATGGGTCACTGAAAAACCTACTAACGCCGAATAACTTTTTATAAAAACCATATAGGATTATAGTAAAAAAAAAAATGAATAATAATAGCCGTAATAGTTAATGAAATAGACATACTTTTTGGAAAAATATACACGTACCTTTAGAAGCTCATAGCGCCGCGAAGAGGCAACGTAAAATTAATATATATGCAGAAATTAGATGCTGGGGATACAGATTATAAGGGAAAAATAAGGAAATCAGCTCAAATGAGTGAATTAAAGAAATAAGAGTGCAAAAATAGCTCGATGTGCACGAAATGGTACGGAACCCCAATGCGGAAAAACGATAGTTGGTAACCAGACAGAAAAAGCATGATGGCCGCGTTATTTTGCATAGGAAGGGGGTGAAAAGCACATCTAAAAATGGAGAAATTGCCGTATTTTGAAGGGTATAAAAAGGCGGTGGGCGATGCCAAAATCAATTCAGTTTACCAGGAGATCCACCGCGTAATAACCTCGTCACCCAAACGTCGAAAAAGTGCCGGAAAATGTAAAAGTTCAAGTTAAAACGAGGGAATGTGGGCAGAAATGCTGTCCACATTCCCATAAAAATCATGTAGAATCTAAGTGAAGTTTTTTTAACACATATTTATTTTATTAGAAGCGGTACATCAAATATTTGGCGGGAAAGCCAACAAAATTAAACAGTGCTAAAAATTCGACGAGAAATCGACGTAAAAACAGTAAAAACCCTCTATAAGAGACGCCACGTACATCAATTATTTGGCGGGAAAGCAAAAATATTAAACAGTGCTAAAAATTCGCCGAGAGATCGACGTAATAACAGTAAAAACCCTTTATAAGCGACGCCACGTACATCAAATATTTGGCGGGAAAGCAACAATATTAACCAGTGCTAAGATTCGACGAAAGATCGACTTAATAACAGTAAAAAACACATTTATATAGACGCCACGTACATCAAATTTTGGCGGGAAAACATAAGCATGCAGAATCAAATAGTAGCAAGATAGAAGAAAAATTAAAGATATTCTTTTTAAATAAACATTCACGAGGAGATCATATAAATGAACCAAGACAGACATTCGCAATAGATTTCGAATCACAAAGACAACTTCAAATCAATTACATCTTTCAACAGAACGGGGCGAAAACAATCGTACGAGACGGCCGACATCCCTACGATGCAGCTGTCAAAATTTAAAAAACAGTTTGTTGTTGTTATGTGTTAGTTATTAAGAAGTGTATAAAGGTGTTAAATTAGTGTAAGGTATGTGATATTGGATTGGATGGCTGCTTAATACAAGTAAGATTGTTCAAATTATTATAATTGCAGTATATCCGTGCGTTATAACTGCCGAAGCTGGCCATACTTATAAAACTTGTTATTGTTGATAGTTTTTTTTTAATATTTTAAGCAAATATGTATGTGTTATAAGTATGAATAACAAATGCGTCTTAGACTGTTTCGCGCTATAATTGAAATAGAAAGCCAATACCATCTGCTTTTCGTACTGCCGCTACTACATTGTTAGCGTGAACCTTTTTTTATAAGGCCAGTACTTGATTGGGACTGCAGGCCGTCAATAAAAGACGAAGCCTCATTGATTGAGATACTTGAAACTGCCTGGTTTCACGTGAGACAAAGTCCGTGAACCAGCGTAGCGATAAACTAAGAAAAAATGTATATATGTATGTCGTAATTCACTCTACATACCAATTAATTTAGGATATGATAAGTTGTTTTTTTGTGCTATATTGCGTATTGTCATATTATCCTGTTATTGTTATTTAATGCAAAGCTACAAAGAGAGCCATAATATATGTATATGAACTGTATCAACTAAAAATTTTATTTTACAATATATCGAATATTTTGCCGGAAAAAGTGTTCATATTTTTTAATCAAAAGAATACCATACCTGAGAATACAAATAGACTGAGCTAAATCATAAGTAGAAATTGATTCGATAGATCAGATGCAGCACTAAAGGATGGACGAACGCAGTAAAGGGATACGCGAGATTGGCGCCTTAGTATAAATTTATCTCGTAATCCAATAAATATATAAGAAAAATAACTCCTGAGTTCACGACGCACTGACAGAAGACTGTAGCATCCGTCAGTGTGATAAATAGTGCAGCGACAAATCAAACAAAGTCTGATATTCAGTAATGATCAACAGCGTACTTATAAGGACATTATAAAAAAATCCCAGCTGATTGGAGCAATCGTCAATCGATATTGAGAAAGTGACTTAAAACTGTTAGCATACATTGATCTGGAAGTATTTAACTATAGAACACCTTTGATAATCCCCTAGATAGGAATTGTGTCATAGAACATCAAAAAATCAATATTTCTCATCGAGACGAGATCTTAAAAGTGTATGTTACAAGCCGATCCTAATTTATAAACCTCAAATTGAATCAAACTATCTAAAACCAAGTGCATAAGGGTCTAACAAATTGGTCTAGACACATAGAATACTCCTTATTATTCTTCTTCTTCTTTTGGAGAATACATTTTAGTCAGGACAGGAGAATTTCATATATGAGGGAGATCGTACAAGAGAAAACAGGGCTATTCACTTGAAATCTCTATTCTCTGCATACTTTGAATATCTTTATACATATATTAGCATCATCCTCTTCTTCTAGTCACTTCTCCGTTCAATCTTCTTCATCAAGCGCTTATCGCTGATGACACATCGCGCGCACGTTTAAATAAGTAGTAATAAAATAAGTAAAAAAATAAACGCTACAAAATGGCTTGCCCAAAGTGGGGCCGATCATGATCATTGCGAGATATTGTCATCTTACATCTTACAAATTAAATTAAAAATTAATAAATTAAAAAATAAATTCTCTACAATTGCTACAAAATGCCGACCCAACGCGGGGCCTGATTAAAACATTTTAAAGTGAACGGGAACTACTTAGTAGAACATAAACATAGTAATAATTAATACTTTTGAATAAATATCGTTCGTTCATCGGTGAGGCTAATAAATATATAGATACTATCATTGGATGATAATATCATTGGATGTTAATACATGTATATATTGGTTCTTTTTGTGAGTTTTGGCGAGGAATTTGAAATTTCACTCGCGAATATTTTATTGTTTGCTTGTTTGTTTTTTGAGTGTTGACGATAAGGTCGCACCACATATATGATAAATGTTAAGTTGTAATTACTATCTAGCAAATACTATAATATTGTTTTTCTGTGTTACGGTGATACCATCGCACAGATCATCTTGAATGTTTTGATGTTATCTTGTTAAATATTTGCAATATTAGCAAGTCGTTATATCGGAGGTTGATTATAAGATATATAAGATTATAAGATATAATAGTAAACCCCGTTCTGCGAAAGTGCGAATTAATATTTTTATGCGAATCATAATTATTAATCTTCTTTATAAATGTTCTGTCTTGTCTGCATAAATTGTTATAATATCATCTCGTGAATTGCAAAATAAATATAAAATATTATAATAATAAACAAAAAGATTTCCAAAATAGAAAAGTAATAATAATATAAATAATGTCGTATACCGCATCAACGTCAAAAAGACGTCGACTAGCATTAGATATTGAGCAGGGCCGTATTAGGAGCATGTTCGATAGAGATGTTAGTCCGCATAATTCCTTATATGAGTATAATAGATTAACAGAGCAAGCAGCTGATCAGGCTTTTATAGATAAGGAAAGAGAGAATATGGCTAATATAATAAAAAATTTAGAAGAACAGTTGAAGGAGGCAACGATAAATAATAATAATATCGCTTTAAATGAAAACAATTCAAATAAAATAATAAAGCAGGAAGGTGCATATGTGCCACCGACTGCGGGAAATATAAATGATGTGTTTCGTTGGGGAATTAAGTTTACCGGGGAAGGATCAGTATTGGATTTCATTGAGACGTGCGAGGATAGATTGAGGTCTCGACGCGTTAGCGGAAATACATTAGTAGAATCATTTACCGAATTATTAACTGGACCCGCATTGAAATGGTTTCGTTCAATGAGAACCGATCAGTTGACATGGTCCGAGTTAAAGAAGAAGTTAATCGAGCGTTTTGAAGCTTTGAATTACCAAATTAAAATGGATAGTCACATAAGAAATCTAAAACAAAAGCCCCAACAGAGCATAGAAGAGTATATGACCGAAGTTAGAGGTTTCAACGCACTATTGCGTGAACCAATAAAAGATACAATTTTATTAGAAATACTAAAAATAAATGTTGCCGATCGTTATAAGCCCATATTAGGCGCACAAATTCTGACTACTGTCGAAGAGCTCGTAAAGTATGCGAAAAACTTTGAGCAATACATAAATAAAGAGGAAGCTAACCCAATTAAAGAAGTATATCGCGGAAATTATAAGAAACCGATGGTCGCGACGGTTATAGAAAAGAATAACTATAATCAAAATAAGCGCTATAATGACTTTCCTAGGAATGACCAGCGCAATACAAATGATATGCCGTTTAACAATAATAGATTCCAAACATCAGGTAGAGGGCGCGGAAACATGAATCGTGGGCGCGGGGGATATAACTTCTCCGGACAGAGTAGAATTGTGAACGAAATTAGATGTTTGAAATGTGAGGAAGTAGGTCATCACTTCACCACATGCCGGCAAATAAGGGGTAAAATCTGTTTCGGGTGTCGTGCTGAGGGCGTGACAAAATTTGAATGCGCCCGATGCAATAATAATAAGGGGATATCAAATATAAATAATATAAATAGAACGTCGGGAGATGTAAAGAACGATCAAGATTCGGTAGTGAGACCAGTCTCTCGTCAGGAGAATTCGGGAAACGAATAGAAGGCACTCCGTTAGGAAGATTTCATATCAAGGATTTAATGAAGGTTAGCGGACGGTGTTAAAACTTACAAGTTATTATATATACATAGAGTGCAAAGATAATGCCATTATTATTATAGAGCAGAGATACGCAACCTTTAGTTAAAATATATTTTAAAATGCCTAATTTTTATTCAGCGCTACTAATAGTGACTGACGATTAATAATTTATTATGATGTTCTTTTAAGGGACATAACCATAAGTAGTTTGCTTGTATTATATGAATAGTCAATGAATTATATTATAGTAAACATACCATTTAATTACTACCTATCAGTACCTTGTAACAATATTCATTCCATCCTGACCCGCATCCTATTCATAATCCTCAACCACCAATCCTACTCACATTCCTCAACTACCAACTCCATTATTCCACAAACCTTACTTACACTGTACTGAAACGTTTTAACTTTTTGAGTCGTCATAAAAAAAAAAATTGCTTTTAAGCAAGGCGTTGACATTTTGTAGGACAAGAAGATAATTAGTTTAAAGTAGTTACACATAATTAAATGTATATATGTATGTATATGAATATATATATATATATATATATATATATATACATACATATACTATATGACAGAGGGAGTTGGCAACATCCGCTAATCAAAATATCATTAGAGAGAGAAATTTAAAAATATTATAATATAAATAATAGTGGACAACATGTCTCACTACATAATAAATATATAAATAAATAAATTAAAGATAGACATCACGTAGTCGAAGTCAACGACACCGGAGGTTAACGACAATAATAGTTAAACCTAAAGGGGATTTTAATAATATAATAATAATAAATAACCATATACGGAATAACGTTGATTAAATACCGTAAAATAATGAGGATGAAAATATGTTCTGTGGTAAAATTTTATAATAATGAAGTCTTGTGTGGTATAAGCCGCGACAAGATATAAATATATTTTTTTGTTATCAAGATATTTAGAGTAGTTAAATATGGAAATATAATAGAGACAAATATTATGATAAAAATATAATAACGTGTGCCATATAGTACATGTCCGGTTATCGATGTATATGGAGGATAACAAATATATGTTTAATAAAAGTATTAGGGAGCTAAACCTTATACCATAATATAGATACGTATGTCATATAACATACGTACGGTTATCGATTTGTAGGGAGGATAACGATATATAAAGATAACAACGATGTGGCAGTAAATGATCTTGGGTTGATAATGATGATTTTTCGGTGGGTCTGAAGACTGACATGTCGGCGAACAAGCCATAGGACTGCAGGGCTAGGACGGATGTTTTTTTGTTAGGAGTTTATAATAGGAGTGATTCATGACGCTCCGGAATGCCTGGTGACGGTTTAAATAGGTTCGTCCAATAATCCGAAGCGTAGGGTTCCAAAATAATGCAACGAGTTGAGTGCGTTGGCATTTTTCCCCAGGGCTGCTAGATAGGAAGATATTATTAGATTATAGGCTGATATGGGTCCTCTCACGAGCTCGTGTAGATTGGGACGGGGGTTTTGGAAGATAGGAGATATAATAATTATTATCTATAATATTTAGTTGAGAAGTTGAAATAAATAAATAGAAGTTTCTAAATTAGTTTAAATAATGGAGGAGATATACAGTAACGTTCCAAAAGAATGAGGCGAAGTATGAAGACGCAATTTTAACTTAAAGAATATCTAACATGAGATGGAGACGATGACGGGTTGTGATTTTGGTAGGAAGAGATGTATGAAGAGGCCACACGAAAGGGAATGGATGAAAGATAGTGGACTGAAAAGGATAAGAGAACATCCCGGATTCTGACTTATTACATGAGAAGTAGCTTCAACATAAAAAAAATCTGATATCAGTAAATGCACAGCAATAGTCCAGTTTAGTATACATACGTTAGGTTACCCATAATTTAGCTATACAGACGGTGTAAGTTCGGCGTGAAAATTCATACCAGTTATAATATTTTTTTAAATATGATATATCCCATGCTTAGGTACGAACTTTGGTTTGTACGTCAAGGTCGAGTACTCAGGTCAGTGGCCTAGGGCGAATATTTAATTATAGTACCCAAGAGACTCGCCATGGCATTCGCATATTCAACATAGTTAGTGAGTTAGACAGAATAAAGTTTCAGGTGACGCCCGTGTAAGGATTTAAAAATTCATCGGTTAGCGCACGCGTGATTCGGAGAAAGAAATGAAATTAATTTAGACTTTTCAACGGAAGGAAGTAGTATTTATATATAACTGTATTATTGATAATATAGCGAGAGAGATGAAACAAGTAGGCGGAGATGTGATCGAGGACTCGGAAGTAATTCTGTTGAGCAGGTGCACATTGAAGTGAAGGAGAGAGTTTGGAAGTTGGATTATTATCATACGTATATCAATATTATTAATATATGATACTGAGAATTTATAAATTTTTTTTTTAAGAGAATAAAGCAGTTGTTGCTCTAAAAACAGTCTGCGATCGGCTTAATCAATTTAGAATGTTATTGAATACAAGTAGATCAATTATACCACAGAACATAACATAACGAACTCAAATATAATATAATATGATGAACACAAAGTATAATACGATGCGTTGAATTTAAAGTATAACATAATATGATGAAAGCTGGAGATAAATATAGGATATAACCTGAATGAGGAGATGTAATAAAATAAAAAAAAGGATGAATACATAATCTAAATAAATATAATGAGGATAATATAAGGGGGATTTATAAATATGATGACACATCAATAGACATAATATCAAATAAAATAATATAGTTCAAAATGGGAGATAAGAAATAATAAGAGAGCGACATGAAGCGATAACAAAATATTTTTTATAACCAAGAGCGAAAGTAAGAACTTTGTTGACTACACGTATGATGAAGTCATGTGGTTCCTCGAGGGCGAGCAACGATCTGGGGAGGGGGTATTGTAATGATATAAAATCGAACGCCTCCTGTCAAATAAAATACTTAATATCTAAACCAAACCATGCCAAGTAAGTACACCTATTGCCATCTATACGCAGCAACGGGAAGGCAAGGTGAATGGTCTTCAAAGCGTAAAAGTAGTAATTAGTCGATTCATTCATTATCCCAAAATTTAAATCAATTTCAAAACGTGTAGCGACATCTAGCGGCATACGCGAGAAATGTTACCAGTCGATAAGTAGATAAACTGTAAAATAAATTTTACCGACGTTGACAGGGAATACAAAAATATATTAAAATAAGATTAAAACTCAATAAAACAATGAAACGTTTATATATTCGTTAAAAATGAAGCGTAATAGCAATAAACCACTAAATAAAATAAAACTAAATAGGCTTTAGAGAAAAATAAAGGAAAAATCGATGATTAAAGAAACGCCGAAATCACATACAAAAATGGGTCTTCAAAAGATGCATGATAGAAACACAGGATATTTAGAAAGATTTCAGCGACGACACGCACTATAGACGTAGTATAGAATAAGCACTATCTTCTGAAACGAAAGTAGAACCTGAAAACAGAATAAATAGTTAGCAATAGATTTAAATATCGCCGGGAACGAATTCGCAGCCGACCTCGAAGTGACAGTTCAATGTATGATTAAATTGTCGTACTTTTACAAGAAAAATCGCCACTATAGACGATAATGCTAATTACAACCGATATAGATAGAACACACAGTAGATAGACTTACTAGAATAAAGCCAATGAAATAAGCTATTTTATGAGGCAGAGCATATATTCTGTACGATAGTTTACAGGGAGAATCTAATGTTTGAAACTGAATAAATGACGATTTGACGGAAAAATAAATCGGAATTAACCACGGCAAGAAAGTGTTGCCATGTTTTGACATCAAATAGAGTCGGAATATCGTACAAATTTTTATCACTAGAGGCGCTGTAGTTCAGAAATAAAGGAAATTTTAAGGTGGACCACTAACAAAAAACAGACGAGCGTCTCAAGGAGCGTCATATGCATATTTGGCGGGAAGTTTTGGAGGGAAAGCCATATCTAAAAAAACCGACGATAATACAAATATTAGAGTATACAGAACGAAGAAGCCAGTTAAAAAGGTCATAGGTGACATATTTTTAAAGGAAACGGATGAGTAATTTCGATGTAAAGAATTGTTTTCAAAATGGGTCACTGAAAAACCTACTAACGCCGAATAACTTTTTATAAAAACCATATAGGATTATAGTAAAAAAAAAAATGAATAATAATAGCCGTAATAGTTAATGAAATAGACATACTTTTTGGAAAAATATACACGTACCTTTAGAAGCTCATAGCGCCGCGAAGAGGCAACGTAAAATTAATATATATGCAGAAATTAGATGCTGGGGATACAGATTATAAGGGAAAAATAAGGAAATCAGCTCAAATGAGTGAATTAAAGAAATAAGAGTGCAAAAATAGCTCGATGTGCACGAAATGGTACGGAACCCCAATGCGGAAAAACGATAGTTGGTAACCAGACAGAAAAAGCATGATGGCCGCGTTATTTTGCATAGGAAGGGGGTGAAAAGCACATCTAAAAATGGAGAAATTGCCGTATTTTGAAGGGTATAAAAAGGCGGTGGGCGATGCCAAAATCAATTCAGTTTACCAGGAGATCCACCGCGTAATAACCTCGTCACCCAAACGTCGAAAAAGTGCCGGAAAATGTAAAAGTTCAAGTTAAAACGAGGGAATGTGGGCAGAAATGCTGTCCACATTCCCATAAAAATCATGTAGAATCTAAGTGAAGTTTTTTTAACACATATTTATTTTATTAGAAGCGGTACATCAAATATTTGGCGGGAAAGCCAACAAAATTAAACAGTGCTAAAAATTCGACGAGAAATCGACGTAAAAACAGTAAAAACCCTCTATAAGAGACGCCACGTACATCAATTATTTGGCGGGAAAGCAAAAATATTAAACAGTGCTAAAAATTCGCCGAGAGATCGACGTAATAACAGTAAAAACCCTTTATAAGCGACGCCACGTACATCAATTATTTGGCGGGAAAGCAACAATATTAACCAGTGCTAAGATTCGACGAAAGATCGACTTAATAACAGTAAAAAACACATTTATATAGACGCCACGTACATCAAATTTTGGCGGGAAAACATAAGCATGCAGAATCAAATAGTAGCAAGATAGAAGAAAAATTAAAGATATTCTTTTTAAATAAACATTCACGAGGAGATCATATAAATGAACCAAGACAGACATTCGCAATAGATTTCGAATCACAAAGACAACTTCAAATCAATTACATCTTTCAACAGAACGGGGCGAAAACAATCGTACGAGACGGCCGACATCCCTACGATGCAGCTGTCAAAATTTAAAAAACAGTTTGTTGTTGTTATGTGTTAGTTATTAAGAAGTGTATAAAGGTGTTAAATTAGTGTAAGGTATGTGATATTGGATTGGATGGCTGCTTAATACAAGTAAGATTGTTCAAATTATTATAATTGCAGTATATCCGTGCGTTATAACTGCCGAAGCTGGCCATACTTATAAAACTTGTTATTGTTGATAGTTTTTTTTAAATATTTTAAGCAAATATGTATGTGTTATAAGTATGAATAACAAATGCGTCTTAGACTGTTTCGCGCTATAATTGAAATAGAAAGCCAATACCATCTGCTTTTCGTACTGCCGCTACTACATTGTTAGCGTGAACCTTTTTTTATAAGGCCAGTACTTGATTGGGACTGCAGGCCGTCAATAAAAGACGAAGCCTCATTGATTGAGATACTTGAAACTGCCTGGTTTCACGTGAGACAAAGTCCGTGAACCAGCGTAGCGATAAACTAAGAAAAAATGTATATATGTATGTCGTAATTCACTCTACATACCAATTAATTTAGGATATGATAAGTTGTTTTTTTGTGCTATATTGCGTATTGTCATATTATCCTGTTATTGTTATTTAATGCAAAGCTACAAAGAGAGCCATAATATATGTATATGAACTGTATCAACTAAAAATTTTATTTTACAATATATCGAATATTTTGCCGGAAAAAGTGTTCATATTTTTTAATCAAAAGAATACCATACCTGAGAATACAAATAGACTGAGCTAAATCATAAGTAGAAATTGATTCGATAGATCAGATGCAGCACTAAAGGATGGACGAACGCAGTAAAGGGATACGCGAGATTGGCGCCTTAGTATAAATTTATCTCGTAATCCAATAAATATATAAGAAAAATAACTCCTGAGTTCACGACGCACTGACAGAAGACTGTAGCATCCGTCAGTGTGATAAATAGTGCAGCGACAAATCAAACAAAGTCTGATATTCAGTAATGATCAACAGCGTACTTATAAGGACATTATAAAAAAATCCCAGCTGATTGGAGCAATCGTCAATCGATATTGAGAAAGTGACTTAAAACTGTTAGCATACATTGATCTGGAAGTATTTAACTATAGAACACCTTTGATAATCCCCTAGATAGGAATTGTGTCATAGAACATCAAAAAATCAATATTTCTCATTGAGACGAGATCTTAAAAGTGTATGTTACAAGCCGATCCTAATTTATAAACCTCAAATTGAATCAAACTATCTAAAACCAAGTGCATAAGGGTCTAACAAATTGGTCTAGACACATAGAATACTCCTTATTATTCTTCTTCTTCTTTTGGAGAATACATTTTAGTCAGGACAGGAGAATTTCATATATGAGGGAGATCGTACAAGAGAAAACAGGGCTATTCACTTGAAATCTCTATTCTCTGCATACTTTGAATATCTTTATACATATATTAGCATCATCCTCTTCTTCTAGTCACTTCTCCGTTCAATCTTCTTCATCAAGCGCTTATCGCTGATGACACATCGCGCGCACGTTTAAATAAGTAGTAATAAAATAAGTAAAAAAATAAACGCTACAAAATGGCTTGCCCAAAGTGGGGCCGATCATGATCATTGCGAGATATTGTCATCTTACATCTTACAAATTAAATTAAAAATTAATAAATTAAAAAATAAATTCTCTACAATTGCTACAACAGCACCCTAGTGCCCTTATTTTAAACTGTTTATTCTTACATCTGAGCCCCAAAATATACTTTTCTTTCCCAAACTTCCGCAGCTTTAGAGCGTGCAACTAAAATTTCTTAATGGATGCCGGAAGCAACACGTCCATCCCTTTTATAACACCCTTATCGATATGACCTTTTTTTAATAATTTAACCCACAACTATTGACTAATCAATCACAAAACGATCTGATTTATCTATTTTTTTGTTAAATAACGCTCTGCCACATTGGTAACAAGAGAATTTCTTAACGATAATTCGTGCTTCTAATTCTACATATGATTTTGAGTATTTATTTTACGTATTATGAGAAATTGATGTTTCATATTCGGCGGGAAATCTTCATACTTTGACTTAATCTTGCCGCCTTTCTTTCGCGTCGTTTCCGCTTTCGCATTTGAAAGCGAAATAATATAACTATTTTATTTCAATTTTATTTATTGATAGTATTTTTATCTAGTAATTCCTCTATTTTAATTAAGTGTGTCTAAATTTCCTCATTTTAACTATTAAATTTTATTTTGACTGGCAATTATTTGGTGAAAAATTCTTTGGACATCATCGATTCGGCTTTCTTCCATCGATGTCGATTATGTTTTCCAATTTCTCTTAATAATAAATTAAATGTTCTTCAAATGACTTTATCAATATTGCTATTAATTCTCCCATAATTCCTACTATTTAATGAACCCCTTTTTATATTTCTTTGAAAAACCAATCGGTCGACTTTTTTAAGACCATAAACATGCTTCTATTGTCTATTTGTCAATTATTGATATTTACGTCGATTTTTCGTAAAAATCTCAAAATATGCTAATTTCTTGCCAAATACCCCTGATTGTCTATTTTGAAACCCCTAATAATGTCCTTAACTCTCAAAACTACTCAAAACCCCTTTATTTATGTGACGCTGGCACTGCACTCTATAGTTTAGCAACTGACATTCTTCATCTGTCAAGTTTAGTTCCTAATTAAATCGCTAGATGTCACTATGATCTTTTTAAAGTACACTTTAATTTTAAAAAATTCGATTAATCTATTTCCGGTTAGCTTAGAGCTGCTAAGCGATCATGTGATGATTTTCAGATCATTACAATCATCTGGTGGACCACATATTTGCACCGCTGAATAAATACCAAGTTTTTAGACAAGGGCAATATTTTCGTAATTTTGAAAATAACTCAAAAACTATAAAACAAAGTTTATGTAATTTAGTCTTTGAAAATGTGATCGTGTCAAGCCAGTATTTTTTTCCATACTCTTTAGAAAAACATAAAAATCAGTAGATATATTCGAAAATTCCTTGTATTTTATATTAGGTAAGAGTTTCAAATACAAAAATAATGTAATACTTACCTTTCCATTTTGCTAACCCTGTAAGATGCTTAATTAGTAACTGGCAATCGAAATAATAATATACAAGTACATATTACTAAACAAAGTGATTTATGGCATTCACCTCGCGGAAGACTTTGTACTCACCGACCAACGTTTACAAACCAACAAATTAAATTAAACGAAACTCCAAAGCTAATCGTGTAGTCCGATGATTTATTTTAACCCAGTCATTTCGAAATATGATAAATGTGCGTTTCTACATATAAATAAATTTAAAAATCTAATTATTAGTCTATTTAAAAAACTAATTATAAATATATTACAATTTAATAAGGTAATCTGTTTATTATGAAAAGAGGTTATTCCCCTCTTATCTTTGTATTGACATAACTTATTCCTATTTTCTATTTTTCGTTCTCATAATGAGTTTCATTACATATTTATATGTTTTATTTTGTTATTGCTCTTATCTTATCTATTTAATAATTAATTCATTTATTACCATATTATTATACATGTTTATGAATCTATTTACTATTTTCTCTGCTCTATTTACATTATATTTAATCTTTTAATACTTTGTTATTATTATACCTGTTTATTTAAAAAACCCTAATAATTTCACTTTAAAAAGTGTTTGTATATTTTTAATATTTTTATTTTTATTTTTAATATTTTTAATATTTTTTTATTATTATTATTTTTTATTTTATTCTGAAGACCACATTTTAGGGTAATTTACTGTCATTAGCTTTTTACTAAAACTTCTACATTTGTAGGCAACCAAGCAATCAAGCAAACTTGATTGTAATATTGGAGTCCTGTCCACCCTAGAACGGGCTAGTCCCAGTTGGGTGACAGAAACAAATAAGCAAAAGGTTAATGTTTTGCCATTCGATTCCTGTTGTTTTTGTAAGCTAATCAATGTTTTATAGTAATTAATTCTTAAATAAATAAATAAATAAATAAATACAGAATAACGTACTATATGACCGTTTAATAGGGGGAAACATATAAATGGTTTATGTTTGTTATATTTTGATTTAGTAAATGTGTTTTTACTAAATCTGTCTCTATTCCCGAATAAAATAAAATAAAATAAAATGAAATAAAATATGGAGTACCCACTTTCGATGTAAGTCAGACTGGATTTGTGTGGATGGATTGTCCGATTCTTTTTCCATGAACTAGATAGAGATGTCTAGGCCATCGGAAGCTAGCCCGCAGGCCGCCGAACGCTCCACGGAGCTTAGTCAAATAAACAAAAAAAAACAATTTTATTGTACATAAAACTACCCAAGAATATTTTCTATATTCGGGTTCTTTCGGGATTTTTTTTTAAAATAAACTTATCCCGTCAAACTATTTCTAAGTGGGTGGACGACGAAAATATATAGAAGATAAATTGAAAATCCATTAAAATTGTAAGAAAGTACAAACTTGAGTGATTCCGCCCAAATAACGATTTTTATCACAAGTGTTGATATCCATTTAAACAAAACATAAATATTAACGGCACTTTCGCAACTTAAGGTTACTACTGTCGCGAAATATGCTGAACGCAGTTACATCGTCATTGAATCGATTTTCATTGCATCTTAACAACTTATCGGGCGTAACAACGATGGTGCTTTCGTGTTTCCCGATGGTTGGGAAACACGAAAGTTTAGTAAATTTCATAGAAAATGATGCATGTAAACTTGGTAATAGGTCTGTGCTAACTTTTCATTGCATTATTTATCAGGAGAAACCAAGTTAGCCATCCTTGGTTTAGGCCATACTTCCTTACGGGAATTAGTTAAAAGTGCTGTTTCGTAGTGATAAATTTCGAAACAAATTTGCACTTCAAATAAAAGTAATATTTTGGAGCTGCTTATGTGGATTAAATCCCGTATTGGGAGAACTCCAGCTCCTCATTGAGAACGGTTAAACTTATATGTGTATATGCGTGTACGTGTATAAGTGTTTTTATGTGTGGGTATGTATATTATTGTGTATACGTATGTATATTACACATATTATTATGTCTGTGTGATATCTGGGTGCTCTTACAGTTAAGGAAAGTGTGTTTTGTTCTAATTGCTATTCCCAAAGTCCAAGTATCATTTGAAATGCGGAAATAAAATCATTCATGTCATTAATTGATCTTTCTCTAACATCTGTCTTCGATTCTAAATCTTCATTACTCCTTTTAAAGATAGCAATGCCATATTTTGTCTCCTCTCTCTACCCTATAGTACTTATACCGATAAATTTTAATTTTCTTGTTTTCTTTTTTAAATTTGAAAATGTTAATTTTAAATTGTATATTATATTTAATTATGTGCATTGTATAATTTATACATGAATTTATAAATGGCTATCCTAGTGTTATTTTACAATGTTTATTATTTTCAATTAATGATAATTAAAAATGATTACACATTTTTTTATATATAATATTTTAATATTATTGTGATTTGATAGGCAACTTTTGAAGAGGAGGAGGCACATTAAGAAGAGAATGGTATGTGTTGGTTTCGCCGGGCCAATCAACTCTATAATGAGGTGAGCTGTGTCAACAATGAATCCTAATGCCAGCCATGTAGCAGTTGAAAACGGGCGGCGAGGAATTAAATAGTATTTTAAGATGGCGATTTGTCAGTAGGTCGACGCCAGACCATTTGATTAATTAGTATCGAAGAACGCATGACGCCAAAACATTCGGGAAGCGGCAGTAATTTTAGAGAGTCTCTATCCCTGAATCTTTCACGGAAATGCTTAATCCTGATCCGAATCGGCCCCGGCTAATCTTGCACGATTAAATAAATATTTACGGGACATTAAACGATTTCATGTTTAAATTTTTATACTAAATAATTTAACATAGCACTAGCTGATGGATTTTGTTAAATCCGATGTAATGTACGCATAATAAGTATTGGAAATGGTTTGACAATCTTAAAAAAGAAAAAAATGAAAAATAGGTTTATTTTACCTAAACACTAATAATGATGAAGAAAACTTATTCTATTTTTAATTAGTACAAACAGCAGGCTTGTCGTTTCACAATATTATACAGCCAACCGTTCTAATATGAAATAAAATATCTAGTTAACCAGCTTATCTCAGCAAATTTATATACATACAAATACATATATACCGACAAATATACATATAGACATACATATACATATAATAATATATAATCACAGATACATACATAGGTACAACAGAATATAAGTAATTATAACTACTTACATAAAATGATAAATAATACACTATAAAATACTTATTGAATTGTTCAATAAAATAAACAAAGGTAAGTGGGGGAAGGGGGGGGGGGGGGTACGAAGGTGATGCTAACCTAATATTTGCAGAAAAAATATTTTTTTTCGATAACGTCTTGAAGCAGCATAACGGATAACACGCGGAATCTGGATCCAAGGTCAAGCAGAATGGAAGCAATGAGTGGGTGAAAAATTAAATCCGATGTAATGGTTTTACTATGGTGTTGCCCTGAATTGATCTTACAGGTTCCTTATGGGTAAAAATGTCTTTAAGGTAAGGAGGGCTATAGGACTATTTAGGACTCTACAAACTTCATGTGTAAGCCATGTATCAACCAACTAAATGACTATATTTCGAAGAATGAAAGTAATAATATTATTATTCAGCTATTTCCGTATCTTATTTGGGAAATGAGCTTTCGGAGATATAGTTTCTTTTTATTACCTTCCAGTAGCATTACTGAAAAAAATGGGAAACTTGTACAATATTATCTGCTGTCTAATATTTTCACGCATTGCTTTCGCTTCGTTTTTAGCACAATTCCTTGCAAATGTATATTTTCTAATCAACATACATTTTTTAGAATTTTATCTTTCGAAAAATAAACAGGTTTGTGGCATCAATACTCCTGGAATATAATTTTGAGATGATTAAAATATTGTAGGACATTGACAATATCTTAAACTGTGCCATGTCATTTCGGTTTCATGCTGCAGCTTTAACGCAATTATTGAGACTGTAATTTATTGGTAAAGGCCAAATAGGAAATGGTATATTAAGTTCTCGACTATGGAATGGTTTGTATAGCTGCTGTCGTTCTCTATTTTCATCAGCCCAATCATAGATACCTTACTTTATTTTATTATCTCTATCTTGATAAAATAAGTAGAAGATTATATCGATGATAGAAAGATAAACTGCCTAACGAGAAAATTTGATTAAAAAAATGAGTTATATATGTATTGATGTAATCAGTCATTTTTTTACGTCTAGTTATCTGGGTTTTGTCTATTTAAGGCGACGATGTAGGTAAATTTCGAAAATTACATTTTTTGGCAATTTTTGAACAGTCATACTGAAATAACTGATGATGTTAGCCAACAAAAAAAAATTATCGTAACTCACAGTACCTTTCTTAAGTAGATAGCTATTTCAGATTTTTTTTTAAGTATTGGAAAATTGAGGAAAATAATTAAATCTGGGAGCTATACAGGAAATTTTCATTTTAGAGCATTTTTTGAAACGTGCCTCACACTAAACTGCACGATCAAGAAACTCAAAAAAAATACTACGGCATTTTAACAATAGTTGCAAAGAGGAATGCTTTCGCATAAATTTAAAAAAATAAGTTTTTCTTGTTAAAAAAAATTATATAAAAAGTGTAACTTTCATCCATATTCACTGTTAAATATTACTTATTACTGTGTGTTTTTTTCAAGTTTGTTTTTTTTTACATAAACTATGTACAATAAACTTGTAGTACTGACGATTATTTTTTTCAAATAAAATATCAGTATATTTTAAAAATAATATTTTGCAGAGCCCGTTTATATTATTTTTGTCATACAATGAGATGAGCGCGCTCTTCTCGCGACGACGCGCTGGCATTCAAAATGCCGCAAGCGACATTGGGTCAATATGGTTCTTATGTGGGGATCAATTACTGATTCAAATGGCATAACAGCCAACCTTTTATAATGAAATGTTATTGGCTCTTAGAAACGTGGTTCATTTCGGCTTCGAAGGCCGACATATGCGGTTGCGTTCGCGACGCTCTGTTTCATGACTTATTATTACCAAATTGACATTTCGATGGATCGGAGATGTGAAGTAAAAAAATATCGGTTTTAGATGGCTATTTCACCGTGTAAATGAAAGAGGTTTAAAAACATGATAAATCATATGTTGAAAAATAGAAACAATAATAAGTAAAATAATATTTAATATTTATTTATTTTTTTTTTAAATTTACAATATTACTTTTTTTTAATAAAAAGTGTTCATTTATTTGATAACAATGTTTCTTTATGTATAAAAACAAAAAAAAATATACATATCGGTAGGTTTTGAACCTACGACCGGTGTGATCTTATGCGAGTTTAAAACAAGTGCGCCACTTCAGCTTGCTTCCCGCGAGTCAAAATGTGTCATATATAAGGGGACAGTAAATAATGCCAATACATTTGCGTTAGAGCCATATGACAGAGCTATACACCATGTATAAATATAATATACTATTAGGCTACGATTCTGACCGTTCTAATATAGAAAACCGTCAGATAGGCAGAATTGTAATTTAAAAAACAAAACGTAGGTATCTACTTTTTAAAAGCTTTTATTCAACTTGTAATGTCTGTGAAAAAAAAAACTAAAAATGCGAAGAAATATTACATCAGCAGTAGCTTATAATAAATGTCAAAACTTTTCAATTGATGAGAAAATTGATTGCCTGTATAATGACATTTTGAACGCCCCGATAGATGCATTTGGAAACCATGATAAATGTAGAAGTTTTTAAAATTGTTTGTCGGAAAATGAAACACTGGATGCAATGAGTTATTTGATGGGTGACATTATTTGGGAAAGAATACGTTACATAACTTAAAACGTAGGTAGCAATACATGCAAGAAGCCTAATTCATGATGTAGATAGTAATGTTCTCGAAAGGTTTAACGGCATCATTGCAAAATTTATTGGTGGTAAGAGGACAAATTACATCCAAAAGCAGTCTTACCAAGCGCGATGTAATGCGGCAGTTATATCATTTAATACAAAACAGCCACTCTCAAGAATACATAAAAAATATATAGGCAAAAGTCCCTCTGGCAGGATATCAAAAGTGGAATAAAGAAGACAGAGGCATTTAAGTAAATCCATTCTTTATAAAAGAAATAAAAGCAGAAAGTTTTTTTGAAAAAAAAAACAATAATTCGCATTATGGAGAACATTGCAACCAACCCGATGTTCCATCAGAAATATTCGAAAAAAGCAAAGCTCTGTTATTTCAAGAATTGGAAAATAGAAAAATGATCGATTGCGAATTGAAAAACTTACGGTTATTCAAGGTGAAAGCAGCGAGTGGTTGGAATTACGAAGAAAAATGGTAACTGCGTCTAACTTCAACAACACACAAAATGCGCCAATTTAGTTAAATCCATGACTGAAAATGGGATTTGAGCAACGTAGCATCAATTTGCCATGGAAAAGAAAATGAAACAACTGCACTAGAATGAAAAATATGTCTAGAAAAAGTGGAAATTCAGCAATGTGGATTATTCATTGACCCTAAATTTCCATTTTTGGGAGCTTCTCCAGATGGAATATCTGATGATTATATTTTTGAAGTCAAATTTCCCATTACAGCGCATAGAATCTGGTTAACGGAAGCGACAAGAAAAAGAAAAGTGACATTTTGGAAACAGAAAGATGGAAAACTTGAAATCAGCATCAAACATCACTGGTACGTTCAAGTTCAAGGACAGGTCCATATATAATTTCTTTTTATTTATTTATTTTTTATTTTATTTCTGGAAAAATACAGCGCATACAATATACATACGTGTGCATAAATGTAGAAAAAAAAGAAAAACATTACGCCTATAATCGTTTATTACACATTTGGATTTCAGCATATTACACTTAAAAATTAATTATAAAATAAACAAAGTTCATATTAAATATAAAAAATATATAGAAAACCGATGGGAGAGGTAGGGAATTGGAAGTGATTAGGAAGAAGGAGTTAGACGATGGTATGTGTATATGTATATAGATATAAATAAAGATATAGATAGGTCGTATAGTGGATATATAAATACAGATATTTATTGATGTTTATAGGTATTTATAGATATATAATAAATATTTATAGATATTTATAAATATTTGTGGTAGCTACTGATATGTTGTATATATATCCTTCTAGCCGTGTTCGGCCACAGCGACTGCATTGTAGATTCTAGTGACTTCTTTAGTCTTCTCAGAGTCCACTGTTCGGAAGCAGTCAAGTGCGCAGGCTATATTATAGTGCACAGGTGGGCGCGCGACCACGGGTGCACTCTCTCTTCCTCCCTCTTCTGAACCCGATGGAACGGAGACCGTTACGACCAGAGAAAAGTTTGGATGCAGATAAAATAAAATAAATCAATTAATCGCTAACGCAGCAATGACTGTCATTGTTAAATTTTTACTCAATATTGCAGAGCTATTTTTTCGGATTTAGTTCGTTTTTCACACTGTCATTTATGAAATTGGTAGTTATGGCTTGTGGTGATGTTTGAGTTTTTTCTGGAGCTATTGTAGAGATGACCGGTAACTTATTGGTAGTTGTTGTAGTAGGCGGTGATATAGAAGATGCATTATTGGATTTATCCTGGTTTTCTGATGATCTCGTGTTGTTGCTCATGGGGCTGTGTTGAATACAGCATACAGTCTCTTGTTCCGACATTATACAAAATTGTGATAGTTTCCCTTTTGGCAAATCCCCCTCAGTTTTTGGACAATTTTTCGCCGGTAGACATACTCCTAAAACGCCATTTATTTCACATGACTCTTCACGGCAGTGTATATGCCAGGTCCCTTGGCACTTCCGCAAGGGCTCTTTCCAATACTGGTAACGGTGATTATGTTGAAAAGGCATTGGTTGTCAGCTATCGCCACTTGCAGAGGTCCACCACTATCGCCTCCACAAGAGTCTCGTAATCCTTCTAAGCTGCCAGCGCACAATTGATCGTCCTTATACCTTGCGGTAACCTCCTTCTGAGAGTCTTTGCATATAGTCTTCAAAAGGTGGCTGGTCAATCAAATCCACCACCACCTTCAGTAAGTCCTCCGATGTATCTTCAGCAAAGTCGATCTGCCTTCAGCCAGTAACTACAGCTCGCTTGTTTTCGATGGTCGACTTTTCCATAGACACGCTGGTCGAATATTTAAAGTGAACAGCTCAGACCGATCAGATCCTTCGGGACGCGTCCCGTGTTAACCGCGAGTTAATCCAGACTATAGAATTGCACTATAATCACTAAAATTTATTATTTAATTATTATTTAGAGGGGAGAAAATTTTAAAATATGTTGACACTTAGAATTTAAATTTCGAATTTTATTTTGTTGTATAGAAAGTATATAACTAATTACTATAGGTATTAACAAGCTCGTTAGGTGCAATTGATTTGAATAATTCTTTAACGAACGTCGGTTGGTTGAGGTTGAAAATGTCGATGGTGGAGAAACAAGAGTCGTACGTGCATATCAGCCCATAAGCGATGGAATGTTTCCCGTAGTTGGTATTGGCACGAGATACCTCAAACGTGCGTGAATTGCGAATTAATCGCTGAGGAACGAAAAAACGTAAGTTTTCAACAAGGTATGAACTATCTGTGGTATTGTGGATAACTTTAAAGAAAGTGTGCTGGAAAGAAACTGTAACTGGAACGATACATATAACTGGAAAGGAAGTGTGCCTATTTACATTTTGGTCTGGTAAAAACGATCTCCTCAAAACCGAATATATACAGACGAATGATTTGATTTGGACAAATGTCATGGAAAAAACTTGTTTGTTTTTATATGGACTGTGTATTACCTGAAATTATCGATCCAGGAGTATGAAGGAATATGGATTTAAGGGAGCCTGAATACACTTTGAAAGAAGCAAATAAAAGAAACGACACGATAAAACGAAAGAAATCGGTTCCTCTCCCTTGTCCAACGCTTAAGCGGTAGTTAGTTTTCAGTGATTCCATCACAAAGTGAGCAAAGAACTCACAGAGAATGTACTTGCCAATAACACTCCAAAGCAAAGCACAAGCAATATAGAGCCACCAAAAAGTACACGATATTCCAAATCTGTGCTGAGTACAGATCTAATTAATAATGATGAACAGGCTTTTGAAAATGTATTATCATTTGATGAATTTTAATTACAAAAGTCGGCGCACCACTACAAAGCGACACTGTCAAGGCTACAAAAAGGAAGTCTCAAATGTACTGCGCAATTTTAAATGTATTTATTCGTCTCTTTACATTTAATATGTATGTATCTACTCAGAACTAACAGACTACTTTGCCAACCAGAAATGTCTTCATGATTTTTTGTCTTAATGATTTTATATTTTAATTAATAATTATTTATTTTTAATGATGTGTATTTCTTTAAAGTTTACAATGATGTGCTTACAGTATCTAAAAATAAATTATATTACTTTTTAATTAAATAATTTTTTAATGATAATGTACAAGGCGATGGGTGTCGTTATGTCCTCCTCAAAGAACTATTATACCGCGAATAAATAGTTCGATACACAATGTTGTTTTTTAATTCGATTCTAAATGTTTTTTCTGCCAAAAAATACTATCAAAAACTGTCACTACAACTATCAAAAAAATACTAAAGCTGTATCTCACGGAACATGAATTGCGATTTATGTCATTTAAAAGCCCTTGGAAAACTGTATCCAAAACAGTTAACGGCATTTCTCCAATTGTCATCTATCACCATTTAAAATAATTTTAAAATGTCGAAAATTAATTAGTGACAGGTGACTCTTCTTAATACAGTTTTTCAGGGGATTTCAAATGACATATCGCAAATGAAATTCTGTAAGATATGGCTTCTGTCAATTTTTGACAGTGATAGTTTGGTTTAACAGTTGACAGCCAAAATCTAATGGGCGCATTCCAGGGTGATACTATCCCTATGTTCCAAATTTCAACTCAATCGGTTCAACGGCTCGGCAGTTATCGTGAGAGATTACATACAGGCAAACAGACATACATTTCTCTGAAAATGGTCTTAATCATCTTGGTGGACCTCAAAATGGACATCTCTATCGTTATCTAAACATTTTTTTCCGCACGATCACAACACCTTCCCTACCAGTGGCAGCCGGGAAAGTAATATAATGTTCAAGTTTAGATGATGATAAAGCGTAGCCTTCTTCACCAGCGTAGGTACATGACACTTGCATAATCCCAAAATATAAATCCCATTGCAATAGTGTATACCTAGTGTGTTTAGTCCAGACATCGATAGCGAGTGAATATCGCTGCGAGATGAGTCAACATAATAAACACCTCCCCCGTCGCGAGGGGAGGGGGTAAGTAGGCGGGGCTTAAAAACTCAGATACGGTTTATTTTTTAAGTAGTACGTCGCCTTAAGTGACACCTTTTTGTAAGTATTTTGGTATCAAAACCAAAAAAAACACATCTTTCCTAAGCACATGTTTTCTATCTTAGGTTATAACGAATGCCGTTACTATTATTAGAAAGTTAACCTTATTTAAAGTTTGACCTTGTAATAAGCAAAGTTAAAATTAACCTTGTAATTAGCTTTAAAATTCTTTTTCCCCCATGTGATGCGAGAAGTTATTGAAATAAGACGAACGCCGAGCAATATGTAGAGTCGAAGGTTACAAACTCTCCACTACCTGGTGATTCAGTCAGTGTTGTTCGCACTGGGATTTTCAAAATTCGCGTGTGTCCCCTTTCACCCCCCCCTCCACTCCTCGTCAATGACATCCTCAGAATTTCGCCTATGCGCAAAATAAAACATGATGAAAACTGTCAGCACTTTAATCTACCCTGGACAAAGGCGGTTGAGACATCGCCAAAGCATCGGAAGTGCTACAAGTTGTACGCGATAAAATCCTTTTGTGTTTAATTTATTGTGGCCTACCTTAATGGCATAGATCCAATTAAGATGTGTTTGTAAAATAATGTATGTTGTTTAGGATACGGTAGCATCGACTCATCGTGTTCATGGCAGGCATGATGCTTAAATGTCTTATGCAGCTTAATCGTTTAACGCTGATCAACAATAATTACAATCCCATTACCAATGGGCAGTGGCGTGCCCAGGGTTGGTAAATGGGGCAAGGCGACATACCTTTTTGTGATTTTTTACGCTTTTTATAGTAAAAAAGTGGTACCTCTTTACTCTTCAATCTTCAGTTTGAAATTTATTGCTTTTGTCGTAGATTCAATAAAGCACACTGAAGGCATGCTACTACTAGGCAGAATTTAACATATACTTATCAGCAGTCGCATACTTTGCGGTGGCTTTAAGAAATGCCCTTTTATCTGCTTGAGCGAGTGAAATCAAATTAAGACAGAACTCACCACAAGGGACAATTTCCTCCATTGTTTATAAGGCAAAAAAAAACACAAATCCATTGAAATTTTAAAATAAAAAAATCTGCTCTTTTACTTGCTCTAAACAAACGGAACTAAATACGGAACACGCTCGCATTCTACTTCATGTGAATGCAATCCAGGTTTATTCGTCAGTACAAAAGTCGTATAGATGCACATATGGTTATGCGTAATTTGCCACAGGTTAGAATTAAAGGACCACTGGTCTTGAACACCCCGTTGCAAGCCCATTTGTGCGAGCGAGATGACTAGCTGAATTCAACTCGGTAAAATTGCAGCGAATTGTTACCTTGTCGATAACCTGTCTTGTCGCGTGGAGCGATCAGTGCCCGCTTGATAGCAATAAGCCCTCGTAAAATTATTTATTAGTTTAGCGATCTTTTTAAGAAAAAATCCAGTCGGGCTTTTCGGCTTGTATGAAGAAACCGCCACTGCCAATGGGCAATAAGTTCTAGTCGACATGTTGTAGTCGTCCGCTTTGATTGCATTCGTCAAATGAGGTGGAAGTAGAAAAAAACGTCGTGTCAACGATGACAGGTCCCAGAATAAAAAGACGGGCGTCGCCGCATCACGTTCGCATGCTTATGAGCGCGGCCACTTTTTTGGTCGAAAGGATTAGCTACTAATACGTAACGAGCCCTAACAAAGACCGCTACAAGACAAGCCATAGACACAAGCCGTGAAGCAGGCAGGCGTGACAGAATCGCAGTGGTTAGAAATTCGATTTTCAGTTTCACCGATTTTAATGCGGATCAATTAAAGCTATATTATAAAACTGCATTAGTTATTTTACATTTATTATTCTACTACTCGCAAATATCAACTTATTCAAATTCCAATAGTATCCCAAAACTGGATAAAAAGGAATCGACACGATTTCTACAATATACAATTTATAATAACAAAATATGTATTTCAAAATATTAACTTCAAATTATGTTTTTCATTGAATATAAATAATTGTAGTAAATATTTTATGACACCCTGTCTCTTTCATGAGTTAAGGATGCTGATGCTTGTATAATTTAGTTTACAGGACATCAGAGAAATCAAAGAAATTTTATTATGAATTGTGGCCAGAGAATGTTTACCAATGTAGCGTATAGCTGGGACCTGAATAGCGAAATACAACGTATTACCACAGTATACCAGACAATAGCTTTTCTTAGAACAAAATTGAAATCGAAGCAAGGGACGTCAGGAATCTTAAGGGCTACCACAAATCATAATATGGTTAGTCGTCTTCTTGAAGCATCGTCCCGGCTACATTTTCGGTGCCCGGCGACTCAGATGCTATTATGCTACCGATTTGTTCTGAAAATACCATATGGCATCGACTCGTAAATCTCCATCAAAATGTAATAATAAGAGCAGACACAAACTGCGCCCGCGGCGCGTCACAGCCCACAGCGCCGTAACTATGTGCCTAAGGACGCGACATGACTTACCCCTGGCCCCACTTCCGTCGCATCATATTCCCGCATTGCCTTGTAGCTCTTGAGTGATCTTACTGGGTGTTATTATACTGTGGTATTACTGTCTATCGCTCTAAATTATATGGAAAAGATCTTTTCTGAATCAACATTTGGAAACAATACTCATGGAAACACACAATATGACATAATATACATAATTAAAATGACATAATATTAAAAAAAATACATTTTAAAATATAGGACAGTCTATGGATTTTCTATGATTTGCACACTAATTATTTTAACCTTTAGACAATAGTCATATATAATATTAAATTATATAATAAAATATAATTAGGTGAAATAGTAATTTAAATAGAAATATTTTTGTTGAAATCTTCGATTATTGATCGAGATAATATTGCTTAAGTAGAGCCTATCAACTTCTTTCTGCAAAATTTCGATCGGCATCTTGCGAGATAAACTGTTTGTAGAGTTAAAAGGCCTAATGCAGTTGAGCCATTACAACCCATGTTTTAGGGTCGGCCGAACTCACAGGTCAATATCCAACCGGCAGCCTCCAAGCAGAAGTGCGAGCCCCGGTAGGAATCTGCGCCTGAGGGTCAGTTCCCATGGGAATCGTAGTTCGCTGTACTCCTGGACGATTTGCGCACCGTGCAGCGTTAGCGAATCGACTGTGCATTCCGACAGATAGCCGGGGGAGTCTGGAAACGGCTTTCTTTCCTATAGAGCGGGGGCGGTTGTTTACCTTGGGGTAGCCACTCTTGAAACGATCATTCGGCTACCCGATAACGGGTGGTGGGCCGGGCAAAGGACGCTGTGGCTCGCGATAGATTTGGTGGACACCGAATCACCGCTACATAAGGGAGAGGACCGCGCAAGCGACTTCCAACTAGTCGGGAGGTTGGGGAAATCTGTCAGTAACTGAAAGTAAGGGCGCAAGTATCGGACCGCTGCTTGAAAACCCGGTTTCTCGCAGTAAGGCGTTGACTCCTTACGGGCGAGTGGCGTAACTATACAGTGGACTATTTTCGTCACAAGTCTTCTACGCTCATTTCACGGGAGATATGACGATCAAATATCGTTAAAACTTCCCGAGGTGACGGGTTCGCCTGTTATAGTTGACAGTTCCAGTTGCCCGCAGAGTATGCGCACTCCTATATTTCCTTCTCTTCCTGTGTTAGATCTCTGGATTTAGTTGGTTTGATGCTATAAGTTCAGTACTTCTCGAGATACCGCGCGGGAACTTTGCTAATTCCAAATAATGCTTACTTACGTAGGAAATAATGTGTCACTTTACCTCGTTATTAGACCTCGTTGACATTTGACAGGTGTCAATATAATTTTAGCTTCCAATAATCAGAAATGAATTTCTTATCCAAGAGGGAGACTCCACGAATTTAATTCGCCGTCATTAAAACATGTCGAAATAAAAGTTTCTTCCATTAAAATTCCAAAATATATATTTTAATATAACGATTTGTAACGTTGTCGCCCGAGTCGCATGGCTTGGGATAAAATCGGGTTATCATGCGATCTCAGCTTCAGCGACCGACGCTCTCTAAAGCTCTCGACCCACACTTGCGCGTCAACGCACTCCGCTACATCACAGGCGCGTTCAATAAACTTTAACGAGTCGCGCGCGCGGTTTGAAGCTTTTGAAGGGAAATCTATGACTGGATTATCCTAGTTCGTCGTGTGTGATCTTTGCTTCGTGAGTTGGCGCCGAGCACTAAAGATCTGAGAATTATCGCGACACTCCTCTTACATAAATGACAGAAAAATCCTCGCAAAATGGTACTTAATTTAGTTCCTACGGTACTTTACTTGCCTATTTCGTCAAGATTGGAGGAACTTCGGTTCCTTTCCCTAGGCAGATCAAACATTTAGGCATCGTTATCCACCAAACTCGCTCCTTACTTAAGAATTCTCGAGCAGTTGCTAATAAAACCGAAACCTTGCTTATATACTTATAGAAAAAAACCTTCAGTAGATGCTCCTTTAGATTAACATCAGAAGACAATCTGAAAAAAGGTGAAAATAAATCTTTGAATACAATATAATCTAAAGATATCCTTTCTTTATGTATTGAAAAATAACATTATTGTAATGTAATTTATGTGTATCTGTATTTCTATCTAACTATACATAGGATAAAATATACTCGTATATTAAAAATAAAATGAAGTGGTTGACTATTGTAAAAAAATGTTTTCTTACCGTTGAATGATATTTTTGACAGGGTAATTCTGTCACGAACCTGCATTACAATCTATACTAGAAATTCAGATTTTATCTCAATTTCTTTCGTGGAAGTTTCCTAAACTGATAGATATAGATATATTTAGCTCTTTGTCTTGTGGAAATATGTTTTTTATATTAGCAAAGATATTGACATTGAGTCATATTAGAAATTCAAAATTCAGGGGACATTGCCAAGATAATGATATCATTTGACTATGTTAAGAGTCGAGGAACCAATAATTAGATTATTTTCAATATGGAAATTGCTTTGGGAGATTTTGTCACACATATTACAGAAGATTTTTATTTATAATTGTCAATATAGATTTAGATTTATTGATATCGGACTTAAGAATTCACAATCTTTTGATTAATTTAAAAATAATTGGTTATATGAAATGTTTTAGAAACATTTTTAGGTAACGTTTTATCAACAAAAAAAAATCTTTTGTAATGAAAGGTTTCTGTTGATGTATCAGTGTGAGAAAACGATTTAGTCCACAATAATTTGTAACGACCTACTGTAATTATTCATTTCAGACCTTCTTGGTATGAAACATGAACGCTGCCTTATTCTTGTACTTTTTTTTATAGTGTATACGTTTGAAATGTATTGATTATTAATGCAAGTATATTGCCATTTCTACATAGAGCGATGACACGATCCGTGAGACAGATCCGTGGGAATGTTTCTCTGTCCCCGTTTTGCCAGCGTTCTCCTTTTGTAACGAACTGGCAGTCTCCGTCTTCTTAGCGTGACTTTCCTGAACGTGTGTATATGTATAGCTCTTTGAATAAGGATGCAAACTGACGGTTTCCGTACATAATATTATATAAAATGCATATTAAAATTTAAATTATGCGAAATTAGAAATTAATTCGAAATCTAAAACCATTAGAAGTGATGATATACCATAACTTTTCTGCTCTTCGTATATAGCAAAAAAAAAAAAATAAGAAAGTTTGCTCTTTTTTTCATTGACATCCAACGATATTTTTGGTTTTCTATCAAAGAGTCTAAATACGCTGAATTATTACGGAGACGATAACTTCATATCACTTTTTCAATAAAAAAACATGAAAATATATGTTTACACGCATAGGATATTTTTTTGCAATTATACTCGTAATTAATAAATTAAAATTACATATCATAAAGAGCTTTTATATTTTTTTATGCCTAGTTGCATACTGTTTTTGCATAACTTTTGCATACATAGAACATAAAAATGTTTCGCGTAACTGCCAGTATAGAACAAAGATAAAATATGGAACAATTTTTAAAATTATTATTATTAGTTTTTGTATACTTCGGGATATTCGGTAATTCTTTTTGTCATATAGGGCTAAAATAAATGTACTTCTTTTTTTAAATTTTGGTAGAAGTATTTCCTGTAAAAAAACTCCCAACATCCAAATCGTTTTTTTATGTTTGTTCTATATCCTACTACTATTATAAACGCGAAAGTTTGTAAGTATGGATGTTTGTTACTCTTTCACGCAAAAACTACTAAATGGATTTTGATGAAACTTTACAATATTATAGCTCACACATCAGAATAACACATAGGCTATAATTTATAAAGATATATCGTTTTCTATCATCATTATCACAATTTTCCATTACCACGCGGGTGAAACCGCAAGGCGCAGCTAGTGTTATATATTGGATAAGCATCGTTTGCCAGTTATGCGAAAGCCGTATGCAACAGCTATATTAAATCACATTCATACTTGCCTCCAAATTGATGAAAATAAGATTGAAACAAATTCTGAGTAAGATAATTTTACGAGGGCCGCCTTTTACCTAAGCCAATAATATTATAGATAAATATAAAAGATAAATTCGCTTGTATTCACAAGACCAAAAAGATATATATTATCAATGTGATCTGTCCGTTTAAGTAATAGTACCATTTAAAAACCCAGAAAACTAATAAAATTGCCTGAAAAGCCATTTTATTGAATTCACAATCAAAAGGGAATACAAAATTTACCCTAAATATAAATAGACACTATAAATAAATAGTTTTTTAAGGATTATTTATTAAGCGTCCGTTAAAATATACAATGTAATGCAATGCAAAACGCAATGCAATGAAATGCACTTTGCAATGCAAAACGCTAATGCAAATTACTCTCTAAGAAAAATGTGGTGTAATTAAACAGCATAATGTTAGATCATAGGTATCATGCTCGATGAAGGTGGAGTAGATTTTTGAAACAAGTGTTTAAAACAAAAGTTGTTTCGCTTTTAAACTGTATAGATAAATAGTCGATTTTTCGTTAATTAATAAGAAAATTATAACTTTCATATTAAACATTTTATTAAAAATCTTCTGAATGAATGTATAATGTATAATATATATCAATGACAATATATAAAATTTCTCTTTTTTCAAAATTGATTTAATTTAAAATATACCTACTTATTTATTTTTATAGACAGTGCATTATTACAGACAAATAGGCAGTGTTTTTTTACAGACAAATAGACCGTATATGTTCCAAGGAAAACGCCAATTTTATATGATTGTATTTTAAATTTGAAAATTCAAAATGTGGTTTTGAGAAAAAGATGTTAAATATTTGTTATAGTAATTTAAAAAATAAAATAAAATAAATAAAATATTCATAAAAAATCAAATAATCATTAAATAACAAAAGTAGAAAAAAAACATTAAATAAATCCAAATACGGATATCATATTTATGTAATGTTATAAAAATAAATTGCTGTATTCAGTCTTGTTAATATATACATAGGTAACTTATATTGTTAGAGATGTGAGAGTGTATAAATTATGTGTGTTTAAACGTATTGCTATTTTTGAAATGTAATGAGGATACATTTGATTTTCGTTCTTCGATTACTAATTAACCACTGAATAAGACTTTTTTAAGAACCACCTTAAAATTATAAATTATAAGTAAATTAAAACAAAATTATCTCGAAAATAAAAACTGTTGTGCTTACGCGAAAAAACATGCGTTTCCTCTGCGCCACCTTGTATAAACCCTGTATAATACAATGATCTAATACTGTTTCACGATACTCATTTTTATATACGAGGGTAGTTTGCGTTGGCATTTTATGATAAATCTATAAGGCAGTGTTTCAATCATTTGTTTCGACGAATTTCCTTCAATTTATGGGCTAACGTATTATGTCAGGAGACAGCTACATAACGTGGTAAAAAACATAAATAAAAATAAAAGAAAATATTGGATAAAAACATGTACAGTTGCCAACTACTGCCCGGTAGCATTGCACGTTATGACGGTTGCTCTTTCGCGGCGTTTTCCTTTGATGGAGAATCTCCTGCTGAAAAATTTGTTTGTCTTGTACGTTTGATACGGTCGCGCTGTCTCTGCTCGCTTTCAGGTTCATATCTCGTACCCATACCTATGTAGGAGACTTAGATCTGTACAATGTAGATACATGTATCTACTTAGTTCATATACATCTGCATCAACGAGAAAACGATAGAAGCGAATGAGAGAAAACGTAGATATGGCAATAAACGGGTTGGAGACCAAATAATGAAAATAATAGTGAATAGATTCTGACGTTCGTCAACGTTCTTCGAAGACGAAAAAAGGACGCTCTCATTACGTTATAATTATGGGTGATTTCAACGCTAAGATTGGCACAAGACGAGAGGGGGTAGATACCTGTATGCCTCATGGAATAGGCATTCGGAACCCACGTGGAGAAACGCTACTATACTATCTCGCAGCAAACAACTTATTTGCGATGAATTCGCACTTCCAGAAGAAGCCCAAAAGAAAGTGGACATGGGTGAGCCCGGGCGGAAATGTGGAAAACGAGATAGATTTCATTATCTCCAACAACGAGCACATTTTCACTGATGTAACAGTGCTCAATCGATTCCAGACAGGCAGCGATCACAGACTTGTCCGAGGAACGATCGTGTTAAACACGAAGCTGTTAAGGGCCAAACTTGTTCGAAAAAAGCTGAGCAAGCTGTATGTTCCAGATGGCATCAACGAAAGGTTTGAGAAATCCCTCGAAGAATCCCTGAAAAGAACAGCGATCGAACATTTCGAAGATGACCTCCAATCGAAATACAACCGTTTTACAAATATCCTGACGGATACAGCAAAAGAACAGTTCAAGCGAGTAACAAAACCATCATCTGGGTTTCCAGAAAGCGTGGCGAACATGATGAAGGAACGCCGTAAGTTCGCAGCCGATGACTTCAATAGCAATGCACACCGGGAGTTAAACAGAAAAATTCACAAGACTCTCAAGCGTGAAATTCGTAAAAAGAATACACTAAAAATCCAGGACCTCATAGAGAAAAATCGGGGTCTAAAAGTGTTCCAGCGAAATAACAGAGGAAACGACTTAAACACCCTGAAAGTTAACAGCGGCAACCCGACAAGTAACATCTGTGAGATCAAGAAAATCACAGAGAAATTCTACAGTGATCTATACTCAACCACCACACAACAGCCCACTGCCCTTGATTTAAGCGACAGGCGTGCGCCTATCAAGCGACACTACACGGAAGATATTCCTGAAATTAGTACGTATGAAGTGAAGCAAGCACTGAAGCGCACCAAGAAGTTCAAGGCTCCGGGTGAGGACGGCATTACTGTGGAATTACTAAAAGCTGGAGGCAGAGCTATCGTAAAGGAGCTAAGTCTGCTGTTCAACTAGGTCTTGTTCACTGGTGAAGTACCCAAGGATTGGACTAACAGCATTGTTGTGCTCTTCCATAAGAAAGGCGATAAGACCCTTCTGAAAAATTATCGTCCTATTTCACTTTTAAGTCAGGTGTACAAAGTATTCTCCAAAATCCTGACTACACGCTTGACACAAAGACTGGATGAATATCAACCCAGGGAACAGGCAGGATTTCGGAAGGGTTTTGGAACGATCGACCACATCTTCACACTTCGGCAGGTTATCCAAAAGTCCGAAGAATACAATAGGCCCCTTTATCTAGCCTTCGTCGATTATGAAAAAGCATTCGACTCCATAGAACACTGGGCAGTCACCGAATCGCTACATCGATGTCATATAGACTACCGGTATATACAGATCCTGAAGAGCTTGTACAAAGCGGCAACAATGACCGTACAGCTGAAAGAACTAACAGACCCTATACCAATCCAAAGAGGAGTCCGACAAGGTGACGTTATATCCCCTAAGCTGTTCACCAACGCTATGGAGGATATATTCAAGACATTGGACTGGAGTGGCAAGGGAATCAACGTTGACGGCGTGTATCTCAATCATCTGCGCTACGCGGATGATATAGTTATAATCGCTGAATGTGCCGAAGACCTACAACTCATGCTGGAGCAACTATATCACGCGTCCCTGCGAACGGGTCTTAAGATGAACATGGACAAGACAAAGGTTATGGCGAAAGCTGATCTCACACCGAATCCCATTTCATTGAATGGACAACCGCTGGAGCAGGTGCAGGAGTACACATACCTAGGACAGGTGATAAAGCTCGGCCGGGACTCGATGATGGCAGAGATAAAGCGAAGAAAACAATTGGGATGGGCAGCCTTCGAGAAGCTGAGCTTCGTGCTGAAGTCCAGAATTCCCCAATCGCTCAAGACAAAGGTGTATAATCAGTGTGTGTTACCGGCTATGACGTATGCTTGTGAGACATGGACACTGACTGCTGGGATGATCTACAAGCTTAAGGTGGTGCAGCGTAACATGGAGCGAGTCATGCTTGGCATATCGTTGCGCGATCGAGTCCGAAACGAGCTCATCAGACAGCGCACGAAGGTGGTCGACGTGGGTCAAAGAGTGGCCAAGCTGAAGTGGGCATGGGCCGGCCATGTGGCCCGACAACACGACGAACGGTGGAGCAAGCGCGTTTTGGAGTGGAGACCCCGGCTAGGCAGAAGAAGTGTGGGCAGACCACCGGCCCGATGGTCAGATGACATCAAGGAGATAGCTGGACCAGTCTGGATGAGGGAAACGGACAACCGATCCGGGTGGAGAGTGATTGGAGAGGCGTATGCCCAACGGTGGGCGAATACGCGCTGAAGAAGAAGAAGAAGATACTGACATTTATAATTCAGCTGAATAAAACAGTAGTTTATTTAATATACACAATATTTAAATTTAAGGAATACCGTGCTACACTGACATCGTGCCAAAAAAAACATTTCATAATATTGCACACTTGAATGTGGCGCTATTAGCTTAATAAGGACGCTAGCAGTTATTGTAAAGAAAAGCAGAGTTGATAAGAAATGGTGAGACCCGGCACCGAGCCATTAAAATAAAATACCGGGTCGCAGCATTGTCCTCTTGTTCAAACCAATCATACTCGTAAATGATCAAATGACATGGCACGTCGTTCATTGCCACGCGATACTTTAGCTCTTATCAAGAATCATTTACTAGGACTGGAGACTAATTTGATTGAATTTTTTCCTCCGATCATTGGCAACCAAGCGTGGATTAGAAACCCATTTTCAGTCAATGTGTATTCCGAGACAGATTTATTGATATTAAAATATCGACTCGCACTCAAATACATATTTCAGAGAATATTATTATTAGATTTTTGAATATCTTAAGCATATCAATCGAAAAAATCACGACCTATAAATGTAAAGCAACCCTTCCACACTCGTGTTTCTGAAAAATACATATAGAAACCGACTGAAAATTGGACCAGACCTATGATTAAAGTTAACGTCTTTTCCGGTAAAATTGGAGTCCTAGTTAAAAATAAACAGCTTCATAATTCTCAGTAATTAGTAGTCAACTAATATAACTAATATTACATTATTGTAAAAAGTTAACATTTTAATTATATTTTATATTTTTCTGTATACATTAAGATGTGTTTTATTCTGCCTATTTAAAAGCCAGAATAGTATAAAAAATAAGTGAGTCACTAGAAATTACCAGGCCAGGGCCAAATTAGTTTGGGAAACGCTGCTGTAGATGATTAGGCGATGTAATATGCTTTGGCGGTCACGTAAATATCACAGAAAAGGTTATACGATATTACTCGTTACTATTACATAAAGAAAAATATGAGTAGTTAGGATCTCTGGCATGCAGCAATAAAGAAAGTTGCTAAGATGCAAGGGAGCCATTTTGTTTTTGAGCGCCGACCGTACAAGGTGTTGGTTACCATGAGATAAGATTAAAGATCTATTTAATTTCGGATTTGATCTTGAAGACGGGAATAGTGCTAATCTAGTTCCCCTTTGTTCTAGAAGTACCAAATATTCTAGGGATACCAGGAAGCTATTTTCTATATATTTTATTGTCCTTTTTATTCTCTTTGTGTTGCATAATTTTCCTAAATTTCGTCATAACACCGTATTTTGCAAATTGTTTCATGAACAACGTTGTTTTTTTGCATCCCATGTGCGGACTGCTCGTGGTCGGTAAATGCACTGTTTCGAAAGGATCTTTCGTCGGTAACTACACGGTTTTAAAAGGAACAATGGTATTAATTATAAAAACGTATTTACCGCGTGAAGTTAGCTCCACTCGACGTTTCAAAGATATTGCTTACACATAGAACATCGAATACAATCAGCACAGATAACATCCATAGTGGCACATCCAATAGAAGTAAAAGAACGCCAAATAAAAGTACCTTTAGTATATTTCACCTTAATGTGGAGGGCATTGATAAAAAGAGTCTTCGAATGGAAATCATTTCAGAAAAGTACGGAATAGACATAATCTGTTTAACAGGATACTGGTTGCATGATTACAATATCGATACATTACATATAAAAGATTTTAGACTTACGAGCTACTTCTGTCGACAAACACACATACGCGGTGGTTGCTGTATACTGACAAAGGAAACAGTTGAAGCAAAAAGTAGACCAGATATTGTGGACTTATCGGTTGAAAAAATCATTGAAATATCATGCATTGAGGTTAAAACAACTAGATACATCATTGTATGTATATATCGAAGCCCAATTAGCAATTTCAACATATTCTTGGACAAATGGACAAGATCTTAAGTATCATTAGCAAGCGCAAGGATGAAGCATTTGTTATTACCGGGGACTTGAACGTGGATTTATTGAAGCTATCATCGCAAGCAAACTCACTAAAAGATCTCTTTATGTCATATGGACTGCAGACGATGGTGGATTTTCCCACCAGAATCAACAAAACAACGGGCAGTGCGACTTGAATTGACAATATCTTCACTAATGTTTCAACAGACCATTCTTATATTCATAATGTCGTTATTACTTTTTCTGATCACAATGCACAGATATTAGAGACTTTATGTATTAAAAAAATGTCATATAAAGGGCATGTTTGGAAATGGCAGATAACTGATACAAATAAGGCTATATTTTATAAGCAAGTAGCAAACGTGGAACTAGATTTAAACTCAGGGCCTGATAATGTTTTTACAAATTTCATTAGAAAATTCAATCTTATTTTTGAGTCAAGTTTTCCAAAACGCCTATGTACATCTAAAAAATGCAAGAAACCATCTTGGATCACACGTGGACTTCAAATATCACAAACTAAACTACAGCTTCTACAAGATGTACTAAATCGCTACGAAAGCGGCTCCCTAAGATGCTACTATAATAAATATAAACAAGTTTGTAGATGACTGTTATATCCGCAAAAAGACTATCAATTAAAAATGAAATTCTTAATTCTAAAAACCAAAGTCGGACGACATGGGACATTATAAATAGAGAATGTAGGAACAAAACTACAAGAAACATCGAATCTATCGAATTACTACACAATCAGATAAATTACACAAATCCACAGGAACTTACAAACATCTTTAATTACCACTTCATTAATACATGTAATATCATTATAGACACGGCGAAAAGTAATCAAAGTGTGAGTCTACCGGATAGTTTGCCTGCCTCAATACACCTCTATCCGATCACAGAGGCTGAACTTAGTGCGTGTTTTAAATCATTAAAATCCAAGTCGGCTACTGACATATGGGGCTCCATGAAATTAATCAAGGATATATCGCCAATAATTACGCCCATCCTATTACCGATTTTAAATAAATGCCTGAAGCAAGGCATTTTCCCCACTGCTTTGAAAACAGCAAAGGTTTTACCGATATTTAAAAAAGGCAGTAAAACAGATATAAATAACTTTCGCCCTATATCTTTGTTGCCGTGTTTCTCAAAGGTCTTTGAGAAAATTATATTTAATAGAATAAATACTTTTTTAGATACTTTTAATGTTATAATAAGAAATCGGCTGCAGAAAGCATAAGTCGACCACTATGGCAATTAGCAAGTTAGTAAAGCAAATTTTAGAATCACTTGACACATCTCAAAACCCCATAGCCGTTTTTTGCGATCTATCGAAGGCCTTCGACTGTGTGAATCACCAGATTCTTCTAGATAAACTAGAGAGGTATGGTATCCGCGGTAGAGCTCATAGCCTGATTACATCATATCTAAATAGGAGATACCAAATTTTGGAAATAAACAATGCTAAGTCATTGCCAAAATTAATTGCACGAGGGGTACCTCAGGGCTCTATACTTGGACCACTACTATTTATTACTTTTATTAATGATATCAATAGGACAATTACACCGCCAGTAAAGACGCTTCTATACGCCGATGACACCAGCTTCTTTTTCGAAAATAAAAACACCCAGGTCTTGGAAAAGCTGATAAACGAGCAGCTTCTTGTGGCTAACACTTGGTTTGAAAAAAATCTACTTTTCATAAACCCATTAAAAATGGTAGCGATGAAATTTTCAACTACTAAAAAGAGTGACAAAAATATTACGATTAAAATGGAATCAGAAAATATAAATATTGTCAGAAATACTAAATTCTTAGGGATCACTTTAGATGAAAATTTAAACTGGAATCAACATATCGATAATTTGTGTGCAACTTTGTCATCGGCAGTCTATGCTATAAGAAAGGTGAAATTTCTGGCTGGCGAACGTGCAGCGATCAGTGTGTATCACTCCTGCTTCCATCCAAAGATGTCTTATGCGATACTACTATGGGGTAATGCAACCGATACCCATCGCGTTTTTGTGCTACAAAAGCAAGCCGTTAGGACAATTTTTGGTGTAAGCAGAGAAACACATTGCACCCCTTTTTTTTATTAAACCTGGTATCCTTACCATGTCGTCCATGTACATATATCAGTGCCTTTTATACGCCAAAGAGAATCTTTTACATTGCGAGCTTCACTCCACTCGGCATAGCCATAATACGCGACATAAAAACAATGTGTTATTGCCTAAAGTACTCTTGACTAAATATCAAAAAACATTTTTATATATTAGTTTTAAATTGTTCAATGCTTTGCCATCATCGACGAAAAGACTTGAGATGGCAGCATATAAAATCTGCTTGAAAAATCAGTTAGTCAAACATGCCCTTTACAAACTGGACGACTTTTATGATATTGCGTCCACAATTGCTTGATTATAAATAACCATATGACTATACTTTCGAACTAAGTTTTAGATTTTATTGACATTGTTTTTAATTACGCATGTTCAGAATTTTTCTCTTTATGGTATTGATTATTATTTGTTTGATTATTGATTATTTTGTAAATTTTACTATTTCTAAGTAATCACCTCTGATTACAATTTTTTTTTCTTTTAATTAATCAAAGCGGTTTTATCATCCGGTAAATTATGATTGTAAAATTTGACATGTTCCTTAGTATTGTGAAATGCTTTTATGGAATGAATAAATGATGATGATGATGATTATGATGATTGCAACCGTCATTATCCAGGGTAGACAGTCTACCCTTGGGAACGGCGTTTGTAACATCGCTGAAACGACGGGTGCTTGAGACTCCAAGCGGTAAATTCGTCTTTATCTTATTTATAATGTAAAACAACTGCGATAGTCTTCGAATTCATAATGAAAATAATGCTTAAATAAAAGCATACGCCACGCGCCGCTACGCGCACAGCGAATACACACATGGTCTAACCCGTTGTAACCATAATAAAATCGATATGTAACCTGTAACTGAAACAATAACCGAATTAAAAGCGAATTCTTTTTTTTTTTTTTTTTTTTTTTTTTATTTTTTTTATTGTAATACACGTGAAATTGGATTCGCACATTTAATTTAAATCGCGTGTTCAATTTGACTATTTTATAACTGACTATTCGTTTTTATATTTTGAATATTTGTATTTTTCATCTATTCATACTTGAGTATTTTAGCACCTTAAAACAGATTTTTTTAAGGACCTTATATTTTGATTGTAAATTTATTTAATAATTGTTTTTTTTTCGTTTACAAAATAAGTAAATCTGTATAAAAAAAAATATACCACATAAGGTATAACACATTATCTTGTAAAAAGAATTTAACTATTCCAAAAAAAGGGATTCCCACCAACTGGTTTATTTTATAAAAAAAAAGGCTTTCAAATTATCCACCTTATTCTAACCCTGGATTTAGCATACAGCTGACCACGACAAAACACCGAAACCTGGAACACCAGATAAGCTAGAAGTGGATATTATAAAAGATTGTTTGTTGGATTGTTTGTTTGTTTCTACTTTTTATGGTAAAATATCTTAATGGACGCGTTTAGATTATCTCTTATAACCAACCTTACTATGAAGTGTTTATATGTATGTGCGCATGTACCTAATATGTATGCAATTATGTCTCTTGTTATTGCATCCGATCGACATATTTGAAATGCAATTCCTTTAAATTTATCCCGACGGAAAATGGTGACCCAGCCGGGAATCGATCCAGTAGCCTTGCAATGTAACATAATGCTACCTAACCACTATGGTACCTAGCCGTGTACAACTTATCTCCTACACTATTGTTTTTAACGTTAGGTTTAAAATTGATGTTTCGTTAAGTAACCCAACAACAACTTTAAACCTAAATATATAGGTACCTATCAAACTACCCACAGGTATTTAGGCTAATTGGATACATGATAATTTTTCATGATTAATATAATCAGTACACATTTATTTGCTTTTCTGAATACATTTAAAAGAGCTCTCAATTTAACTGTATTGTAACTATAGACGAGGCGCTTCGCACCATTTATTAGTATTCGCACTGAGAATGCAGCTCATATATACCTCATCCGGTCTCCCAGAATAGCAGACGTAAAGAAAACAATACGCAATCATCAAAGCAAATGCAATCTGGTTTGCCTGCGACTGTTGCAAAATCAATAGAACCGGAGGCGAAGGTGGCAATATTCTCGTGCCAATAAAGAAAATCACGATTCTAGCCCCTATTCTGTTGCGCGAGTAGCGATAAAATCAATTTGTAAAAAATCTATCTATTTCTTATTTAAATACGTCGCATTACCGTGTGGTCCGGTGGCATAGTGGTTAGGTCGTCTAATTTTACATTGTATATTTCCTGGTTCGATCCCCGGCTGTCGCGTTTTTTCTTCGGTGTAAAATTAACGAAACAGTATATTCAATTCTGTCGATCGAATGCAAACAAGACACACACATGTTAATCGCACATATACATAATGATACCTTTTATTTTACCCGACATTCTTTTGTATAGTTACTAGTTAATATCTCTATTAATGTAACATTTCAATGTATTTGATTTTCTATAATGTTGATCAGTAACAAGCGAATGAGCAAATATACATGAAAAATAGGAAAATATAAACACTTCATAGTATGGTTGGATGTAAGAGATAATTGTATGACAATAAACACGACCATTGTGAAATTTCACAACAAATATTAGAAACAAACAGAATCAAAAACTATTAAATAGTGTGTCACCGACAGCGGACGACGCTGGAGCAGAGAAATGACAGATAGGTAGTACGCGTTGCTTTTTTATGGGAAAACATCCGATGAAGATTTAATATTATATCTATTCTGATAGTGACAAATAAAGCAAGAAGTCTAAACGAGAATCGGCCCAGCAATGTGGCCCTTTTTATCAGAAATCCGACTTGCCCTGACAATACGGCTACAAAGGTGACTTCAGATAGGTCCTTTTGTATGGCAGCTCCTACTTCTATCGTAGGTACGGAACCCTAAATGTAATCAGCTTTTCCAATTAGCGATTACAATAAATTAGAGGAAGAATTTTGTTAATCGTAGCAAGCGTTCTTGACATATCAATGACTCGGTCAGACATTAATTTTTTACGTTTTCTAGTTCTATATGCTGTAAAACGTGAATAAATTGAGTTTGAGCGAAATCTGTTTTTTATTATTTTTAGGTAATTGCAAGACGTTTCGGGCCGGCCCTGTATTGCGGTGTCGGCTATTGTATGATGTACGATTTTATTATGAATTATTACGAATTATTGCGAATAGCGCAATTGTATGATGTACCATTTTATTACAATTACATATACTGAACATTTTTTTAATAGGTACTGAATAAATAAATACCCACATGCTTAACATTACCTTTGACAATATAAAATATTATTTACGGGCATAACCCTCACCTAAATCAGTGGTTCCTAGCCTTTTTGATGCGATTACCCAAAGAGCGACGATTACTTAAAAAAATCCAGGTTAAGAACTTTTTTTAAATACCTAAAAATTATTACAAAATTTTCAAATTCAATTACTATTTCTTATTGTAAATAGGATAGAAAACGAATTTACCGCGTGAAATTTGTAGGACCCGACGTTTCGGTGACGTTGCAGCCGCCGTTGTCAGTCTACCCTAGACAACGGCGGCTGCAACGTCACCGAAACGTCGGGTCCTACAAATTTCACGCGGTAAATTCGTTTTCTATCCTATTTATAATGTCAAACAACCGCGATAGTCTTCGATTTTATATTTCTTATTGATTGGTGAATGGTAGGTAGTTAAATCTGACAAAAAAATATTTGGTTAATAATTTTGTCTTTTGATTGAACGATGATCCAAAAGAAACCTAGAAGAAAATTTAATTTTACCCCTTTGTGGGGAGGGGCGATGGTACTTATCCCCAGGCTGGGAATCGATGATCAAAGTCGACCTTATTTCTCGCAAATCAGATCATATCCGAGTAAATCAATGGATTTCCCTTGAAAAAAAACACACGCTAAAGGCACGCAATGGTTGACTGTAAGATATCACTATAGCGATACATCTGCCATTTGTGCATAATCTGTCTTATTTTTATAAAACCAGTGTTTTATTAGTAATATCCATTATTCAATATTTTTATAGCACAATAAAGTTATTACATTCTATTATTCTATATACAAACTTATATTCTAATAAATTTATACTTACGTAATTGCAAAAGGTTGCATTATAATTTTGTATATGTTGCTAAGGACCTGAGCCAATACAATAAGACCAGTGGCCATTTTTTCCAAGAAATGAAAAATTTCATAAAAAACCAAAAACAAATATTTGGAGATTCTAGGAGCCACTTAAGGATATGAAGAATGGTGCCCGAATAAAATTGTTAAACATTGCGAATTTTTGAATAGCTGTAACTCGGAAACTTCTGGACATACGGTAGTTAGTGGAGGACTTAATTTTGCAAATTTAATCTACCAAAAAAATATAACAACTACTTTTTCCGTAAAACGCATACATTAAGAAATAATAAGCAAAAAGTTACCCTTAATATAATCATAAAAAAAGATGACAATTAGTTAGTATTTAGATAATCATAATTGCCTAGGAATAGAGTGAGATAATCAAACTTAATTATAAAAATTAAACATTATTAAAAAAAATGGGAATTAAAATACAAGAGGAGATGATAGATTTAAAATTGTTAACCATAGCATCATCATAATAAAAAAATGTATCTAAATCTACCGGATGTCATATATGTATGTATGTCCATTTAGATTAAATTATTTTGTCAGTCATGATCATCCACCACCTACTTGGGAAAGGTTTCCAACAGCAATTTATTTATTCGGAATTTCCTAGAAAAGTTAACCACGGATCGAGAATAGCGTCTCTTTTCGCATCCCCACTGTTTAATATTATTCTCAGCGACTGCAGCGACGATGCTTATTATATGAGTGCATCCATTTCAATGCCTGTAAAATTTCTTGCAGTCATATTGTTACATTACTCTTATTTTAAGCTACATTTATTCCTATTTTTTTATCACCTTATCAGTGAATCTGGCTAGTATGACGGCATCACCACGGCGTTTTCTACTCGTTTTACCAACCCAGAAATGTATGACCCCCTAGTTTATGTTGTAAAGCCAGTCATAAATATTACAATAGAAACAAGAACTTTTGAAATATGTATCCCTCAAACTTTCATTTTAATCGAAATTTAGAAATATGTCATCTTGTAAATTATGTCAAAAATTACTCTTCAAAATATATAATAGACAAGGTTTAACTCGTGCCCACAGGGCACATACCAATATTTATTTTATTTTTATATATTTGTTTATTTTTCAAATTTCAGATTTTTAATTTTTTAATTTTAGCTTCAAAAATTACAATATTTTTAAGGGATATCCTGCGCTTGAAGACCACATATCATATTATTAGTTTTGGTATTATTTTATCGTTTGTACTTTTTTGGAACTGAAAATCTTTGATATTTTGTTGAACTTTTTATGAACACAACACGTACACCATGTTTCAAGATTTAGCCCGCAGGGCACATTTTTGAACTTTTGAACATTTTGAACATTTCTGAACATTTTCGATGTTTTTTATACTTTTCATGAATCACAACGATTACTAGACCACTCAGGAGTCTATGTTTCAAATTTAAAATCAATCAGTTAAGCCGTTTAACCTGGAGGTCGGTTGGAGGATCGGTCGTTGAAACAATGAGATGTAGAATCACAAAACTATTGTATTGATAAGATTTAGCCCGTGTCACATACATATAAATATAACAGTTTTGGTAATCTTTTGTCTTATGTACTTTTTTCGAACTGAAAATCTTTCGTTTTTTTTTACTTTCTAAGAATCACACCGCTTACGTGACCCCTCAGGAGTCTGTGTTTCAAATTTCAAGATATCAAGTCTCAAGGTTGAGCGTGTGCTAACAGGGCACACATCAATATAGGTACTTAATAGTTTTGGTTTTCATTTATCGTTTGGGCTTTTTTTTTTGTAAAGAAAAATTTGAATAACTTTTTAAACTTTTTTTGAATCATACCGTTTACCTGACCCCTAAGGAGTGTACCTACATCTATAATGCGAGGTTTAATTACTGCCTACAGGGCACATATCAATATAATGGTTTTAGTCAATCGTTTGTCGTTTGTACTTTCTTTCAACTGAAAAACTTTGATTTTTGTTTTTTTTTAATTTATGATTTACACCGCTTATCTGACCCCTCCAGAGGTTTCAAATTTAAAGGATTTGCCTGGTCCGCAGGAAAAAAATGAACTTTGAACACTTTTGAAATTATTTGAATTTAAATTATTTGAACTTTGTATGAATCACGTTGGTTACTTGACTCCTCAGGGGTTTATGTTTTAAATTTCAAGCCAAGCGGTTATGCCGTTTAACCTGGTTAACCGGTCAGTGAACACAGATATTGAAACTCAAAACTATAGCATAGATACTGTTAATTTTATAAGGACAATCTGGAGAATACCAAGGATGTGGTTTAGCAGCAGGTACTGGGTGTGTTTGTGGAGATAACCAGCAGAAAATGAGTCACTTTAAATAATGTCATGAGTTTGATCGTGTAATCGAGGGTTTTCGTAATTTAAGTGTTGGTATAGCCGTTTGGCTAAGCGAATATATTTAAATATGTAATATTTAAAGTTTAAATATTTCATTATTTATTCTAAAATCTACCCACTATTTTGTTCATTATTTAATATAGGTATTTATAATTCGTATCATTTTGATGTCTGTCGTTGTATCAATATCACCAACGCAATTCCATATTAAATATGTTCGAACTTATAGTAGACAGTGGCGTTCGTTATCTATCAATATCACACGGGATCGAGCAGACAATGGATCGTTTCAAAGGTAGCTGACATCAGGACAACAATAGCCCCCCGCTGCTTAGGAAACAAACGTTTTCAGACTTATTTTCCGGAGTGCACAATCGACTGGCTAAAGCCGCGCGTTGCGCAAACCGCCCTGCGAAGTGTTCTCCCAGATTGGAACCTTCGATCCCACCTATCCACGACTGGGCTTACAGCTGCAAGCAGAGTTCTCAAAGTCCTTTCCAGGTTACTCTCTCTTCGAGGAGGCTACCGATCGGGAGCTGAACCGTGAATTGAGTTGACCTTAGATAACAGATAGATCATCTGGCACAAGCTGCACGGAACAGTTAGGTATGGGTGATAGACAGGGTTTTATCAAAACCTTTCGTAAAATTTATGAATTAACCCCTTTTGGCGCACGGTGGAGTAGCGCGGCGCGGCGCCGACACAAGCGGCTGATTATTATTTTCATTGAACCTGCACGTAGGAGGAAATCTCGCTCCGCTTCATCCACCTCGTATTGAAAATTGAACGTATCTCGTTGATTATTTACACAGAGGCGATTGAAAGGGATTGTCGCTCCTGCGGGAGTTTGCCGAGCAAACTTATTCACTGCGTCTCTTATTGGCGTCTGCATTGGCTTCGCCAAACTCGGTTATGGCCTCAATGAAACGCGCGCTGATACCTCAGCGAAGCAAATACTCGTAAACTCGATTTTTGTTATATAGGAGGGATATTGAGCAGAAAGAAATCTTCGAGTATTATTCTTAGAAAGCTATGATAATTTTCTTTTTTTAGTGCATATCAAGAATGTGCGACACCTCCAACAAAAGATATCGGAAGGTATCTAGAGTTTCAATTACCTAGTACCTAGCACTGTCTCGGCTCTATGGGAATTTTAAGCTGTCTAGTGGCATTTAAATATTGATGGTAGTTTTTAAAGACAACCTACTGGATGGTACTCTAAATGTCATTTAATAGTTACTACCATAGAAGTGTTTAGTCAGGTAATAGAGTACGATATTTCCTGAACTAAGATATTTCCTGTAATCATATTTTATGTCAGATTTCTGACATATATTTCCGGTAAGATATTTTTGAAAAATACGATATTTTATTAAGTACGATGTTTACGTGATATTTTGAAAAGTGATATCATCTTGAAGTACGATTTTTTAAAACAACGGTATTTCATATAAGTACGGTATTTTCGGAAAGTAGGGATTTTTTTGAAAACTACGATACGCTATGGAAGTAAGATAATTTGAAATCAAATCAAGATATTTTGAAATGTACGACATTTTATATAAGTAGGTATCTATGATATTCTCTGAAAGTAAGATATTTTAAAAAAGTACGATATTGTTAAAAGTAAAGTACTTTCTGCACTACCATCCGAACTTGCCTCGCTACTCATTCCACACCTCTGGCCGACTTGCCCTGATCGTTCGGACGGAAAGTATGGAAGCTCAAATCAAATCAAATCAAATCATATTTATTTTCAAAAAACCCATTTAGGGTGTTGAAAATACAGACATGATTTCTATCGTAATATCTATCGCAGGCACAGCACCTTATATCTAATCAGTTCTTCCTATGGACAAAAAAACCTATTTTACAAAGCGTAATCGAGTTACCATGCGCACAAACAGACAGACGGATTTACGAATCGAAATTTCGCCACCGACTAGATAAGCTTCGCAAAGCTTCGCTTTTTGCTAAGCCAATACATTTTGATTTCTCACAAATGAAAAACTGCCATGAATATCTATGTCTGTAGACTTACTGCAGTCCTTTACAGATTGTAAAGAAAGGGTAGCAGTAATATAAAAGTAATAATACAACAAAATATTTATTACATTTATTGATGTTTTGTCATACCTTTACTTAAGAGGGTGCTGCACGAAATTTCTCAAATTAGGGTCTAGCGTTTTAGTTATTCCGCTAAAACTAAGCTAGTAAAAGCAGTGTAAAAAACACTCGTTTTTATCAATAAGTCATTTATAAGGTGAGATAATAAATTTGGCAATAATTTGCGTAGTTTTTTATAAAAACACCCGAGAAAATATACATAAATGGGCGCGGGGTTTTAGTCCTCACTGGGAAAATAATAACTAATTTGAATTACAAATTATTATAAAAGAAAGTTAAATGATATATTTTCACTATAAAATATATAAATTTCAATTATTGTAATAGGATTTTATACAATAAATCCCAGAAAATCAGATATTAGATTCTCCATACATTTTTTGTATGGGCTAGCCGCGGTAATAAATACACAGGCGCGCTATGAAATAGATTCACTTCCCTGCTGCTATTGGAAGTGAGAGCACGTCTTTTTCGGTTAGCTCTTATCAGTTCTCGATCACGTAATATTTTATTCTTCTACACCGCAGTCCCGCTTCGTCACGCATCGTCACGAAAAAGCAAACAGCAGTAGGTAAGTATTTTATTTTTTATATAAGTTTTTTTTTAATGGATGTTTATGGCATCTTTGTTATAACTTATTATAATACTCTACATGTATTTTAGTTAATGGGGAAGCGCAAGAAAACATATTTCGTTTTTTGAGAAACGCCATAGAATCAGCGTGAAATTTCAGTCTAAAGACATGAGAAAGCGATGTTGTTTTCAGTCCGAGATATAAGAAAATGAGATAGTTTTAAACGCCAAGATTCGATCGGCGCTCATTATATAAAAAATAGATCGACTCCAATAAGCGTAAAACAATTGAAAATATTTTCTGAAGGGACCACTATTCGAAACTTGTAATCTCGAATAGTTTAGTTAATTTGCGTGAAAAACCTGAAATTCAATAAAAAAATACTGAAAGACGCATAAAACATGTACAGGTAGAATATTGATTTTGAATATTGATTTTGAGAAGCAGTTTCGCCATCAGGAGTGAGCAACGAAGGACATTTCGGCATGCCATATTCTATATATAGTTCAAATTTTCCCCATTCACATATTCTATATATAGTTCAAATTTTCCATGTTTTCTGGGTAGCAAATTTCAGAAATTACTTACAGCATACACAAAATTATTCTTTCGTTTGACTTTTTTGACAGTTTTGACTTTAGATTCGTCTTTTCCAGTGTGCAAATACTCGAAAAAGACGCGTATAACATAACGGTAACGTGAAAGTAAATACTCGTTAAAAATATTTACAATCCTGTTCAAAATTAACTAAAGTTATTTTTATTGCCATATTTGAAATATACGACCCCAAAATAGCCGAAAAGGCCCATGGGTCATTAAAATCAGCATGAGAAAAATCATTTTCGTTTATTAGCGACCATCTTGAAAAACGGCCGCTATTTTGAGTCCGCTGGGCCAAATATGTCGGAACGGCAGGTCAAATCGACTATTTTGGTCTAATAAATACTTGTGCAAAAGGATTTGCTTTTATCACAATTTGCAGTTTTTGTTATTTGCAATTTGCTATGAGCAATAAAATGATAAAATGCGGGTTACTATGCGCTTTGGCGGGCGACCGTCTATTCAGCGTTATCAATGTATGCGATTTACTCATATATACGTGCGTGGCCGCTGCCGGCAAGCGTAAATTACCTACATTTGTGTAACGGTATAGGCTCAGGACCCTCTTAATGGGAATTTATAGGGTAAAATATATACAACGCAAATGACGCCCTTTACGGTACTAGTCCTACTACCTGGAGGGAAAAAATCAACTACGCATCTACGTTTTGCTTTAGAGGATCTCTAGACGATCAAGCATGCTTGTCAAGCATCGCGTCGCGGGCTGGGAGGGAATAGTAAACTGCAGGAAATATGCAAATATTTTTTTAAATTATTTACCAAAAATACCTAATTTTGTAGTTTATATCAGGGAGTCATGTTAAATAGATGTAATTAATTGATGAATGACCCGACTCCCTAGTATAAAACTTCAAAATTAGGCATTATTGGTAAATATTTTTTAAAATATTTATATATTTCCTGCGGTTTACGATCCCCTCTCAGCCCGCGACGCTATGCTTGACAAGCATGCTTGATCGTCTAGGGAGCCCACTAGAGTTAATCGTTATTTTATTCGCAACAGACTTTAAATAAGGTATGAAATATAGAAAATTGCTCTCATGTACATAATTTGTATGTGAATGCACAATAATTCATTAGGTGGATTTAAATCCTGAGCATTATCAGTCAATATATCACTTCTTCAAATTACAGTAGGTATAGACTGTAATAAATTTTGTGTATTTTACTCTTGATCTAGCTAAACGATTTACGGAACTCTTACGGATCGTAGACCGTCCTATTAATTCTTATAATAACATGTGGTTTCAATTATTTCGATGTTATTTTCCAAATAACATCGAAATAAATTAGGGTTTTGCGATAAAATTATGAAAAGATATATTTCGTCTCATGCATAAAGCACGTTGAGCTACAATATACGACACCATTGCAACTAAATTTATAGGACGTAGTACGCACTAGATGTGGGTTATTCCGGGTGCACCCGGGTACTGAACCCCACTCATCTATTTGGAAGAAATCCGCTTCCTCCTAATATATATTAATCACTCCTGTTAAGTTTTTCAAAACAATATTCCAAGATATCAAAATATTAAAAAATATTTATATTTAATAATAAAGTAATTAATAAAGCTCTTATCTTATATTCTCATTTCGAAATTTCCAGAATGTCCGAATCGTCCGCTCGGCCGCAGAAAGAATTGAAAGTAATAGAAATGACCGATTATATGTCTCGGAGCGTAGAGTAATCAGCCATGCTAGGAGCATCCGGGTTCTAGTAACCAACTCCTTGGTCTGGACTGACGCGTCAGTGCGGTGTATACAAAATAAGTAGCCGACTCCTCGAAAAGGAATTGCTAGTCGGTGCGATGTTAGCCGGGTTCAAATTCGAGGTAGAACCCGTTCTTTCAGATCTGATCTTTGCTAATGAAATGAACTCCGGAATGTGCTCCAACGAATGGGCATAATCTCACTGAGCACCAGCCTTTGCATTACAGTAACTGAAAAATACGAAGGACGTCCCTTGTGTACATGCCTGTATAATATAACAATAATTTAGATAGAAGCACATCTCACTCGGAAAACACACGCGACCACGCGTTAGGCGAAGCAATTAGATGAGTTTAAAATATTCGCCTGGACGGGCGGCGGGTCCCGGGTGCCGGGTTCCGAGTCCCGCCCTAGGCCCGTGTCGTATTAAACGCATACCTATCCGGGGAGTGCCCCACCTATCGACTTGTAAGTCGCACCCAATAAAAATTCCATTCGATCAATATTGTTTTTTTCCGAGCTAAGCACTTTCGCCAGCCACCCTGTCCTTTGCGCCATTCCACCTACATACTTTTATCTCCTCTCGCCTGAAACGTGTTCGCAGACAAATGGAAATTACAGCGTATTTGATTCAACCGTGTTCAATAGTGAAAAAGCCAGCGCTTAAAAAAGTAAATATGTGTGTATTTACATACGTACAAATTGAAAATAAATAAATATTTTAGATGTTATTCGTATCGACAAATGTATTAGAAAAGATGGGGTCCAAATATTGTATTATTATTTTTACTTCTAAAGAGACGACACTTTCGTTAGAGGAGGCTGGAGTTGGTCCGAATGTGTGGAAGAGGAGGGGTGAAGGGTGAACATATAGTTACATATATATATATATATATATATATATATATATATATATATATATATATATATATATATATATATATATATATATATATATATATATATATATATATATACATATATATATATATATATATATATATATATATATATATATATATATATATATATATATATATATATATATATATATATATATATATATATATATATATATATTTTTTAAATTATTTTCAATAATATATAAAATTAGATTCATGAAAAGTTACTTATCTGGGGTCCTGGTGGACCAGAAACATTTTACCGATAGTTAATGTCCTCTTTAAATACTTGGGCAGCAGCACCTGTTTCCGCAATTGATAATTTATGATGTTCTTAGTTATTGCAGCCGAATTACTGTATGCCCTTGGATGTAATAAGTATAGGAGGATGGTTTCTGTAACAGAAATGGATGTTAGTAACTTATTTTAGAAGAAATTATATGATTGAAAATATTTCGACACAAGTCGTATTCATCTCCATGACATTTCTGATAGAACAATTTTTTCAAAATTTAAATTTAAAAAAACTGAACATAGAGAAATGGGTTAATAATATTTTGCAATATCGTTATAATACACTATAACCGACCTTGAAAAACATTATTGATAATGATTTTTAAATGAAAAATATTAATAAGCTTTTAATGAATATGTCTGAACAAATATAATTACTGTATTAATTTTGCCTATTCAGACCGGGACCCTTGCAAGCGCCTAAAATATTTATAAAAGCCAACTCCCAAGATTTAACGTCTCTTTCTTTAGCGTTATCGCCAAGGCACTTAATAATTTTTACTTTAAAACAATTATCAAAAGTTAAATTGTGTGCCTTAGCATGCAATGCTATTGGAAGTTGACTATCATTGCCTACGCTGGCCCTGTGATTATTTAACCTAATGCTAAGAGGTGTAGTTGTTTCCCCAATATAAAATGCATTGCAGGTCTGGCAAAGTAATTGATATACAATATTTTTTGAAATGCAACTACTATTAAAAGGAACTCTGTAACTATTAGGAGTGTTAGGACTAGTAAAATAAATGCTTCGATCTAATAAAGGACATGTTTTACAACGTGATCGACCACAAGGCTGTAGGCCAAAATTTATGTTATTACTAAGATAATTTCGATTATTTTTATTAAGTATTGATTTTAAATTAGGAGGTTTTCGAAATGATAAAATTGGTGGTATATCTAATAAACCTTTGGTTGATGGGTCGTTAGCTATAATAGGGAATAAATCTGCTAAAATAGGTCGCAGTTTCTCAGTGCCAGGAAAATAAGTAGTACTAAGAAAGATTTTATTTTGATTTAAATTTGAAACCAATTTAGGTTTAGGTGAAAATTTTGTTTCGGAATTTATTATATTTTTATCTAACAAAGAGGCAGGATAATTTCTTTCTATTAGTGATTTTTTAAGATTGGAAAGGTACTTATCTAAATTTTCTTTATTATTAATTAAACGGTGTCCGCGAATTGACATTGAATATGGAATTGACTTTTTGGTATGAAATGGATGACAGCTATCGAAATGTAGGTATTGCTCTTTGTTTGTAGGTTTTATATGAATTGCAGTTTTAATGGTGCCTTCGGATAGAGTTAGATCAACGTCTAAGAATGTAATTTGATTTTCTGATATAGTGTATGTAAAATTTAAGGGTCCGAAATTATTTAAATCTGTAAGGAAGTCAGTGAGTGTGTCATGTCCATGTGGCCAAAACAGTATAATATCATCAATAAACCTATACCACATTAGTGGTTGTAAATTTTGAGTAAGAAGAAAATTATTTTCTAATAACCCCATGAAAAGATTCGCATAAGAAGGGGCCATTCTTGTTCCCATTGCTGTACCTTTAATTTGGAGATAAAATTCATCTTCAAAAGAAAAAGCATTCTTAGTGAGGACGAATTCAGCCAACTTACAAAGAAAATTTGTAGAAGGAATTTGGGGGCTGGGCCTTTGATTAAGGTAATGGGAAATCGCTTCTAAGCCTAAATCATGGGGAATATTAGTATAAAGAGAGACAGCGTCAATTGTAACAAGTAATAAGTTGTCAGTCTTAGGAATTGTGGTATTTTTTAGAATCTCGATAAAATGGTAACTATCTTTAATGTGTGACTTGAGATTTTTTACAAATGGCTGTAGAAAGTAATCGACAAAAGCTGAAATTCTTTCTGTGGGTGAGTTAAAACTAGCTACTATCGGTCTTCCTGGATTATTAGGTTTATGAATTTTTGGCAATAAGTACAAATTTGGTGTTCTGATAGGGTTAGGAATTAAAGTGTTAACATCTTCATCTGATAATTTTTCAATGGTTTTTTGTTGTTCAATATATTTTTTTATTGTATTAGCAAAATTTTGATTCGGATCAGTATATAATTTTTTATAGGAAGTTTCGTCTCTGAGTTGCCTCAAACCTTCAGCTACATAGTCTGTTTTATTAAGGATGACTGTAGTTGAACCTTTATCAGCTGGCAAAATGATGATATTGGTATCTTTGCTTAGGTTGTTAAGAGCTGAAAGTTCATCAGATGTTAAGTTAGGTGTAGGTTTGAGGCTGTTTAAAAATGTTGGTTGTGTAACTTTGTTCATTAAAACTGTAATAAATATTTCTACAGGATGATTTTTTGGAAGAGAGGGTGGCTCTTTATTAGAATATTGTCGAAATTTTGCCAGTGCGTCATGTAATTTACTATTATTACCATTTTTGTCCCTTGAATGCCAAAACTCACGCCATCTCAAATTACGACAAAATTTTGCTATATCATTTCCAAAACTGAAATGGTCAACTTTGGGAGTTGGTGTGAAATTTAGCCCTTTAGATAAAACTGAATATTCATTATGGTTTATAATTTTTGAGGACAAGTTTTTTACGACAAGTCTATCGTTATTTATAGGAACCTGTGCAGCATTAGAATTTGTAACTGATGGTATCAAATTTTCAATAATTGGGATTTCTAAAGGAACTTGTGTAGGTTCGGGATGCATATCTGCATGAGAATAATTGTTTATAAAATGACGATTAGCTGAGAATTTGTTTTGTGATGAATATAAGGGAATGTTTTCGTTATTGTTATAATTTGAAACAGGATTTGAATTATATCTCGTATAATTTTGTTGTGTAGAGTTGTTGATTTTGTGAAAAATTTGTAAATTATGAAACTTATTTTCGTGTTTTAGCCTAATATTGTTTAAATCAATTACAGAACTGCTAACTATTTCACTAGCATATATATAATGCATTGGAGAATACATTTCTATCAAATCAACATAATATATAAGAGACCTTAAATGTTTATCTACCAAAACTTTGTATTCATTGTGTAAAACAAATGTAATCTCCATTGCATAATTAAACCTTAAAGTGTGGAAATTATATTGGATTTCTGGACTTATAGCAGAGAAAGGAAATTTAGGTATTAACCCTTTGGGACATATATGATTATTTAGACATTTTGACAGATATTCTACATGTCCTGTAAATTGTGATGCTTTACGAGAATGATAATTAACCTGATTTAACCAATAATTATATTCGTTCATAGTGATACATGTGATAGCAAAATAAGTAAGTAAAAAGTGTAAAATTGTTTATATTTTGATATTTTAAGGGTGTAAATTTTTTTTTAAAAATTAAAAAAAATTTTTTTAAAAATTTACACCCTTAAAATATCAATATATATATATATATATATATATATATATATATATATATATATATATATATATATATATATATATATATATATATATATATATATATATATATATATATATATATATATATATATATATATATATATATATATATATATATATATATATATATATATATATATATATATATATATATATATATATATATATATATATATATATATATATATATATATATATATATATATGTATATATATGTATATATATATATATATATATATATATATATAGTTAATATTTGATTGGTTTTTTGTAAAATCTTTTTTTAAAGAATTCGTTTAAAGGATGACACTTTGATGAAAAAAAAAAAATAATAAAAGCCACTTACATAGCTGGAAGGTTTTCCCGTTATATATATATATATATATATATATATATATATATATATATAT
>OX155955.1:17338902-17375450 GCA_944548615.1 Micropterix aruncella | reverse complement strand
TATATAATATATATATATATATATATATATATATATATATATATTATATATATATATATATATATATATATATATATATATATATATATATATATATATATATATATATATATATATATATATATATATATATATATATATTATAATAGTTACCAAATTACAATAATATAATGGGAAAAGGAACAAAATTTAATCAAGTTACTACATACTTTCCGACGTATTTAAATGGGTATAGGGCAAAACACTCCTATCCCTAAATCCTTCCGCACGTCTGTCCCTCGTTTATTGGACGTACACTTTTTATTTGACAATAAATTTGCTCGTAGATTTACATGATTACACACTTAAATCGATCCAATAAAATCCCTTTCAAACATTCCACGTTAGGTGTTGAATAGTCGCATCGTCACTGACGGGTGCTCTAACAATTTTATTTTCGAATTTATTTTATTAACGCAGTCTCGTCATCTACTTATTTCTCTATAGTGCTAAATCCCTTAGATGTAAACTTTCATGCATATCTCTCATGTCTTTCATGCATGGCTGTCTAACTGTCTGCTGATCAGATATCTAGATCAGATTTCAATTGTCAGATTTATATTTTTATACCGATAATTCTTTATAAATATACTTTACTAGCTGCGCCCAGCGGTTTCATCCGCGTGGTGATGGAAAATTGTGATAATGATGATAGAAAACCATATATCTTTATAAATTATAGCCTATGTGTTATTCTGATGTGTAAGCCATATTATTGTAAGTTTCATCAAAATCCATTTAGTAGTTTTTGCGTGACAGAGTAACAAACATCCATACATACATACAAACTTTCGCGTTTATAATATTAGTTGGATGTTTTATTCTGATGTGTAAGCTATATTATTGTAAAGTTTCATCAAAATCCATTCAGTAGTTTTTGCGTGAAAGAGTAACAAACATCCATACATACATACACACTTTCGCGTTTATAATATTAGTAGGATAATCTAATTCGGCTACCTTTCATATACTCCTGTATTTATTGATTTCACTGTATTCACGTATTCATTGTATTTATGTATTATTGCTGTTGGCAATTATTGATGTTGGGTAATCATCATAATTTCTTATTTACCAATGTGTAATGTATTAAGGAATAATACAGTGTGTGTAAGTAATACAATTATGAATGTTTCTGTGAGGGACCACCCCTCACAAGACTCGAAATTATTCGATGTGAGGTGGTGGTGTCAACTTACGAGTTATCTCCTTATTTAAAGGCGGTTATGATGGAGGAGAAGATATTTATTGATTGAATCGATTGAATATTGCCAGTTATAACGCTTGCCGAACAGGCTATGTAATCGCGGATGTAGTGACTCGCGGGCCGAATGACTGAATTAGGGAATTAATGCTTTGGTTGCTTTTTGGCCGGTTTATATAAGCCGTGAAATGATGCAATTTGAAATATTCTGAGTAAAAGTATTGTTTCATCGTGCTGATTCATAGCTGCACGAGTCAAAATAATAGCTGAATTGTGTCAGTGGATTTCACTGGAAATCGATGCATTTGTTGATCGTATGTAGTGGACTTAAGGTCCGTTATATTTCCATGTCTTTCATAAAGCCGAACTTAATACCGGTCAACTCGCGGAAAGCATTGCAATAAAGTAAAATAACAGAATTTATAGATACGGGCATTTTTACTCAGTTAGGTATGCCATAAACTAGTAGCTATGGGTTAAATTTGTTTCTCCTGAACGATTTACAGTAATGTTTATCGATTATCATAGTTCCCCTTGCTGTAAATTTTATCGTTCCTAATATTAAAATGAGATATATAAATACTCGTATATATCTAGTTAAGATACGACATGGATGTATTTAATAGATCCCATAGTAATGCCAGATAGGGACAACTGCTCTTCGGCATGAGCAAACCAATTGCTGTTTTGTCCGCCCAAAAGGGTGGCAGCTTTACTATTACTTTATTAATATTGCGAATGTGCCCACCTGTACTGATTTGATGCTGCTCCACACGGTGCGTAGAAACTATACTTTAAGGGAATTAGAAACCAACTATTCTTTTTCACTTTTTCTTTTCACTTTCACAAGTCGATGGACCTTTGCTTTTATTCCTAAACTTTATACTTTAGGCGTACAAACAAGTTTTTCTGTGATTTTTGTATGGGACGCATCAAAAAGAAATGTTTTTTTCTCCTGGTCGATCCCGCTTCGAAACATCTTTTTTCTTAATCCTTATCTACTCTACTTAGTTTCTGAATATTGAACATGTGCATAAAACAGTACCACTCTGCCAGATAAATGGATTAATTGACATGGAAAAATTGGATGGAAAAATTACATATTTCGAAGCATAATTTTTATTATCTTAGGTTATTGAAAGCCAAATTTGTCACATATAGTAAGAAAAACTACATAATAACTTAATAATAGTTACTTTAAACTTAACACAGATATATTTTGAATGTAGATAACTAGTTAATAAATTACCTTAATTTACTAATATTTTCTGGATTAAATATTTTTTACGATGTGACTCGTTAACTCGATTTGTTGCAATCTTTATCGATCCCACTTTGAATGTATTTTTTCTCAATTCTTGTCTACTTTACTACCGTTCTGCACATTGGCCGTGAGCATAAAGTTACAGCTCTGCCAGATACATGAATAGGAAAATGATAAAAAAATTATATTTGAAAGCATATTGTTTTATTACCTTAGGTTATTGAAATCTATCTTTGAAACGGAATAGTAAGTTAAACTACATACTAATACAAAAAATTACTTACACTTGCAATTATATTTACTATACTCATAATGTGAGGTCTAAATCCATGGGAACATTTGGCTTCTTAAATTATAAATTTTTGCTCGAGTTACAACGATCCGACAATTAAATTACTTAAGAGTCACTGATAAATTATGTATATTTATGTACACTAAACTGCAAACATTAGACTGATATATTAGATTTTAAGTACCTGAAATTAAACTTAAATAGGAGCTTCTTGAAATAGTGTGCATACTGGGCCCGATTGCGTTTCTTTGTGAACTAAAACTGAAATAAGTTCAAGCGAACGAGACAGAGCAATACGTTAGAGCGGAATATGAAACGAACGATCGTTGATGAAAACTACCGATCGTTGATAACACATTTGGCGGGGTCTTCAATTCAGCTGCTTTACTTTTGGTTGGTAGTTTTAATGCGAAAAAGTGACAACCGTTCATTTCCCATTACGCTCTAGCGTATTGTCCTGTCTCGTCCACACGAACTAATCTCCGATCTTAGTTCACGAATAAACGCAATCGAGCCCACTGAGAAGACCCCGCATCGACTATTTAAAAAAATACTTTGATATACTTTTGTCGATTTACACAATATTTTAGGAGGTTTGGTTTTATTAATACGAGAAAAATTTTGGCTTTATTTATGGGTAAATTCTACATTCTTCTTTTTATTAGGTTCTTGAATTGCATAACAAACGCTTAAATTGTACGTAATATAAGAGATAGCTTATATAAAATTTAAGCGTTTGGACCAGAGGACCGTTAACTTTTCTCAAAATTCCTTACTTACATTATGTTTGAATATACATTTTAGTAGAGAACCTACTCGGATTAATCGCACTTTCTTCACCTTTTTATCACACTGAGCATATAAATTTAAACTGATATATGTTACGGTAGCTGGATATTTGCAAGCGTCTAATGTCGCCTTCAAACATTATGGGGTTTCCGGACTGGCTTTATTGAATCGTTACCTTTTAGGATTCCTTATTTTTAAAGCTAAAAAAGTACCATTACAATTTATATTTCTTCTACGCAATAGAAGCTAGAAGTAAGGAAAAACTATTATAATGCATCTCACGATGTATTAATATTTATATTGTATTTTAAGAATTTATTAATAAAAGGTTTTTCAGATAACATTTTAAATATTATTTAATTATTTGTTCTACAAAACTTCATATGACGACATTTTATATTAATATTTATTTCTATGACCATGCCATGTCAATGTTTTTAAATATAATTACATATTTAATTTGAATTCGCATTTCTGTTTTATATTTTATAATATTTTGTATGTTTCATTTTAATACTATGTGCACATGAATAAATCTTTGCCATTCATAGAGTCATCCTTGGTGATGGATACTGCAATTAATGCAATTGTAAATGTATGTTTTTGAATGAATAAAATTATTATTATTATTATTATAATTCAGAGTGAAAAATATTTTTAGACCTAAAATTATCTTATTCTTCAATACAAAGTCATAAAATATGTACTCAAGACGGTAATAGCCTTGTTTTTCTTACGTATACATTGACCCTCGGCTATTTTGGCGGTATTTTGTCATACCTCAGGGGTAAGAGGATATGGCGTTGCTCGTTTTATTTCCCCTCCGTTAGTTCCGACATTGTTATTCCACCCCTCTATAAATGAGTTACTATGGCAAAGTTTTATAATCAGATATGAAATACAGTCGCGATTTCCAATGTGATGTCCACTCTTATCAGCTTTCGTTACAGTGCTGTTTAAAGTAATATGAAATTAAGTTAGATTTATTTCGAATAAAAACAGAACCAAATCAGTCAAATTGAACTTACATATAAATAATAGGTACTGTGTTTTGAGAAAATGTAACAAAAAAGTCATATACACAAAACTACGCCACTAGGTTTATGCCGGTGCTACAGCAGATCCTATTCTTTTACATAACAGTGTTTTCGTGTGCGCACATAATGATACTATATAATGTATATTACTACACGGTAATAATAATGTATATGTCATATACAATATTATTACCCTTTGTTGTTTGTTTGTTTGAGACTTTATTTAGTTATTTTATTGCCAATTGTGTTAGTTGTACTTTTTTGACAAGCATGTTGAATTAGTGGCCTAACACAATTCCTGTTATACAGTTAGGCAAAATCTTCCGCTCCGTCCCAATTGTTATATCGCTTAGTGTAACGTTGCTGTCACCCCATGTCAACCTATGACTTTCCCGGCAAGCAGACAACCCCCCCCCCCCCACCAACGCTCCAAACCCAATTTCCTCTGGTGGATGGTCCTTTATGGGAAACCGATGAGATGGCCCTTGCTATTGGGCGGTTCGAGCAGCGTGCGGCGTCAGCCAATCGGTTGTGCACTCGGCTATGCAGTGAAGGAGTGTGGAGACTATGACAATATACCGTCTCCTAAGCGGCGGGAGTGGTGGTCATCGGAAGTGGTGGTCATGCCATACTCGATGAAATCTATTGGCCACCCGATCCCGAGTGGTATGACGGGCAAAGGACGTTCAGGTAAATTCATTCGTAATTGCCGCTTTAATACAACAGGTAGAGGCCGCACAAGCGATTTCGGACACGTAACCAGTCGGGAGGATGGAGGTATCCTGATGGTAAATACAACTAGGGTTGTCGACTACAGCGGGAGAGCCCGTCACCTCAGGCAGTTTTAACGATTAGTCGTTCTATCTCTCTGGAGTGAGCGCAGAAGACTTGAGCACAAAACAGTCCACCGTCTACCTACGCCACAAGCCCGTAAGAGGCCAACGCCTTAACCGCGAGATAGCCAGGAGTGTTACCCGGCGGGCCTACACTCACGCCCCTACTTCCAGGTGTGACCAGATTACTCCAGTCTCTCGATTGGTTACGAGTTCGAGGTCGCTTGCGCGGTCCTCTCCCTTACGAAGCGGTGAAACGGTGTACACCGAATCTATCGTGGACCACGGCATCCTTTGCCCGACTGTTCACCCAGAATCGGGTAGCCGATGGTCGTTTCAAGAGCAGTCGCCGTAAGGTCCGCAACCACCCCCGCTCTATAGGAAACAGTACTGCTTCCAGACTCCCCGAGTGTTAGAGTTCGCAATCGATTGGCTTACGCCGCACGGTGCGCAGACCATCCAGGAGCGCCAGAAGGTTGATTCCCCGGGGAAACTAACCATAGGGCCTGAGTCCTACCCAGGCTCGCACTTCATGCGTGGAGGCCGTCGGATAGGTGTTGACCCGTGAGTATAACCAACCCTGAACAGAATGGGTCTTCGTGGCCAACTCAGCAAGGGCCCATTAACCCCCGATGGTTAAATACAGACGGAGATATCCTGCCAAAACTGGTAGTCAGGCGGCGAGGCTTCACGTTGAGTCACCTTCCCTGTGTCTCGCCGTAAAGCGTTGGCCTCTGACGGGTATGTTGGTTTTGCTGTACGATAGGTTTGTACTCGTCCTAAAGTCCTCTATGCTTCCCTCACGGGAGACATACCGATCAATATCGTTAAAACTTCCTGGGGTGACGGGTTCGCCCGTTGTGTTCGACATCTCCCACTGTCCGGTTTGCTAGTCATTGACTGATCATCCAGCTGATAACTAGGCGAGGGTCTGGAGATGTATGTTACCTATGATAGCGGAGGGTAGTTTTGAACAAATATATGGTACCGACCGAATGTCGTTTGAATATATTGTTGCAAAATATTCAAACTGCATAACCGCTTACGTCAACCGGCCGCTAAAGCGACCTCGAACCCATGAACAGGCAGGTGGACGGAGAAATCCGGATAATATCTGGTAGTAAAGGCACGGGGTCGTCCCACTGGAATCACTTTCCAGTGCCTCGCAGTAAGGCGTTGGCCTCTAAAGTGCGTGTTAGCGGGACTAGACTGTGGACTTTGTTATCCCTACGTCTCTGCGTAATCATCTCACGTCTAATAGGAAGAAATATATCGTTATACCAGCCTGGAGTGTCGGGTTTGCCCGTTGTAGATGACAGCTCTAAAGTGACCCGCTAAAATACTCAAATTTCATCAGTGTAACTTCAACATTATATAAAACATTCATAGTAACAAAATATTATACATGTAACGATATATTTATTTTCCATCTGATTAAATTTGAATGGATCGCCGATATATTCTCCTCCACTCCAGTTCGGCCAGAGACGTTATCCATCTCAGGGGAGATAACAAGTTATTCCAATAAAAATAAAAAGTTATCGATGTTCGCGGACTATAACGGATACCTTTCATGACACAAATTTGAGACGTGTGTTATAACCACCAGGGGCGTGCGAATTCTTAAAAGGGAGAATACATTTATTTTTTGCGATTTTCAACTTTTTCAATGTCCAATTCTAGTAACTAGCTGATGTCCTTTTTGTGGCGATCATCTCAAGTTACTTAAAATTTGATTCACTATTACATACTGAGATGCTCGTTATTATTCCTTGATGGATATTTCTTATAATTGTAAATATGTTATAAATCTTATAATTGTAAAACCCTTCTATAATCTGGCCGAATTTGAGGGCCATGATTTTTCAAATATTGTGCCCATTTAAATTACTTAAAAAAGTAGAGCCGTATTGTCTGAATATTTTATATGGTCTTATGTCTGTACTTTTAGTTCAAAATGCATAAAGTAGATTTATTTTGATTATTTAACATTTTACTGACAATTTGAATATTACGATGAATAATTTTACTACGTATCTTTTCGAATTACTAACTACTTCAAATATTAGGCTTCTATTTTGATTATTTATATTTATAGTTTGACAATCTAGTAGTTAATTCTTGACTACCTATGTATGTTCAGTGAAGAGTAGTAACGAAACTTACTACCTACCCCAATTATTTTGACACGTCCAAGAGCGGTCTTTGGCCGTCAGTTGGACGTGACGAAAATGTAATGTAATGTAAATGCGCTCTTCCCCCGACCTCGAATGTTTTTTGTAATGTTTTAAGCTTCATAATTTGAGAACCACTGACATATATTTTTAAAATAAACAACAACATATAGACCTACTTAAATAATACTTTGCATCTATGTATATACATTTTCTATATATCGGAAAAGAATGATTCCTTATTAGTAGTTTTTACAGTTGCTTCATAGTTGCTCCTATAAAACTACAGTTTTATTTGTCAAATATAAATTATTGATATAGATACCAATCGTTTCCGTCTAATCGATTTTTACATAGAACTTCAAAACAAATGTATTACATTTAACTTTTTTCTCCGACTTCTCTGATATTTTGTACGGCCTCTAAGAAACTATTTAACTGATTTGTATCTCGTATAGCACATTGCTGGTGAGAATAGGCACGCTACATATATGAAAAACTAGATTAAAATCATTTCTGTAGTTCTCGATTTACACACAGTCATACAGACAGACATTGTATTATATAATAAGTAAATGTGTCAAACAACCGCTATAGTCTTCCATTTTCCAAAAAAGCTTTTGTTGTGACGATGATTTTATTAGATTCAGATTTGAGTATGCTCACATTTATAATTTGTGTAAAAATAAATTCTCACACTACTTCACTGGCTTCTACTGTCTCCATTCCTGTCCATCTCGTCCACCAAAAGAATAACATTTACCTACGGGCGACCGCTACGGCTGCGGCCGCTCCACGTAACGGCGTATACCGGGGGAGCAGTGGCAGCGAAAGGCGAGGGTGTGGCCGCCGCAGGGATGGGAAAGGTCTCAGATGAAAATGTAATAACAAAAATATCTTGGACAAACGTTGTGGCCGAGGCTGGCCGCGGGGCGTCCGGTCAATCTGCCGACAAGATATGGAGTCATACACTTAATAACGCCGGGGTGCCCACAAGGTGGGACCGCCCACGACAAAGAGAAGCTTTCGCAATTTCGTTTGGGGGTTAAATTGGAGGTAGGCGATTTTTAGATAAAGAGACAGGGAAAGCATTGACGATATTCGTGGACCAGACGAATTGGCACGTAAATGGGTAGTCATTGGCAGCATTATTTTGTGAAAGAAAACAAAATAAAGAAAAATACAAAGCTACAGCACTTATTGGAGGTCAAACATTCAAAATATTCAAAAAAAACTTTAATTTTTGAATTTGGTTTTTCCAATAAATATGTATGTTCTAATTAGAATTTATAATGTGACAGGTAATTTCAAGAAATTTTCATTTTCATTTCCCCATATAATAAGCCTAGATATCCTTTGAATTAGGATATATTCATAAATATTCGAAGAATACTGAATAGCAACATTATAAACAGTTTTCAGCGTTTGTTTGGAGAGTTGGCCGTGATGAGGCCTAACGACAAATCATACGAATGCTTCACAAAAAGAGTACAAATAAATAGAGTACAGATAAATGCGGATTTACAGCGTGACGTTTGTAAGTACTCGATGTTTTAGCGACGTTGGGCTCCAACCGCTTACGGGGTAAAATGTCGTTTTACGTGAAATACTCGCTGCATTTCAAATGAAAATAATTTTCCAGAAAGAAGTATTTTAGTACTCAAAGAGGAGAAAATAAATACCAGATTACATCAACAAATGCAAGAATTACTTGTGCAGTTCTAGAAATTTGCAAAGATAAATAAAATAATTATTAAATAGTACGTATGTAATTATAAATGTTTAGGTATTAGGTTTCATGTATTTTTAATTGAAACTTTTAAACTAGGTACGTAAGTCCTGTATTTCTGCTTAACTTATCAATTCTCTTATAGGGACTATTATAGAGCGATGTATTTTTTCAGTGTATAATATGCAGTCATTTAGAAAAAAAAAATACAAATTGTGTTGGTGTGTTTTCTTTAACTCAATTTACAATTTCTTTCGGTAGTTTTCCTCGTATCTTGCGCAATATTTACTTCCAAGTAAATCTTACTCGTATGCATGTCTTAAATTTCTCCTTTGTAAAACTTTCCACTTTACATATGAAATCTGTGCAATATTTCCCTCCAGATGCAGTGATCGGCAAACCGGTCACGCTACGTTGATACGTTTGAAGTCCGGTGCGCCATTTCAATACGGGGAAGATATCAAAATACATGACTTTATTGCATGCACCAGTGACGCTTTACTCACAAACAGGAGGTCCAGATATATTCGCATATGTAGACGAACGGTAGCGGGAAGTTGACCGCGAAAGGAAGAGGGGACAGGAGAGGGTGAGCGAAGCACCCCCTGATATTCGTGATAGCCACTATAGGTTGACGTGACGAAGTGCACTATGATTGGAGATGGATATTTCGATGACTCCATACTTTATGGAGCGAAATCCTTTTCGTGGAGGCTCAGCAAGGATATCCTATGGCAACAAGTAAGTCTCGTACAAACGAACGTCGAGGAAAACTAGCGATTAAATTTTCTATAAAATAACTTTTATTCTTTGAAATACGTACCTACAGTGTTTGGCTGATTTAGATAGAGCTGTTAGAGCTGATGAGATATCCTGCCAAAACTGGTAGTCAGGGGCGAGGCTGCCCGCTGTGTACCTTTCCCGGTGCCACGCCAAAGTCTTCTACGCTCACCTCACGGGAGACAGAACGATACATTTAGTTAAAACTTCCTGAGGTGACGGGTTCGCCCCTTGTAGTTGACGCTGTGTACCTTTCCCGGTGCCACGCCAAAGTCTTCTACGCTCACCTCACGGGAGACAGAACGATACATTTAGTTAAAACTTCCTGAGGTGACGGGTTCGCCCCTCTAGTTGTTGACCATACCGTTTAATCTCAGTTTTCATTTTCGTAAGTCTCAAATCTCATTTAGTTTTTTATTTTATCGGAAATTGATGTGAAATATACTACCTTATATTCTTTAAATCTCTACAGTATCCATGGATGGACCAGTGCACGCAGACATTTGCCATAATTATGGCAATCCTATAATATTAAAAAACTACCATCTTTGTTAAAAAATGACGTTCAAATATTTATTTATCTTATTTTTATTAGCTAAATGTATATAGCATATTCATTTTATGACAGAACATTGTATATTAACAATAATATAGCCATTTATACATTTCAAATTAGCAAATAATATAAAGCACCTATTTAAAAGATAATAATTTTATAATATTTTTTTTAAGAAAAAAGGAAAAAGAAGCATTTCTAAATTTAAATGTATAAGTACCATAGGGAAATGGAAAGGGAAGGAAGGGATTGTTATAACACTATAGATAATATACGTACAAAAATGGACATACATACATAAACTATTAACATATATACACATATAATCATACATACACACATAAATACAATGTATATAAAAAAAGTAATACTTTGTAATAGTGCGTATTTTATAAATAATTATATTAATTATCGTTCTTGAGCTTTTCTTCGACTGCGTGAAGAAAAATTTTCCTGCCTAGAGAAAAAATGTCAAGGTCATTAAACCTGTTATTAAAAGAGCTGAGTAACCGTATCATAGTAGAGTTGCTGAAGTGGCTTGTATTGCTTCTGGGCACGTGAAACAAACGAGAAACTCGGGTATTTCGGTTTTACATATGAGTTTTGCCAATTGTGCATTTTGTTCCTGGTAAATATTTCAGCGGTCATCGCGGTGCTTGCGGGTGTAAGTGGGAGGCGGAGAGAAGGGGGGGGGGGGGGGGGTGTGGTCCACGAATATCACCCACCTATAACCGTGTCCGCATGAAAAATACACCAATAACCGCAACATGCGATACTGGGATTTGCCTCCAGCGATCTTTGAATAAATTTGGCTAGTTATTGAGCAATATTCCGTCTGACCTTCTCTTACTGTTTGTACATGCGGACACTGTTTTATTAAAAGATAGACGGATACACCGGATCTTTTTAATGACAAATAAAACACGACAAATAAATTTATAATTTGAATGTAGTTTGCTACATTGGCATTGAGCTGAAAAAGCACAACAATTTAAGTATTTAGTATATTAATTTGTCGACATTAGCCTGAATTACGCGTAGTTAGACCACTCACCGGCAGAGGCTTTATCAACATGCTTATAATTTGCTTGTTATTTGACAATAGACTTGAGGTTCACTTAAGTATTACAGTTAGTACTCATTTACTCGATAATACTGCCTACTTTTGTATGAAAAAATACCGCACAAATTTGTAAGGCGCCGATCTCTATTAGATTCGCTGAGAATAGGGAGAAAAAAATGAAAAACAGCTTTTTCTAGATTTTTTTTTCGCCAAAGCAAGGTAGTTGTTATCGTCAGGTATGTTTAATGAAAAACAGCTTTTTCTAGAATTTTTTTCGCCAAAGCAAGGTAGTTGTTATCGTCAGGTATGTTTAAAGAATTATTTTGATTTCGGCTGAGAATAGGGAGAAAAAATGGGAATTAGATTTTTAAGGCATTTTGTTTTGTGAGTCGCCGAAGCAAAGTAGTTGTTATCGACAGGTATGTTCAAAGAATTATTTTGATTTTGGCTGAGAATAGGGAGAAAAAATGAGAATTAGCTTTTTATGGAATTTTGTTTCGTGAGTCGCCGAAGCAAAGTAGTTGTTATCGTTAGGTATTTTCAAAGAATTATTTTGATTTTGGCTGTGAATAGGGAGAAAAAATGAGAATTAGCTTTTTCAGGCATTTTGCTTTGTGAGTCATCGAAGCAATGTAGTTGTTATCGTCAGGTATATTCAAAGAATTATTTAGATTTCGGGTTGAATTTGGAATACAGAAGGAGTGCTAATCGTCATTCCTTTGTTTCAGAATACCAAATAGCCGATTAAATAAACAAAGGTCATTTCCTCTCTCTGACTCTCTCTTAAATTCCTTTAAATCCAATTTTAAACATGTCTGCGGTGCATGTAAATATATTTAGTCCTTACCGGATAAAATGCGAATCGATTTATGACATTTAACATGGTTCACATCAAATCTTCTGAGTCCGCATGGACGAGAAGTTTGTGCCGCCTTGCGTAGCTTCTCGATCATTAAGGTGACATGATATCTGGGAACGACCATATCTGAAGAACTTTCGTTTCATGATTTTTTTGAAAAATATAAGCACTAATTTTAATAAAGCTTCTAAACGAATCCCTCGATAATAAACTAATTTATAATTTAAACTTAAAATAGTTGCTGACTGCTTTGGACATTCAGGCTTTAAACTGATTTCAAAAACTTTCAGGCATGATTGCACGTACGAGTACATTGTAATCGGTTAGTGTGTCTTATTTTAATTGAAATATTTTGGCTGGTTAATATTTCTCTAGCGTCTCGGTCAGCCATATTTTTTATATAGGTACTAAATTAATTACAATTAATTTAAACGTGAGAGCGCTCTGAGAAATACGCTAAATATGCTTTACCATTAATATCCTTATACCACCACTGCGCAAAAATAGTTTTACTGGGACGCGCTGCTATCGAACGTTTAGAGTCCGTCCGCTCGCCGGCGCATATGCAAGTGAAATATGTGCCTGATGCTTCATCAACGCGTTCAGTGACCCCGACTATTTCTTCGCGGGTCCACCCATTTTAGATATTTTTATTAGGTAGTATGTCGTCTTATTCACAAAATATGTAAAATAATCGCTATGTGATCACGGTCAACATACTACGCATATATAGTATAAACTGTAACGGAAGTAATGATAACATTATTGCAGAATTGTTTTAAAAAGCACGTTCTATCCAATTTGCAAATTTTGTATAAACGTTATGACCTTTACATTCTACCCTCGTCTTCAGTTAACTCTAACCTTCATTGAAACCAAAAAAAAATCGTCGACATCTGGAATATCAGCTGAGTTAGCCCGAGTGAAATATTTGGGCACTTCCCCTTTGTAATATTTTATTTTTTTCTTGTTTTTTTTTTTGTACTTTCTTTGTATTTTTATACGTATCCTTTTTTTATTATTTTATCTCTTTGTGTATTCTATTTTTTTTTCTTACGTTATCATATTTGCTATATTTAGGATAAAATACTTCTTTGCTTAATTTTAATGATAATGATAATTTTGCCTAATTTAATGACAGCCAGCATAGAATTTGGTTGTCGTGCAGACTACTGATCTTACGAATAATACGAATAATGCTTAGTTATAATGGTTTCAGCGGTGATCTTTAATCCACGATTTTCCCCTCTTTCATTATTTGTGTGTTTTCCATCAGGTATTGAAAAGTATTTATGAGTAGGTACTGCAGCTCCAAACTACGCCAACTTCTTATCATCCTTAATAGGCGCGCTATAGCTTTATACGTACGTAATCGTGTAATTAAACAACCTTCCTTATGCGGTCAGATACAGGGTGGGCCAAAAGGGTGTTGGCGATTTGATTACATTATTTTTCTGAATCTGCTCGTTGCGGGGAGGCGAGGCGTATGTATATTGCTAGACGCGTCGCTTCTTGGAAATTTAGATGCCATGGAGCATGACGCCAAAAATCGACTTAGCTTCGTTAATCTGATGCTCGACTGTTTCAACGATTTTTGTAAAGTGTTCATTAACAAGGCGAATTTCCATCTTAATGGTCAAGGTTACAAAAAACTGTTTATTCTGTACGGAGAACAATCCCCAAAGTCTGCACGGACGTCCACTTTACAGACCTACAATTGTCGTATGGGCTGCAATATCGGCGTCGGGCCATAATTTTTCAATGACGAAAGAGGGTGCGCGGTGACGGTGAGAGCCCACAATTATTGCAACATGTTAAGAGAGTTCGTGGTCCCGGCTTTGCATGAATTTCTAGGCAATACCTCGAGAAGATGGTTCCAACAAGTTGATGCCACACTCTAGGGTGTCTATAGACCTGCTGAAGGAAATGTTCCCGGGAAGACTTGTTTCAAAAAGAGGGGATATTGAATGGTTACCACCACGCAGACCAGACATAACTCCATTTTTTTTAATGGGGCCTACTTAAATCGGTGGTCTATGAAAATATTCCGATAAAATTGGAGCAACTCAAAAGAAACATTTTACGGAAAATCAAAATATTCCAAGAATAATGTTTCGCCGAGATTTCCAAAAACTGCGACTTCGGTTTCTAGAGTGCAAAGCAGCCGAGGGTCGTCGTTTAGAATACATTATTTCAAGGGCATGAACATTTCTAGACGTATGTTTTTCAAATATTAAAATTTCATATGCATCGTAATTTAAAAAAAAATCATATCCAAACCGCTAACACCCTTTTGGCCCATCCTGTATAATACTCTGCTTCTGACGAAGTTAATATATTTCTTAGTCGACATGAATTTTTATGTCATAATTTTTAGTAAACACTGGATATGTAGTTCGCTATGATAGCCGAATCAAGAGGAATATCAAAAACCGGACAGATGGAGTTGTGATATATGCCAGGTCATTATTAAACCAATGATGCCTCTGTACGAGAAGCAACAGGATCGTTTTTAGAAATTGGAGACATCGTTGTTCTGTTTCTCTACAAGTCCCCTTCAATAATTCGTATTACACCATTTTTAACTTCACTTGACGACCCATTACGACCACAACAAAATGATCAACTATTACATGCCTGTAGTAATACTGCTGTGCGTTGTTTTTTATATTTTTGTTTTTTATATTATTTACGTCTTTTTGTATCTCAAAATTAGAAGTGTAAGACTAGAAAATAAGAGTTTGTCTCGCCAACAAACTGTATACCAGTTTGGAAAGATTTTAATATTTAAAAAAAACTGTATTTTTTCTCTAAATATTAAAAAAAAAAAACATCTCATAATTGCTTTAGACATCAATATTTCTACTTGCGAACAAGACCATGTACACGTACCTATAAAATAGTATCAATTCTTAATTATTAATAATAGGAGATCAAGTCAATACCAAGATTTTTAACTCTAAATAATCAAAGGAATCATTAGGCCAAATTGACAGATTACTCACGAGCATGATGTAGTTACTTATACATATATGTATTTTACTATCAGATATATATTATTACTCCCTGTCGAATATCCAACGATACAAACAAACGTATTTCTTTATACATCTTCGATATCTCATATCTGCAATTTCCCCAAAAATTGCTGGCGGCCACCCCGGTATCTCTGCTTGTACGCTCTCTGCTCGTAAAATTCGCTGCGGATCGTCATTTCGGCCACGGATTGCGTCGACTCGTGACCAATTCTGTTACCAATTTCCCCTTCACCTGCTTTCAAGGGAGCTAATAAGACTGAGACTTACCCATAGCTAGATAACTGTTATAACAATATTAGATTTAGTAAGTATAGCTTTATAATAATATCAGTAAATTAACTTTGATTAATAATATTAGTTTAGGTTATTGATCCATAATTTAATATACAAATTACAATAAAATCTTATCCTAATACAAACATTTATGATATGTATACATGTTATCAACATTGCTCGGAAAGGAGATTTATCTGTTTGACATAAAAATGGTTTATCACCTCACTAACAACTAACCTGTGTTGAGGTGGTACTAATGTCGTTTGTTATTACTGTCGAGAGGGCAAGTCTTATCTATTACGAAAACATTAATTAAAACTAACTCTGCTGACAATATACTATAAGTTCTAAAAATTATAACTAATTATACGCATACATATTCTCACATATTATAATAATGCGTGCATAGATATGATATACACTTTATATAAATTTAAAATAATAATACATATATAGTACTATTACGACTAGTGCGCTCCATCCCTTAGTGGACTGATATGGACTAATTTTTAATTTCAACCGAGGACCGATTTCAACCAATTTCCACTTCTCATCTCTTGCTATTACCAAATGATGCCTGCATACTGTATTTAAGCTCAATCGGATTAAGCGTTTGGGCGCTATCGTAGTGGGAATATACATACACAGATACACAGCAGACAGACACACAGACAGACTTCAATCGGTGTCAACGAAATGGTATTAATCGTCTCGGGGGGCTCAATATGAATATTTCCATCTTCATCTCAAAAACACTTTCCCATCGGGTCGGTTGGTGGACCAGGAAAGTAAAACGACAATGAAAAGCTTGTTTTTTGTTTTTACTCTTTATTGTGAAATTTCACTATGGGCGGGTTAATTATCTTACAAAAATATCTTACAACCAACTCTACTATGAAATGTTTATATGTTGTGTGAGCGTGTACCATGTATGCAAGTGTGTGTCTTGTTATTGCAGTCGATCGACAGAATTGAAATTCAATTTCGTCAATTTTATCTGGGAATCAAACCAAGAACCTTACAATGTAAGATCAGGCGACCTAACCACTATCCCACCTAACCACTATGTTTTTGTATTATAAAGGTTTTGCAATAATAATTATATAATATTTTTAAAATTACAATATCTAAGTTACCACGATTTAAGGAAAATTACACCAAATAAAATAGCTTTTCCAGAAAGATGAGAGGTTTAAATTTACATTTACATTACATTACATTACATTTTCGTCATGTCCAATTGACGGCTAAAGACCGCTCTTGGACGTGTCAAAATAATTGGGTTATGTAGTAAGTTTCGTTACTACTCTTTACTGAACATACATAGTTAGTCAAGAATTAACTACTAGATTGTCAAACTATAAATATTAGCTATTTTGCTTATCGTTTAGGATAAAAACAGAAATATTACAAGTAGATCGAATATTTTAAAATAAAAGTTTAAGAATTTAAAAATCCCAATTAAAGAGAGGATGCGGTTTGAGGGGCTAATTTGACTGAATGTGTGTTTGTATTATACAAGTTTGAATATTTAATTTTTCGAGTCAGATCGCGGAAAAGCAATCATTAGCTTATTTCAGCATCCCTAGATACGGGCATTTTTGCTGAGTTAGCTGCTGAGCTGATGAGCCAATGACTATGAGCTAATGGATTTGTTTCTCCTTCATGTTTTATAATAATGTTTACTGTTATCTAATGTTAGCCCTTCCTTCTGCTGTAAATTGTTAAAAAAAAATATTTCTCCTTCCGCTCGTTTAGTATCCACGCACGACATTTAGCGCTGAATAAACAATAACTCTGTCGTAGCGGGGATTGTAGATCGTTTCATATCTTGCGTAGCTGAGTATCCGAATAAGGCCTTGAATGAAGACAACATTAATGCTCGTCCGCTAGCGCTATGTGATTTTTTGTCTGCTTTTTGTATGCTGTGTTTTGCCTGCTTTTCATATAAGGAGACTGTAGATTGATTTTTTCAAAATCGAATCGTTAAAGCTTTAATAAAAAGAGTGTTTCGTACAACCGCTACATTTTGGTTTTCGACGAATTCGTTTTGGTTATAAATTCGTGATAATATTTTTAAATATCCGCGATCGTAACTCATTCGAATCCAGTATGTTATTTTTTTTAAATACCTGCACCAAAATCCGGTTCGCCTTTGCAGGCTTTATTTCATTCGCTAAGCCCGAGGCTAACCGCCTTATCTTCCCTCGCTACATACAATTTTTATACGTGTTCGACTATTAAGCTGTAAATTTGAGTGCATTAATTCAACGTGGCGGAGATAACGCTCAGCGTAAAAATATTGCGCTACATTGTTTGGTTTTTTCTTTTAAGTTAATATTGCAAGGGAATAAAGGTATGCGGTACACTTATCTGTTTAAAGTTGGCTTTATGGGTCGTTTGGCGTTATTCATATGTGAAGTTTTATACGTGATTGGAGGGTGTACACAATTTATTGTGATGTTTGGAGAAGAGAGAAAAATTTTAGGATGATTTTAAAATTGTTGTTTACTTTATTCTACCTCTGATATATATCTTTATTTGGTTGTCTGTCTGTTTGTCTATAAATTAATCTGTAATGTATGTGATTAAAGGACGATGGTCAAAAACGTATGGGCGCTGGGCCCACCTTTCCAATAACAATAATATATTTACTATTGGGAAAATCTATTTACCTAAAATATTTATGACTACTACAACTTACCTCAATTTTGAGTCGTTTCGGAGTTTTGAATTTCAGAATTTCGAAACTGCTGTCTTGTATACTGTGCTCAGGCGCACGCGTAATCTGCTCAGGCTGTGGTCTTAAACTCAGGTTGAGGAGTGTAACTTAGCTACTCCTGCTTGATGCTGATGGGCTCTTCCCATCGTCTATCTTCATCACAGTCACAGACGCCCTCTACTGGTGACACAAGAGACTGCACTGCAACGCTCAAACCTAGCGCACTCGTTGATGGTTTAGGCTTCTGCTCTTGCCTCAATCTAGCGCGCTTACTATAAAGATTAACAAATTCCAATTACTAAGGAGGTTGACCACTTTCATGGTAGGTATCATGTATACATTGTCGTGTTCTCAGATGTCCTCTACTTTAAGCTATTCAGAATCCTTGTTTTCATTAGTTTGTGATGCAAAGAACCTGCCGATGAAAACAATGTCCATATTTACTCAGGTAATTATATATGGGCGGCAGAGAGACAACTTTATATTACCCGCCCCGCTCGACGCTCTGATATGACAGGCCCCATACATCGTCCACTGTTTTTCAGCGCGCGATTAATCGCGAGCTCTGGATATGATGAACACGGCCTACGAAACGGAAAATACCATACGGGATTCTTTGGGACGATTTCTTTTGTGTATTCTTTTATGTTGTTCTGCCTTATATACCTCATGACCAGAGCTCTCCCCCACAGTAACAATTAGCAAGAAAATCTAACCCCCCCCCCCCCCTAAAATGTGTTACTTGAGAACGGCCCCTACTGAACCTACTGACAAAAATTAAAAAAGCTTCTCATCTCATTTTTCTTGTGAGTAAGTTTTCTGTATACCGCACTGGGGTCAACCTTACGTCTTTTTACACGACTGCCCAACAAAAAAGGAGTGTAATGTGTTCAGGGTGCATCTATGTATGTTTCCGTTTTTTTTTATTTTACCATAACTTCTAAACGCTTGAACCATTTTAGAAGCTTGTGGTATTGTTAGAATCGTTATGTCATCTCGAGTATCATAGGTAGCTTAACTCTCAAAATATCAAGAAAATAGATGTCTAAATGTTTAAATGTGAATAAATTAACGTAAATACGGATAAATCGTGTTTAGTGTTAAATGAGAGGTCTGATTGAGGAAATTGCAAAAATTTATACATGTACGAGTTTATCTTTAGATACATACATAAATTACAAATATTTCTTAAAAAACCGTTATAAAAATAATTATAAATACAATCGTTCAATTTCTGTAACGGCTTTCGTGTTTTTATTCTTTTTAATATACATATTTACTTGTCTACGTCATTTAGTTGAAAATAAATCTCTAGTAGATAGTAGATCCCCATGGTCGTTGTTTCATATATCAATTTGTTTCATATATCAATCTATTTTTATAAAAGCAACCATGGCAGAAGGGCCAACACAAAACGCACTTAACGAACGCGTCCCATTTGCACCGAGATTTTCTGCGTTCTCGCAATAAATAACGCCCAAATTGGCATACTCGGCTCGATTCATCCGCGAAACATTGACATCGTTTGAAATCTTCACGTCGGATCTCATTCAATAAGTTAAATTGCTTGCAACCCCCGCTCGGTGCACTTAGGTCTACCTTGTTCGCGTACACCAACCCCCCAAGACTCCTTTCACTCATAACTCCCCCAATATATCGGCGAGATATTTCATCACACACAATCCCCCACTTTGGCTTGAGGGAGGAGGGCGTTCGGTAATAACTTGCTTTTGTTTGGTGTTAGTGAACCGTGCATTTTTCTCATGATGCTTTGATGGACAATATCCTGGGACGGAATTGCAAAAGGAAAAATGTTGTTAAACAATCTTATTTTTAGTTTGAATGAAAATGTTCCACAATGAGCCAGATTTATGTTCAAAAGTTCAACAATAAAAATTTAACAGTTTAAGAATTAAAAGGCTCAAAAATACTGGACTTAGGTTGTTTTAACAATTTGTTTAATACCCTAACTAAAAGACCCAATATCTAGCAAACTTACTGTTAAGCCCATTTTTACTTAAAAAAATATCCAAAGCATTATCATTAAACATTATCAACTTCTTCTGTGTCACACGTTGGCCAGTCATATATTTGCTTTTAAAACTCGTTAATTGTGCGAAGACTATCGCGGCTGTTTGACATTATAAATAGGATTAAAATGAATGTAGGTACCGCGTGAAGTTTGTAGCACCTGAGGTTTTGGCAATGTTGTAACCGCTGTCAACCAGTGTAGATTGAAAGCTGTCAATAGACATCCATTGTTCAGCAGGTAGGCGGCAAACTGCTACTGTTTCTTAGCAGATTATAGAGGTGGTTGGGTGACGCGTTCGATGCGGGTGAACTTTTAAAATCCGCCGTGCACAAAACACTCACTGTATCTTGTATTACATACATGCGTTCAGCGATCGAGCACGTTCGCGCGAATCGAGCACGCGCGTAGTTCGGGATAGGTTAGAGTCGCTCGCGCTAAAAGAACCCTTTTGGATACCTAACCTCATTTTATTACCTTTCACTAAAGTTGTTTTAAGAGTATCCTTTCGATTTCTCATGGTGGTCCTTTCCGTTATTCGTTAACGTGTCCGAACCAGATTAGGACACGTCTCTCCAAAAATATGCGGCCTGGATGGTCTTGTCGTTTGCCTCTTGTAGGTTCTGTTACGTGATGGGGGTTGACAGTTGCGGGCAGGATAGGAGGTGGTCTTCATCCTGCTGCGTTCCACAGTCACGTATTGGATGTGCTGTGCAGTTCTAGCAAGCAAGATCGGCTCGCTATCCAGTCACATCCACTCTCAGTCGGTCGAGACTACTCCAGATTGTATAGGGGAGATGGGACCCGGTGCTATATGTTCCTTAACATCCTCGCCAAGTAAAGTCTTCTATTGAGCAATGCTGTTCGAAGATTTACTGCCTTGGAGCGGTTATGTGCTGCTAAGATAGACTTTCGAGATTTGATGTGGTACTGGCGATAGTGGTCATATCGAGCTTTCTATACCCCTTTTTTGTACCTGTTCATGAAAATGCAATCCTACAATATGTAATATCAAAATACTGATAAGAAGTATTTTTTTTTATTTTCTCTAATATTCTATTTCAGTTATAATCCGGTATTCCTGATGCGGTCCCTATCGCACCGCACCGTCCCGAAAACAGCACCGTTCGGTTAAAGTAAACCGCTGCAATTACTTAGCGCAATTGGCGTGGATATCTTGGAAAAGAGGGAGGGGTGTACACGAAAAGGTGGTGAGGGAGGGAGTCGCGTGACGTGATCCTCACAAAGGGATATCTGCTCCCGAAGACCGGGGATGGAGACGTGAAACCTCTAACGAGTGATCGCCTTCAACCTCAGCGGCGTAGGTCCTAGTCAGTAAATGAATCGAAATGACTCTGTCGAAGTGGCTGGCGGGGTGGTTAAAGCCTTACTCCTTACCAGATCACGCCTTATCAGGTCCGCGTCCCCTGTTAGGCGTGAGCGTAAAGAGTTAATGTTAGCTGAAGATCCCCATTAAGATCGTGTATGACTGTGTACTTTCTTACTTTATTCGATTATATTAATGTTTTATACAAAAATAATATTTTATCTTGCAAATGATCTTGGACAGAGACCAATGACGGCCCGGTGGCATAGTGGTTAGGTCGCCTGATCTTACATTGTAAGGTCCCGGGTTCGATTCCCGGCTGGGTCACCATTTTCCGTTGGGTCACCTGTCGATCGAATGCAATAATAAGATACACATATACACACATGTTACACGCACACATACATAGGGTTGGTTGTGAGAGATTGACACATGACAATAAACCCGCCCATTGTGACATTTTCACAATAAAGAGTATAAACAAACAAACAAACCTTATGTAGTTATGTACCTTAAATGACCTTTTGTGCTTATGCATCGTATTTGCACAAATCATTATGTAATTATGAAAATCATTATAATCGACAAGCTAAAGAGTGTCCTGACAAAGAGAGTAGTTTTTTTTAATAATTTAAAGTTTTTTATTTATATATCTACTTGTGTGATTTCGATTTTGTCTTAGCTGTGCATTTCTTCGCCTCAGTTGCGAGATTGCTTTATTATATATCTTCTGGATCTTGCAAATATGTCAAATGGCCTGAACAAAGTTTCTTAACAAGTGAATCCACGAATTAACAAGGACCAAATTAAGATTATTTACAAAATCCATATCGAAACAGCTGCATGTATGTAGAAATTGCGATATTTGAAATAGTTGAGGGATAAGTCTAATTGGGGAAGAATATCTACCAAGATAAACCTCGTCCGAGAGACCGATAGATACGACTGGGGTGGGTAGCGTTCCGAAAACTGCCAATGGGCGGGCCCTGTAAGTCGGAGAAACCACAGCAGTTTAGGAAGCAAAGTCATCAAATGGAGACTGCGCATTCGAATACGCAGAGTACGAAGTCCCCTAGCCCGCTGATCTAAATGATAGGAAGTAGCTGGATAAGGAAGATTGGGTGTCTCTGGAGATGCCTTTAACCAGAATTGTTCCGTGCAGCTTGGGTGGTGTTTGCCAAAAGTATATGTAATCTGGCCTGTCCAACTCACGGTTCAACTCCTATCTGGTAGCCTCATCGAAGAGGGGCTGTCAGTGCCACTGTGAGCATCGCCACGGCTTAAATCCTGCAGTCAGAGGCGGTTGAGATCAGAATATCGCGGATCTCTGGACAGTTGGTGCATTACCCGGTTGGCTAGGTGTTGACTACCCAGCTGGCAAATAACCAGAGAGCTCTGGAGACATCGGAGGATAGTTGTCGACCTAAAAATATATCCGTCGGCCACCCGATCCCGCGTGACAATGCAGGCAAAGGGCGGCGTGGTCCACAAAATATTCAAACGGAATAACCGCTTACGTCAGGTAGAGGCCACGCAAGCAACCTTCAAATCGGGACCAGACCGGAGGACGGAGAAATTCGGAAAAATCTGATAGTAAGAGCGAGAGGTTGACCCACTGGTTACACATTCTAGTGCCTCGTGGTAAGGCGACGGGTTTCTATGGGCATGTTGGCGAAGCTAGACTGTGGACTGTGTTGTCCCTGAGTCTCTGTGTAATCACCTCACGGTTGAAAAAAAGATCTATATCGTTATAACAGCCTGAGGTTTCGGGTTCGCCCGTTGCAGATGACAGCTCCAAAGTGGAGAGACACCGGCTGACAAGTCCAGAACAATGACATCTACACATTTGCTATTATACATCTACACATTTGTTATTATTGTTATTATTATCTCATTAGCCTCATATCTGTATTCATATATCTCCCATATATTATATCTCATTTAATTTAATAAAGATTTTTTGTGTTATACAATATACACTTGTAGGATTTCCCAAGATTACATAAATTACCTATACACCCGGCAGATGAACGCAGTACTAAATATCACCTCAATACAGGCTCTGCCTAGTGAGGTGATAAAATCCCGCCGAAGCCGCACCTTTAGTAAATTTCCAGGGTTCACATTTTGTATCTACGACTAAATCATGTAAAATATACTATAGGAAATTAATTCATGTAATACTAGGGATAAATAAAATAAATAAATAAAAAATAAAAAATAAACATTTGCTATTATACATCGTATGATTATTTTTTTATTAATGTCATTTTTAAAACGTATGCAAAACATCAGAATAGTACACAGCAAATATGTAATGAGTAATATTTCATATCTGAATTCCGAAATTTCTACGGAAGAAGAGTCAATGTTCCGCTATATTTTTGAATCGCTTAATTTGCAAGGTAAGCCCGCGAGAGGTAATACCCAACGAACCTAATAAGAGTCCACGTCTGCCGTCTCATGCAATTCGTCTTGCCGTGATGACTTATTTTCTTGCGGTTTGCGGACGTCTAGAGTACAGACGTCTTTGAAAATGCCATTATACGACTAACGCAGAAACACTGGCGAAACAATATTTTGCTATTCCTATGCAAAACCAACGATGGTGCATAGATTTTTGCTTTATATATTTAGGAATATTCGACGTTTCGGCATAAATGAACGATGGAAATTAATAATTTTCGGGTAGCAAATGAGCTTAGATTCATTCATGTTATGGAACCAAGCTTTCGATAAAACACCTAGCAAACGGAATCGTCATTCGAGCCAGATAGAAATCTCGTAGCAGCCGATAACGTGGTTACAAGCAATAGGGTTAAAAAATAATAATATTAGGATATAGTAATGTAAAAACTACATGTAAAAAATTTAATGTCCACTAACTTGAATGACTAAAGGGTCAACGAAAATTAGAACTGGTAACATTTGAAGCAGGTATTGTTTAGACTGTTACCAAATATCGGCCATACAGGAATAAATATGTTTATTATTGAATTCTTTTGTGAATTATATTTGGTTAAATGTTGTTGTTTTTAGCATATCTAATTACGCAATACTCGGGATATGTTGCAGCTAGACAACATCGGTCCGCGTTACAGCCAATCAGCGATTCTCAGGATAAACGACATCGTGACTGAATGACCGACTGTCAGATTCGATTTCAATGGTTTTTGCATTGTGCCTACACTTAGAGGGTAGCCTTTTTGCATTATTATTATTATATAATTATAACCGGCTAAGTCAGTGAATAATTTTGCGTAAACGATATAAGTGTTCAAATTAAAGTCTCAGCTATCAATTGTGTATTTTCTTCATATTTTCGTGACGACTTCTGAACCCGCACCAACGCAGAGGTTATATCGCAACATAGGCTATTGCTAGTAAGTCTGGAACTTTTGAGGATCAAATATAATAATGTTTTAAAGATGCTTGCGGCTGATTGGTAAAATACAACTAAAAATAACGATGTTTTAGGTGCGCCTTACAAGGGCCCTCTGACTATAGCACCCCTGATCCCCCCCTTACCGCCTGCCCCCGTCCTTGCCTAACGGTCCTCTTTAGGCTAACTTGAATTTTGAATCTCATTTGAATTTTCCTTTCAATTTGTATATTTTAAAACTTTTAAATCGTAATGTTTCTTTTACTGCCAATATAATGGCTTTATCAACATAAAAAATATTATTTATTAAGAAGACAGTTATCATCAGGTAATTCTTCTTTTTTAAATAATAGAATACGTATTTTCTGAATAAACTAGGTATTTAATGAAATTGTCAGAGACACCATTCGGCCCCACAAATCATCCCCTTAATATACCAACACCAAAGCAAGAGTCATTGATCTAATAAAAGAAATCTGCACCGCTGCCGTCTCTACTCCTACATAAAAATCTTCACACGAAAGGCAATTTCTTCAGACACCGTGGCGTCTCAAGGCGAGGCGAAGGTCCTTTCGTATTTACCATATAAATGCGGCAAAAGTACGGGGAGGTGAAGCTGCCCTGGTATTGCACCTCCTTTCACAGAATGCAATATCTCGCTACCACGACGAGATAACAGCGAAATCGCACAATGAAATGTATAGCCAGTAGATGGCGCTAGATTGCCGGCGGGCAGGCGACTGGACATGAAGGGGGATTTTTGATAATATCTGGAGGTAATTTACGAGAGATATATGAGCGAATGTTAGAAGACTTGTTTTGTTGTCGTCGTGGTAGCGAACATGATTTTATGGTCACAGAAAAATTTATTTCTAAAACTATTACATTTATATTTGTTTATATATGGTTCTTGACGTTACTGGTTAACAGCCATGTGAAATTATATAATTGATCTATTTTAATATCACCCAATATTTATTTATGGTAATTCACCTATATTCATATGTTAAATACAGACATTTATATAATTAGAATATAACTAGACATTTAAACATGTAATAATTTGTTCAAAAAGTAAAATCGTAGACCAAGCGCTGATAGTCGGGGAGCTAGTGATTTTTTTGGTACTTTGTGATACAGAAGACATTATTAAAATATAAAAAACAATGCACAGCAGTATTACTACTGGTCTTAGGTACTACAGGCTTAAATTAGACCAGTATTACTACAAGCTTAAATTATAGAAACGTATAACAAATTTAATTATTACCACTAATTTCACTATAAACATCCAACAGGTAGCTTTTTAATCTCTTTTTAAACATCTGTTTGCTCACGCTTACACAGTCTTCCTCAGATACAATAGTATTAAAGATTCTTGGAATGAGGTACTTTAACGTCCTTTCACCGTAGTATTTTCCCAATCACCAAACGTCGATAGGTTTATTCAGTGACTAATTCTAAGTAGCGGATATGTATTATGTATGGGGGTTTTATGGTGGGTTTAGCTGTAAAAAGCTTTGAAAACACAAATGAGTTCCAATTTTTTTAGCAATAATGAAATAGTTTTACTGTCAAGTCGCATGAAGCATTTAATAATAAAAAAATCTGGTTAATCTATAGGAATGATAAAGGTGTCTGGCAACTGAAAACCGAATAAAATGGTTATTACTGTTTAATTTGTATTTTAAGTTTTAAAGGGGTGTATCCCAAAGTAAGAGCGACGTATCCCAAAAAATAAATCGATTTTTTTGAGTTTTTGTATTTGTTGAAATATTTCCGCCAAACTTCGCCGTGCGACTGTTAATAAGCCAGTGTCTAGTAAATGGAAAAGATTTATAACTAGGACAATTAGTACAATTAGTATCATACTCGAAATTTCTGGATTAGCATAAAAAATAGATCGATTTTAATTATACTTCCACAAACTGGGAAAATAGGTCTTAAAAATATTCACTTAATCCTTAACTATGACATATAGGTACTATTCGCAAATATTCATTTTCAATAACCCCCTTCGTCATGCCCTGCGTAAAGTCAACTCGCTATTTTTGAAGAAAGTTTTGATGAAATCTCCTCTAAATAATGATGGATGTGACTTGAGCTTACTCTCCCGTTTGTGTTGGGAAATTTCATAGTCATCCGCTCGATGGAATAATAATCAGAGGCGTCCACATTTCTTTATTTGTATTAATAATAATTTTTTTTTCGGGTCGATGCTAAGGTTCAAAATACTGAATACTCAAGGAATTTAATGTTTAACTGATAATAGATGAAATTCTACATTTTATTGAAAAACACGATGTTTTTAGACATCTACAGAAAGATTAAATGATACAATATAGACATTTCTCTAAAATTCTCTGTTTTCAATTTAAATAAATATTGGTGTATAGAAATATACATTTTCATTGCTAAAAAATCTACGCCACTGATGAAATCACAATGTGGTATTACGTCAGATTCGTAATGAGGCATCAATTAGGATTATTCTGAGATCTGTCGAGACGCTGCGGACAGGGGTGCCGCGTAAGTTAGAATTCTTCTAAAGCATAATATTAATTCCAATTATTTATTATTGAGAAACTAAAAGGTATGTAAGATCTTATTGATTTTAAGTTTGCTAAAGTACAGCAACTAGATTATCAATTTAAAAAGTCCACATAAAAGCTATGCAAAAAATAATGCTGCAAGTTGGTAGCAATGCCAATCAAACTGTTTACAGCTGTACCTACAGCTTGGACGATACAATCCTGACCCTACATTTCTGAAAAGCGGGTATACAAATAAGGGTTTATTCGTGTGAATTGCCAGCACCAGCCACAATCCTCGGAATAACTATTCGATGGCAAGCTGAATCCGAAAAAACTACGTCAAAGTCACTCGAAAATTGTTACGTTGACTATTTTCGTCGACTATCGGTGTGTTGCTCACTGCAATTTTCTTACTGAGCTGCAGCGGGACAAACGGTCGACAAATAATATTTCTTTTGATCGATATGAGGCGATTGCGAGAATATGTTTGCCCGAAAGGGGCATATTTGTTTAACAATTAGCATATCAGGTACATTATTCACTCACTCTCACCGTTCGTAAAGCTCGTCTCTGGAACCAGTTGCCTTCTATTACTCGAAGTGCTACTTCACTTTCCATGTTTAAAAGATCATAAAAAATACACTGTCTATCTCAACAATCTAGTCCCAAATTACACTTTTCCCATTCCATTCCTTACCCAGACGTAATGCAATTTTGTTTTTTAATGTTTTGCCTATTAATCGTTGCTCTCTTTGCTATCCCCACCATATCTGTACCTTTATAAATTGTCGGTTAGCTGTAAGAAATTAATTTGTAGCAAGTCCAGCCTTTTTTTTTAATCAATAAAGAGATTTTGTATTGTATTATATTTTAGGGTTGTGGAATAACAATTCTTAGATATTAACTACGATATTGCATCATCCGACACATCGACAATTGTACACGTTTTCTTTTAACAAAACCTACAGCCAATATAGCCCGTGTGCCTTGTTCTTTCTCAAAGTTAAATAAGTATTTCAAGGAAGATATTTTGAGCCAATCGAAGCCATAAAACATAATTCACAGGGGAGCTGAAGGTGATATCAAAAAATACCCGTAAGAAGGGTTTTACCGACTAAGTTACTTATTAACATAAGCATATCGAATCAAATGGGATGTGTTTTAAAGGAGACAAACTAAAATTGGATGATTAAACCAATATTTTGTGTTTTAATTTAGAATTCCCGCTATTTATTTGTGAGAGCAGTTAGAGCATGTGAATATTGGGAGTCTGCTAAAGGGTTCTTACAAAACACCAATGCGAGTTCATTGTTTGTTTTCTTTTCACTGATTGGAACCCGGAACCTAATATTGTAATATCAGACAACCTAACCACCGTCGTGCCTGGCCGGCGGTTGTTAATAATAATAATACAGAACAATACTTAAGTAATACACAGTGGATAATAATAATAATACATAATATTACAATATAGTAATGTACTAGCTGCGCCCAGCGGTTTCACCCGCGTGGTGATGGTAAATTGTGATAATGTTGATAGAAAACCATATATATAAATTATAGCCTATGTGTTATTGTGATGTGTAAGCTATATTATTGTAAAGTTTCATCAAAATCCATTCAGTAGTTTTTGCGTGAAAGAGTAACAAACATCCATACATACATACAAACTTTCCCGTTTATAATATTAGTAGGAAGTAGGATAGTAGGATAGAATTTAAATTTCGAATGTCAATTTCTTAGATTTTTTTCCTACTTACTTGACAGTTATCGTTATATTTTAGATAATTCACACTATATCTTTATAAATTATAGCCTATTTATTATTCTGATGTGTAAGCTATATTATTGTAAAGTTTCATCAAAATCCATTCAGTAGTTTTTGCGTGAAAGAGTAACAAACATCCATACATACATACAAACTTTCGCGTTTATAATATTAGTAGGATATTACTATATTATAACATTTTACATTATAACATTAATGTAGTAGGGTGCATTACTACATTAATGCATTACCATAGTACTCTCGAATAAAACATTGCAGTCTCTTGAAACTTAAAAGTATAACAGTATATATAGGGTGCAGATAGAAAATATTAAAAAAAAATACAAAATGAAGGTTAAAACTCCCCTAAATTTAAATGAAAAATTACCGATTTTGCTTCATAGCTTAAATATATAAACAAAATTGTAAATACATTTTTTTCAAAAATCTGTTTAATCAGCCTATACGATATTGTTTTTCTAACCTATACGATAATTAACTTATACGATATATAATCTATACGATAATTAACCAATACGTTAATTAACCAATACGATATTGTTATCTAATTAGTTTGTTATTGATACCTAATTGTAGTCTGCTCAGTCTCGTGATACTAGACTTATATATTGGAGAGTAATTTGCGTTGGGGTTTTGTGTCGAAAACTTCCTTTTTACTAGAAATCATAAAAAAATATTTCTTGGTACTTTCCTTCCGTGGTATACTCATAATTTTGCTTACGATTTCAGTCGTCTAATATAATGGCGAAAAGCAGTAATGATGCCGCGAATATCGCCGCATCTCCCGCCCGCCCTGGGCGTCGCAGGGTGGGCGGGGGCGTCCCGTCGCCCCGTCGAGCGATGAGTGAATTACCTTGTACCTTGTTCACCGCTGAAGAATAAGTAATAACGCAGGGCGCCCGCACAAACTTCTGCCTCATTATGGTTTTCAGATTAGCTTCATTGTTCTGTATATCACATTATTATACGCCCTATCCATTATTATTATTATCTCAAAGCCTTACCAATAAAATTGTATTTATAATCGGGTTAATTCCCATTATTGTTGTACTTGGTATAGCCGAGTTATAACGGAGTTAGAAAAACGTGACCAAGTAAACGAATTTTTACGCAGGTATAATCTGCCCCAAGATCATTCATTATGGCATGTACAGCATAATAGAGTAAAACTCGATGATCCTCGAACATTTCGTTAAAAACGAAATGAAATTAAATGCGGACTATCAAAATGACGGCATTGATATAAAATTCTTTAGAATAAATTAGCATATTCAAAAACCTTGACGAACCTCAACGTTCAGCTGAGATCAAGTCAGGACAACACCATGGCAATACCATTACATCAAACTTCTTTTTTCACCTACTCATTTACCGTTTATTCTGCTCGACTTTGAAACCAGCTTCCGCATGTTATCCGTCATGAAACTTCGTTACCCTGCTTCAAGGCGTTATTGAAAAAACATGTTCTTTCTCAAAATATGAAATAAACATCACCTCCCACTCCCTTTTTTTTATTGAACAGTCGTTATAGTGTAATAATAATAATAATTATTTATAATTTTATATAAGTAGGTACTTACCCTTAATACCCATGTATCTATTATTATTATGCAATACATATATTGTAATTTTATTTATTTACGTATATATATATATATATATAAATAAAGGGTCCGCCAAAAAACTTTTTTTTTTTGAAAATGCTATAAAAAAAAACTACTGGATATTTTTTCAAATTTCTTTTTTTATTTGAAAGTACAATCCCTCCGGTTAATGATGGAAAATAATTTCATTCAAATGGCTGCCTCGGCTGGCCATGCAGTAGCCTACACCATGGGTCCAATTTTTAAGTACATTATCGATTGTATGCAGCTGTATTTCACCAATGGCTTCACGAATATTGTCCTTTAAAGCGTCAATTGTCTCTGGTTTGTCGGCGTAACACTTATCTTTGACGGCACCCCACAAAAAGTAGTCCAACGGTGTCAAATCGCAGCTCCGAGGTGACCAAACGACATCAGCTCTGCGGCTGATAATGCGATTTTCAAAAACAGGGCGCAAAACATCAAGTGTAGCGTTGGCTGTGTGGCACGTAGCGCCGTCCTGTTGAAACCAAATGTTGCCAATATCCTCCTCTTCAATTTCTGTGAACAAAAATTTGTTCAACATGGCCCGATAACGATCGCCATTGACGGTAACGGCCACTCCTTGCTCATTTTCAAAGAAAAATGGCCCAATTATGCCTCTGGACCAAAATCCGCACCAAACAGTGACTCGTTTTGGGTGCACCGGCTTCTCAATGAATGCGTGTGGGTTTTCTGTGCCCCAAATGCGACAATTCGGCTTGTTTACATACCCGCCAAGATGGAAATGAGATTCATCTGAAAAGATGATTTTTTGAGAAAGGCCCACTTAGCGAAGCGAAAACGCATTGGATGGTCAGTTGGCTTCAACTCCTGAACCAATTGGACTTTGTACGGAGTCATACCAAGGTCTTTACGCAAAATTCGTCTCAATGATGTCTGCGAAATGTCCAATTGTTGAGAACGACGGTGAACTGATGTTGATGGCGATTCACGCACACTTTCGGCCACAGCAGCAATATTCTCGGGTGTACGCACTGTTTTTGGCTTTTCACGCGTTGGTTTATCGATGAGGATGCCAGTTTCTTTCACTTTTTTCACAAGGTAACGAACATACGGAGCTGACGGTGCTTCTCTTCTTCCAAAATCCGTACGCAATTTTCGCACACATTCTGCAACATTACCATGATTTTCAGTAATGTCGCAAGATTTCCCAGCTTTGTTCAAGCGTATACACAACCATATTCGTTCAGCGGAAGTATAAAACTAATTATCTGTCAAATCAGACATGAGGTAAGTGTTGCCGTACGCGAAATAAGCACTAGTTGAAAAAAAAAAGTTACATGGCGGACCCTGTATATATATATATATATATAAATATATATATATATATATATATATATATATATATATATATATATATATATATATATATATATATATATATATATATATATATATATATATATATATATATATATATATATATATATATATATATATATATATATATATATATATATATATATATATATATATATATATATATATATATATATATATATATATATATATATATATATATATATATATATATATATAATCTTTTTTTAAAAAATTCGTTTAAAGGATGACACTTTGATGAAAAAATAAAAATAATAAAAGCCACTTACATAGCTGGAAGGTTTTCCCGGACTGGACTGGGAAATGCTTATTGTTTAAACGAGATGTATTCTTGGATGAGTACCACTTTCGACGGTACACTGTAGGTTTAATGGGATCCCTTTATCGCTAGCAAACGATCACCCTTCATCCACATCTCAAAAACAAAGCGTATCCTTTTGCAAACCAAAATAAAATGTCTTTATTAAAGACAAATTTAAGCAAAAAACAATGAAAAAAATCACAATCAATCGTCTCTTAAATGCGGAATGACATTTCGAAAATTCGATTTGAAATTCGAATATATCCACTCTTTAAAAGGACGATATACGATTGCTGGGCTCGCTATCAGCCAGCTATTAAATGAAAATAAAAATAAAATACTTCATTTGCTCGTTCCCATGAAATAAGATATAAATCGTAATTTCTGGTCGAGAAGTTTATACTTAAGGCTATATGATATTTACAAGAGTTCAAAACATAAGATAAAATTGTATAATATTGTTAATATTTGATTGGTTTTTTGTAAAATCTTTTTTTAAAGAATTCGTTTAAAGGATGACACTTTGATGAAAAAATAAAAATAATAAAAGCCACTTACATAGCTGGAAGGTTTTCCCGGACTGGACTGGGAAATGCTTATTGTTTAAACGAGATGTATTCTTGGATGAGTACCACTTTCGACGGTACACTGTAGGTTTAATGGGATCCCTTTATCGCTAGCGAACGATCACCCTTCATCCACATCTCAAAAACAAAGCGTATCCTTTTGCAAACCAAAATAAAATGTCTTTATTAAAGACAAATTTAAGCAAAAAACAATGAAAAAAATCACAATCAATCGTCTCTTAAATGCGGAATGACATTTCGAAAATTCGATTTGAAATTCGAATATATCCACTCTTTAAAAGGACGATATACGATTGCTGGGCTCGCTATCAGCCAGCTATTAAATGAAAATAAAAATAAAATACTTCATTTGCTCGTTCCCATGAAATAAGATATAAATCGTAATTTCTGGTCGAGAAGTTTATACTTAAGGCTATATGATATTTACAAGAGTTCAAAACATAAGATAAAATTGTATAATATTGTTAATATTTGATTGGTTTTTTGTAAAATCTTTTTTTAAAGAATTCGTTTAAAGGATGACACTTTGATGAAAAAATAAAAATAATAAAAGCCACTTACATAGCTGGAAGGTTTTCCCGGACTGGACTGGGAAATGCTTATTGTTTAAACGAGATGTATTCTTGGATGAGTACCACTTTCGACGGTACACTGTAGGTTTAATGGGATCCCTTTATCGCTAGCGAACGATCACCCTTCATCCACATCTCAAAAACAAAGCGTATCCTTTTGCAAACCAAAATAAAATGTCTTTATTAAAGACAAATTTAAGCAAAAAACAATGAAAAAAATCACAATCAATCGTCTCTTAAATGCGGAATGACATTTCGAAAATTCGATTTGAAATTCGAATATATCCACTCTTTAAAAGGACGATATACGATTGCTGGGCTCGCTATCAGCCAGCTATTAAATGAAAATAAAAATAAAATACTTCATTTGCTCGTTCCCATGAAATAAGATATAAATCGTAATTTCTGGTCGAGAAGTTTATACTTAAGGCTATATGATATTTACAAGAGTTCAAAACATAAGATAAAATTGTATAATATTGTTAATATTTGATTGGTTTTTTGTAAAATCTTTTTTTAAAGAATTCGTTTAAAGGATGACACTTTGATGAAAAAATAAAAATAATAAAAGCCACTTACATAGCTGGAAGGTTTTCCCGGACTGGACTGGGAAATGCTTATTGTTTAAACGAGATGTATTCTTGGATGAGTACCACTTTCGACGGTACACTGTAGGTTTAATGGGATCCCTTTATCGCTAGCGAACGATCACCCTTCATCCACATCTCAAAAACAAAGCGTATCCTTTTGCAAACCAAAATAAAATGTCTTTATTAAAGACAAATTTAAGCAAAAAACAATGAAAAAAATCACAATCAATCGTCTCTTAAATGCGGAATGACATTTCGAAAATTCGATTTGAAATTCGAATATATCCACTCTTTAAAAGGACGATATACGATTGCTGGGCTCGCTATCAGCCAGCTATTAAATGAAAATAAAAATAAAATACTTCATTTGCTCGTTCCCATGAAATAAGATATAAATCGTAATTTCTGGTCGAGAAGTTTATACTTAAGGCTATATGATATTTACAAGAGTTCAAAACATAAGATAAAATTGTATAATATTGTTAATATTTGATTGGTTTTTTGTAAAATCTTTTTTTAAAGAATTCGTTTAAAGGATGACACTTTGATGAAAAAATAAAAATAATAAAAGCCACTTACATAGCTGGAAGGTTTTCCCGGACTGGACTGGGAAATGCTTATTGTTTAAACGAGATGTATTCTTGGATGAGTACCACTTTCGACGGTACACTGTAGGTTTAATGGGATCCCTTTATCGCTAGCGAACGATCACCCTTCATCCACATCTCAAAAACAAAGCGTATCCTTTTGCAAACCAAAATAAAATGTCTTTATTAAAGACAAATTTAAGCAAAAAACAATGAAAAAAATCACAATCAATCGTCTCTTAAATGCGGAATGACATTTCGAAAATTCGATTTGAAATTCGAATATATCCACTCTTTAAAAGGACGATATACGATTGCTGGGCTCGCTATCAGCCAGCTATTAAATGAAAATAAAAATAAAATACTTCATTTGCTCGTTCCCATGAAATAAGATATAAATCGTAATTTCTGGTCGAGAAGTTTATACTTAAGGCTGTACAAAACAAACATTTCGCGGAACTACGCGGCCGCCGCGCGCTGGCCGATCGAGACTGCCGTCTGACGTTTATGCTGACTTTTTAATTCGCCGATCGATATTATCGCCGCTGGCCGCCGGATTAAAGATTATTCGGCCATGTATTTCAGCCGTCAGAAAGCATAAAGTACGACGTTTCGAATCGTAAATTACATTTTTCGCAGCGGCGAGCGCGATATCCCGTATGGGATGTTTTGGATTTTAGCGGCCGCCATACATATCCCGAAAGGGATGTTAAGTGCCTAGCGGGTTAAACTTACATTGCACCGTCGAAAGTCGTGTACATCCGTAAGTATATCTCATTCAAACACAAGCATTTCCCAATACAAGCTGGGATTTCCTTCGCTACTTTTCAAGTAGCTTTTACTAATTTTATTTTATATATATATATATATATATATATATATATATATATATATATATATATATATATATATATATATATATATATATATATATATATATATATATATATATATATATATATATATATATATATATATATATATATATATATATATATATATATATATATATATATATATATATATATATATATATATATATATATATATATATATATATATATATATATATATATATATATATAATAATAATAATATATACATGAGGGTGTATATGTATGTATATAAAGTTGCTGAGATAAGCTAATAAGTTATGTTTATTTAATATTATAACAGTTGGCTGTAAGAAACCTTAAAGAAACCTTAAA
>OX155955.1:17189686-17338702 GCA_944548615.1 Micropterix aruncella | reverse complement strand
TTTATCTGTAGTTCCTATGTATCTATTATTATATATTATATTATATATGTATGTATGTATGCATATGTATGTATGTGTCGCGGGAAATATTGCAAATCCAACAAAATATTAAAAAACCTTTCCATTCCTGAATTGTAATAAAAATTTAGTAATCAATTTCACATTCCTCAATATGCGTAGCTATTTACCGTTATTCGGGGATGTGCAGCTGCGCCAAACAAATACTATTTCCAGCCGAAATAATAAAATATTTCGGCAATTTAATGACATACTCAATTAAGCGCGTACCAAACCAGAGATTATCAATAAATTCAACTGCGATATTGAAATATTTAAGTGCTTTCCACCGCGATAACGAATCAATTAGCCTTTCTGATGCGACGCGCTAATTACCGTTATTAGCCAGGTGCACAACGCAAAACAAGATCATTACGACATGACATGAAAACAACACAATTAAGAATATATTTGTTCCGTAGTCTCCAACATAAAAATGGGTCACAAATCTTAAAAAATACACTAAATTAAGTTAGAAAATAAGACCTCCATATTAATAGCATCATTTTCATATATAGTAGTAAACTTTTCTATATAAGATAAGAAAGTTACTTTATAAAATGTATAACATTAACATAACACGTATATTTAAATTATAAAATAATAAACTAATCCTTAATTAAGCTAGACAATAGGATAGCATAATATAATATTAAGGAAATCGGGTAATTGTAATATTTTCATTATTTTATGTCCTTTTAAATCATGTAACGCCATCCTACAGAGGATAGCGAAACGACCCGTACCAGTTTTGTATGCGTCAAAGGCCAACCATACCCCCACTCCACTACGGTCGGGGAGATTGCCTATAAAAGGAAGCCCCGCAAGAAGTGGGGGTGTGTGTGTGTTTTAGTCAGCCGAAGTATACGCATTGCCTTCCGCAATTATATTATCGGCAAATATAAAGTAAAATCTTTAAAATATAAAACTACCAGTGTCAACAGTCGTTTGTTTTATTCACCACACCCTTGGTTCAAAGTGCGGCAACAGTGTTCAGTGTTCAGAACAATTCAAACGCGCAACAGAAGACGAAACTTGAAGAGAAGCAGACCCGAGCCGATTGGAATACTACCGACCCGACGTCGTTGCTGATACTTCGAGTGCCTTTCTCAATTGCGTACTGAGCTGATTTCCGGTAAGCGCTTACTGTTACCTGAATCCTGTTCTTTGTCTTCACGGCTAAGTTTTGATAGGCGAATTTACCGCTGCGACGACGAAATCTCTGACGCCTTACGAACCTCAGAGCATCCAACCTACGCCAATAACATCAGGCCTTGCGTCGTCGACCTGTCGCCAGCCCTACAACCTGGCAAAACGACATGAACCGAAATAATTGCGGATTCCGTTAGAGGAATACCGTGGAACAGAAGGCCTTTACAAAGCCAGTTCCCCTTCGTCACAGGCTGACATACTGTTTCGGAGGAAAACGTACACCCGCCCTTACAAAGCGGACCGTACAAAAACGTGTGTCGATAAAAGCCCTCACACTGTCAAATCGTTGGTCCTTCTCAGTCGGATTAAACCACGACTATAAAGACGCTGGTCATTAAAAAACGGATCAAAACGAGTACTAAAAATCGTTTATCCAGGGAGCCGTGTCGAGAGCTACGGTCCGGCAATCGTACACGAATTTCGCTTTGTCGCTTGTGAGCCTTTCGATCACGACCAACTAAAATGTCCACAAAAAGCGCGAAGGAAACGCCATCGCGCAGAAGTCAACGAATAGCGGATAAAACGGCCGTCCGGAGAACAGACAAGAGCGCCGACTCACACGACCGACGCGCTGTATCTCACGATAGGACGAGACCGCTACCAACCGAGGAGAAGTCGTCAGATTCAGGAGAATCGAGTCAAACCGTACAACAGCCTGAGAAGACGACTCAACTGCTCGTCGAGGAACGACCGCCGTCGAGAGCAACATCCATCAGCAGCCGCAGATCTTCGAGATCCGCCTCAACGATGATTGCGAGGCGACAACTAGAAGCGGAGATGCAAGCCGCCGACGAACGTGCACGTCTCAAGACCGCCGCCGCCGCCGCTAAAGCCAAAGCGGCCAAAGCCGCCGCCGCCGCCGACGCCGCCAAAGCCGCCGCCGCCGCCGACGCCGCTGAAGCCGCCGCCGCCGCCGACGCCGCTGAAGACGCGCTAGAAAAGAAATTAGCTCTCCAAAAACTCTATATAGAAGCGGAAGTGGAGGGAGAATTCGACGACGACGACGATTACACGAGCAGCAACGCTGGGAGCGTGATAGTGCCGCAAATCCGGGGAACGACCTCGAGATCGTCAGAACGTCGCACCACGACATGGATCAAGACGCATCAGGAAGCGACCCATCTCACGGAGCCAGCGGCCTCGACACAGAATCCAGAAAATAACATTGGAGTGCCGTGTAAAAGTGTAAACGTGCAAAGTGAAGTGTTCCCGCCAATGATGCATTTGTATCAAGCACGCGCCAATTTGTTAAAGGATCTTCCGAAGTTCGCAGGAGATAGCCGCGAATGGCCAATATTCGCTGCCCTTTTCGACCAGGGAACGTCTACTTGCGGTTTCACCGATGCCGACAACCTAGTGCGACTACAGCAGAGTCTACAGGGAACAGCGCGCGAGGCGGTCCGAGCCATGTTGTTGGACCCCCGCAACGTGCCTGACATCAGGCGCACCTTGGAGCGCCGCTTCGGACGCACGGGATCGCGCATCGATGAATTAATGTCGGAAGCACGCAGAGCGCAGGCGATAACGGTAAGTGACCCACTTTTCAAGTTGGTAGAATACGGAACTGTAGTTTGTAATGTCATTCACTCTCTTAAAAATATGGGACATCCCGCTTATTTGATTAATCCGCCGCTTCTAAAAGAGCTTATTCATAAATTACCGCAGCATTTAAGGCTGCAGTGGTATTCTGTTGGTCACGGTGACCATCCCACTCTCGCAGATTTCGGGAACTGGTTGGAATCGATAATAGATGCGGCGGCGCAAGAGGACTCGCCGCCTACAAAAAATGTTGCCAACCAACAAATTCAAAATAAATCCGTTAAAAAATATGCCCACACTACGTCCGAAAATAAGACACCCGAATGTGTTAAATGTCATAAAACAAATCACACCACACCCGAGTGTCGGTTTTTCTTAGCGTTAAATGTTAGTGAGAGGTGGGATTGGGCAAAGGCAAACAAGGTATGTTTAAAGTGCCTTAAGAAGGGACATATTCTCAAAGACTGCCGTAAAAAGGGGAAATGTGGGAAAGACGGCTGTCAATATCCACATCACGTGTTACTACATTCTTCCCAAAATAGAAATTACAACCGCGTGCCTTCTGCGGGAAGTTCAACCAACTCGGATCAGGAGACAGTTGCAACAAGCACTGTCACAAACACCTGGAACGAAACAGCCGAAATGCTATTACGCGTAGTAAAGGTTGAACTTCGTGGACCCGGCGGATGCTATACTGTATTAGCACTCTGCGATGAAGGGTCAACGGTCACGTTACTAGAAGAAGAGGTGGCTAATAAAATCGGTGCCGATGGCCCGAAAAGCCCTCTTAACCTCATAGGGGCCTCAGGGATGACCATGCAGAAAGGGGTCACGAAATTAGTAAACATTGAAATTCGTGCAGTAAATTCGCATACGTTTTACCCACTAGACGGGGTAAGAACAGTAAATAATTTAGACCTTCCAAAACAGAATTTTAATGCGAAACTAATGGCACAAAAGTGGCCACACCTAAAAAATATTCCATTTTGTGACCTGAATGATAGACCCAAATTATTGATAGGCATCGATAATTGGAACCTTATAATTCCCCGAACAATTCGCGCGGGACCCTCAAGCGGGCCTATCGCTACATCATCGCGTCTAGGATGGACACTCGGCGGCGCGTCGGGTGGAACGCAAGCCACGCACGGCCAAGTCTATCATGTCGCCGAAAGTTCTGAAAGCGAAAGGGTAGATGAAATCGTGCGGGAGTATTTTAAAATAGAGGAACTAGGGCCGCACGTTCGTAAACATCGGCAAAACACCAATGCCAGGGCTGAACACATTTTGGACACATCAACCATTTTAATAGCCGGTAGGTGGCAAACGGGGTTATTGTGGAAATCGGACGACGTAACGCTTCCACTTAGCCGTACCATGGCGGAAAAGCGCTTACGATCCATCGAAAATAGATTAATAAAAAATCCCAGTTTAGCCGACGCATATAAAAACAAAATTCAAGAATTTATAACAAAAGGTTATGCCGAGAAATTAACTTCCTCAGATATCGAACTCAAAAGTCCAAGACTCTGGTATCTACCACACTTTCCGGTAGAAAACCAGAACAAACCAGGAAAATTAAGATTGGTATTCGACTGCGCTGCAAAATCTAATGGTGTCAGCCTGAACGACCATCTTCTATCAGGACCCGACCTCCTGAATACCTTAATGGGCGTCCTTTTTAAATTTCGTCAGGGCCTCATAGGATTCACGGCAGATATCCGGGAAATGTTCTTGCAGGTGCGCTTAACGCCCCAAGATACACACAGTCAGCGTTTTCTGTGGCGCGACTTAGATTTGACAAAAAAGCCAGAAGAGTATCGTATGAACGTGGTTTTATTCGGTTCAGCGTCCTCTCCATGCTCTTCCCAGTATGTCAAGAACCGAAACGCAGATAGGTTTGAAACCGACTATCCAGACGCCGTATACGCAATAAAATCAAAACATTACATTGACGACTATCTCGATAGTTCGGACGACGTCGCTTCCGCTAAATCACTAATTCGCGACGTAAGTCGAATACACAAAGAGGGTGGCTTCGAAATAGTTAATTGGGCTAGTAGCCATCCGCAAGTGCTAGAACAAGTACCTCAGGAATTTCGGTCGAAAACCAGCGTCACATGGACGAGTTCCGACGATAACTTTGAACGCATCTTAGGATTAAAATGGGATCCTAGAACGGACATGCTGGCTTTCGACACAAATTTTAGAAAAATCCCTCCAAATTTACTAAGTGGCGAAATATTACCTACTAAACGACAAACTTTAAGGGTAATTATGAGTGTTTTTGATCCCCTCGGGTTCCTCGGTCCACTCGCCGTGAAGGCGAAGATACTGCTTCAACATATTTGGTTGGAAAAGGTCGAGTGGGATCAGAACATTAGCGAAAGCGCATTCAACAAATGGAAGTCTTGGCTCAGGGAATTAAAAAGTATAGAAATTTTCAAAATTCCCCGTAGTTATCAATTCGGGGGAAATAAAACGGTAGGCGCGCAACGTCATATATTTGCAGACGCGAGTGAAAAAGCATATGCTGCTGTTGCCTATGTGCGATACATCGCGAGCAACAAGAATGTATGTACCGCGTTTTTAGCAGGAAAAAATAAAGTCGCACCGTTAAAAACCATGTCACTACCGCGTTTAGAGCTACAGGCTGCTACCTTAGCTAGCCGCCTAGCATACACAGTACAAAATCAACACACCTGGAAATTTGACGAGGTATTCTTGTGGAGTGACAGTAAAACTGTCCTCTCATGGATACGATCAGATCCTCGTCAATACCAAACGTTCGTTGCTCACCGCCTTGGGGAAATAGACCAGTTGACAAAAATTGATCAATGGCGCTGGGTTCCCTCAAAAGAAAACCCAGCAGACCTCGCGACTCGGGATACGATTGACGACCAAAATATTGAAAATATTAAAAAATGGGTAGACGGGCCATCCTTTTTACGACTAAACGAAAATGAGTGGCCGGAAATTAACAATACCATAAAAAACTATAAAACTTCGGAAGAGCTAAAGCGCGCAGTTCATATCACCGTAAGCGCCCCACCGGAGTGCCTTATAGAAATTCACAGATTTTCAAAAATAAATCGACTTCTACGCACTACCGCATGGGTGTTACGATTCATAGATAATTGTCTACAGAGGAGGGCGCATGCGACCCACATATCCGCAGCGGAAATTGCTCGCGCGGAAAAATACTGGGTCAAGCAAGCGCAAAGGGACAGTTTCACGCCCGAAATAACTTCCATCCGAAGTGAAAATAAAAATACGAAACCTAACAAACTGCGTCATTTAAATGCCTACTTGGACGACGAAGGCATTCTAAGAGTGGGGGGTAGGATAAACGCAATTGAAGGTGTGGCTTTAGAAGTCAAAAAACCTCCCATTCTAGATGCCAAGCACCCGTACACCAGACTTATTATCCAGGATCAGCATGAAAAGGCCGGACACATGGGCCGCGAATTCGTGGGAAACGAATTACGCCAACGATACTGGATACTACGCCAACGGGGTGCAATTCGTCGGATCACACATGACTGCCAACGGTGCGCGCTAGAACGCGCAAAACCTGTCCCGCCAAAAATGGCGGACTTGCCCGCTATTAGATTAGAACATCATATTCGCCCATTTACGAACGTGGGGCTGGACCATTTTGGTCCGATTGAAGTAGCTGTGGGTAGACGAAGAGAGAAGCGGTATGGCGCCTTGTTTTGCTGCCTGAGTACGAGAGCCATCCACGTGGAAATCACGCACTCTTTATCAAGTGATGCGACCATGATGGCCATAAAACGTATGAGCGCGCGGCGCGGTGTCCCATCCGTGATATATTCTGATAATGGCACCGGGTTTCATGGTGCCAATAATGAGTTAAAATTAGCCTTAAAAAACCTCGACTGGAAGGAAGTAAAAACTCGAAGCGCCATGGAACAAATCGATTGGAAATTTATTACCCCGACTGCTGCTCATATGGGAGGCGTTTATGAACGCCTCATACAATCTGTTAAAAAGGCGCTATACGCCACGTTAAAAGAAAAGATACCGAGAGACGAAACTCTAGCCACGTTTATGGCAGAAGCGGAAAATTCCGTCAATAGCCGTCCTCTTGTCCACGTGTCCCTCGACAGCCTTGACGAGGAGAGCCTTACTCCAAATCATTTCTTAATCGGGTCCTCCTCCGGTCGACTTAACATCGGAGTAATAGACCCTGAAAGTCTTTGTTTACGACGACAATGGCAGATCGCCCAAATATTAGCCAACCATTTTTGGAATCGATTTGTCAAAGAGTATTTACCGACTTTGGCCAAACGGTCAAAATGGCACAAAGAGGTTGAACCTATAAAGGAAGGCGAATTAGCTTTCTTAGTAGATCCTCAATTCCCCCGAAACACTTGGTTGAAGGGCATAATTACGAAAACTTTCCCCGGCAAAGACGGACAAGTCAGAGCTGTGGCTATCAAGTGCCGTGGAAAAATTTACCAGAGGCCAGCCACGAGGATTGCAATTATTCGCGCTCCCGACATGTGAATAAAACGTCTTCATTCACAGAGGAGGGAATTGTCGCGGGAAATATTGCAAATCCAACAAAATATTAAAAAACCTTTCCATTCCTGAATTGTAATAAAAATTTAGTAATCAATTTCACATTCCTCAATATGCGTAGCTATTTACCGTTATTCGGGGATGTGCAGCTGCGCCAAACAAATACTATTTCCAGCCGAAATAATAAAATATTTCGGCAATTTAATGACATACTCAATTAAGCGCGTACCAAACCAGAGATTATCAATAAATTCAACTGCGATATTGAAATATTTAAGTGCTTTCCACCGCGATAACGAATCAATTAGCCTTTCTGATGCGACGCGCTAATTACCGTTATTAGCCAGGTGCACAACGCAAAACAAGATCATTACGACATGACATGAAAACAACACAATTAAGAATATATTTGTTCCGTAGTCTCCAACATAAAAATGGGTCACAAATCTTAAAAAATACACTAAATTAAGTTAGAAAATAAGACCTCCATATTAATAGCATCATTTTCATATATAGTAGTAAACTTTTCTATATAAGATAAGAAAGTTACTTTATAAAATGTATAACATTAACATAACACGTATATTTAAATTATAAAATAATAAACTAATCCTTAATTAAGCTAGACAATAGGATAGCATAATATAATATTAAGGAAATCGGGTAATTGTAATATTTTCATTATTTTATGTCCTTTTAAATCATGTAACGCCATCCTACAGAGGATAGCGAAACGACCCGTACCAGTTTTGTATGCGTCAAAGGCCAACCATACCCCCACTCCACTACGGTCGGGGAGATTGCCTATAAAAGGAAGCCCCGCAAGAAGTGGGGGTGTGTGTGTGTTTTAGTCAGCCGAAGTATACGCATTGCCTTCCGCAATTATATTATCGGCAAATATAAAGTAAAATCTTTAAAATATAAAACTACCAGTGTCAACAGTCGTTTGTTTTATTCACCACACCCTTGGTTCAAAGTGCGGCAACAGTGTTCAGTGTTCAGAACAATTCAAACGCGCAACAGAAGACGAAACTTGAAGAGAAGCAGACCCGAGCCGATTGGAATACTACCGACCCGACGTCGTTGCTGATACTTCGAGTGCCTTTCTCAATTGCGTACTGAGCTGATTTCCGGTAAGCGCTTACTGTTACCTGAATCCTGTTCTTTGTCTTCACGGCTAAGTTTTGATAGGCGAATTGACCGCTGCGACGACGAAATCTCTGACGCCTTACGAACCTCAGAGCATCCAACCTACGCCAATAACATCAGGCCTTGCGTCGTCGACCTGTCGCCAGCCCTACAACCTGGCAAAACGACATGAACCGAAATAATTGCGGATTCCGTTAGAGGAATACCGTGGAACAGAAGGCCTTTACAAAGCCAGTTCCCCTTCGTCACAGGCTGACATACTGTTTCGGAGGAAAACGTACACCCGCCCTTACAAAGCGGACCGTACAAAAACGTGTGTCGATAAAAGCCCTCACAGTATGTATATGAATGTATGTATAGATGTATGTATATGTATATATGTGTATATAATTATGTATATGACCTGCTTCATTATTTCTTTTATTTAATATTACAACGGTTGGCTGTAAGAAATCACAAAACGATTAGCCTGCCGTTTGTATCAAGTTGAAACAGAATTTACGTTTTCTTTATCAAGGTAAGTGTTTAGCACAATAAAGGATTTTTTCTTCCTTCTTTCTTTCTTCTTCTAATTTACATAACGTACTCCCTGTGCGCCATTTGAAGCAAAATCGTGAAGTACTTAATCAATTACAACGTTGATGGTCCTTCCTATTAACCAACAGTCAATGTAGGAGGCAATAAAAACAATAAAGGATAACGACTATGCTTTATATTTAGCTTTAACGGCGGAAGCTTCAAAATCAATATTATTGCGCTACTTGCTTATTACTAATACTATATTGAAGTAATTATTTTCAAAGAAACATTTGTATATTAAACAAAAACTTTTATCAATTGCCTCAGATGTCAATTACTAAAAATTTAAATTTCGGAGGGTATATAGACTGTTTTATAATCACTGTTTTGTAATTATAATCACACTATCAATAATAATATTTGTCTGTGTTCTGGTACTCTGAACATCAGGAGTTATCATCATCAGGAATAGACTAAACTAAATGTATCTAAAAAAGTTTCTTTGGAAATGCGTAATCAACAGGGTGTCTTGGACAGTATTTCCACACCAGAAGTTGTATTTAGGTACTTTGAATAAGTGTATTATATTATGAAATAATTACATTTATAATATTAAATTGCATACATAAGCTATCACAAAACCTAACATTTTAATTGTGGCGTCGTAAGATTTTTAAAATTGGGTATAGAATTCGGCTGCTACTTAATTATAATTCCCAGATTCTTTACTTCGGAAAAGTTACTTATTAGATTTGTCGGAAAATCTACTTAATCTCATTGCATCTCCCAGAAAATATACAAAACTCGCATTCTTTGGAGTCATCCAACTCTGCTCAAAAAGTATTACTTTGCGAAGAAGTAACCATTTCTTCCCTTTCTCTTTCCTTTCTATCCCAATTTCTTCACCCAGAGCATTCTTAGTGTTAAATATAGTAGTTTGTAAATATTTTATGCATACACATGTTTTTAAATAATTTTTATTCTACATGTATCACTGCACTGTAATTAGGTTAGTGACAAGATATTGCCACTTGGAAATGAGCAAGCTTTTCGTATTTCAATTTGTAGTGTAAATAAATAGTTCTTTATTATTATTTCACAAGCGTGATTTCTATTTGTATGCCCTGAAATTATTTATTTATTTAATATTATTATAAAATTCGATGTCTATGCCCTGCTCTTGAAATTATAATAATATAATGTTTGTCATCGTTAAATTCATTTTTATTTTTGAAGACTTAGTAAGCGAAGCAATGTACTCGTATGTGCATGTTTCTGATGCAAAAAGACTAGAATGGCGAGAATGTTCCTACAATTTTCATATCTACTGAAACATGAGGACTTTATAAAATGAACAGCTGGAACATCAAAGCTAAATTGCTGAATACGCTGTCTAAAGTCTACAACGGCTGTAAACGCGAGGTAAGCTCACACGAACAACACCTCGCGTGATTAAAATGGCTCATGATCAAGATTAAAGTCATTTACACCGCAAATGCGCCTCAAGATACCCCCTCTCCCCCCCCCCCCCCTCTTTTACGCTTTGAGACAGAACCTGACGGAGGAAAATAAAGTTGCCGCCAGGCGCGTCGCGACGTCGCGCGCCCTCCGCCCGGCGGAGACAAAAGGTAAGGCGCCGATTGTATTCTTGGGCGGGCGGGAGGCGCGCGGGGGCGGCACAGTCGGAGGGCGGGCGGGCGATATCCCGCGTGATGAAAGGGTTTCCTGCCACTTTTGATATCGAAGTCGTTACGTTAGTTAGTGACGTGAGGTGGGTTTACCTCGTCTCGTTAGTGTTGGAGAGTGAGTTTTTTATCGAAGCTTCGTGCAGCTTGGGCCATAAGATCCACTGTGTTTTTGGATCGGTCCAACTCACGATTCAGTTCATATTTGGTAGCCTCTTCACGTGGAAGACTTCTCCGGGTAAGACTCTTGCGTCTCGGGCCTCACAGCTGGTGGATAGGTCATCACACATGGGAGATTGCCTCCCGGCGCTACTATACGGTTTGCACACTGTGCGGCGACAGCCAATCGATATGTGCACTCTGACTAATTACTAAATGAGTCGGGAGACGGTGGATGTTGACAGTCGTCAACTACTATTGAATGATCCTGAATTCAGAGCCAGGCCAAAGTAGCCAATGGTCCGCCACTGATTCAAACTGAATCACCGCTGAATATACGACAGGTAAATGTCGCGCAAGCGACTTCGAACCCGTAACCAGTCAGAAGGTTGGAAGTATCCTGATGGTCAATTCCAGACGGAGATATCCTTTCAAAACTGGTAGTCAGGGGTCGAAGCTGCCCGCCGGGCACCTTTCCCGGTGCCTCGCCGATGGCTCTAGACGAAAAAGCTTGATCCGACACTGGTAAGAGGTTTTTTCAGCATAGCATACGAGCCAACCGTGATGAGATGTATAAATACCGCGCTCCAATCTTGGAGTCAGTAGAGCAAGAATCGACCCGACAACCACCCACCTCGTTATAATTATATTTACGCGAATTAACCGAGAAAGTATCTGGGGCCGAGGTCGCTACCTTGAGATACCGTATTTGTCATAATGTCGGATGTGCTTTGTTGGGGTTCGCCCCCTTAGGTATTGTGCGTCTTGAGCTGAGGTTTTGTGAGACTTGCCGCTTGTTTATCTCTGTGAGCAACTTTTACTTCAGTCGAAGAGGCGAGACAAGCGTCATCTAATCTTTGAGGTTAACTCACGTTAATATCTTAAGGTTGTTAATGTTGTCGTTAATTTTTGATGGATATCGTCGGCATTCAGGGTTATTTGTGGTCTACTCACTCGCTCTAACTATCTTGATACTGCAAACCGAGACGAGTTTACGCCTATCTAAAAATACTTCACCACGCTTGAGAGTGCTCCAATTTTTGTTTTTAGTCATTCCTCCCACATAAGATTTCGAAATTGTACAACAAGGATTGTCTAACAGCGAAAGCTTTTGTTAGTTAAAAACCTCGATTAGGTTGGATAAACACACATTGGGCCCGATTGCGTTTCTTTGTGAACTAACACTGAAATTAGTTCAAGCGACCGAGATAGAGCAATATGTTAGAGCGGATTTTGAAACGGATGATCGTCGATAAAAACTACCTGTCGAACTTATACTCGTCCGAATAAATTTAAACACATTTCGTACGGTGTTAGATTCAGATCTTTTGTGGGTAATTTTAATGCGAAAAAGTGACAAACGTTCATTTCACACCCCGCTCTAGCGCATTGCGCTGTCTCGTTCACACGAACTAATTTCCGATTTTAGTTCACGAAGAAACGCAATCGAGCCCATTGTGTAGAGTTTTAGTTCACTAGGTTTTATCTTTTCGTGAATTTACCAACTTCATATTTTTTTACTGCACGTAGAAAGCAAAATCGGTGATCATGTATTTTATTTAGTATATAATTCTTCTCCAATTCAGAAAAATCCATTGAAAACGTGCAATAAAAAAATATATAAAACGACAAACCTTTCGCCTGCTAATCTCCAGCAATTTTCTGCTTCCTTCACTCTCCCTCTCTATGAATTATTAGGATTCCATTCCAAGGCTTACAAGCGGAACCCTGTTGATGATATTCAATCTTCTGTTTGCCGGTTTGTCTGTCTGAATGTTGGTCATAATCGATTATCTCGGCCCCTTTTAAGCTATCGATATGAAATATGGTATAGCCATAGAACTGTATAGTATTATAAATAGGATAGAAAACGAATTTACCGCGTAAAATTTGTAGCACCCGACGTTTCGGTGACGTTGCAGTCGCCTTTGTCCAGGGTAGACTGGACCGCCGTTGTCCAGGGTAGACTGGACCGCCGTTGTCCAGGTTGTCAGTCTACCCTGGAGAACGGCGGCTGCAACGTCACCGAAACGTCGGGTGCTACAAACTTCACGCGGTAAATTCGTTTTCTATTCTATTTATAATGTCAAACAACCGCGATAGTCTTCGATTTTATATTACGTGATCGTACCTAGCCCATAAGTGAAAAGGGAAGAATCTTTTTATATAGTTATTAAGGGCTGCTAAAGGGCCCTGATTTTTTCCGTAATCAACCGAGACGAATATCATTTGAAAATTCTCATTTCGTTGGTTTTATAAAGCCATAATTTTATTCTTTTAATGCAATAGTTTCATCAGTTTTTGATGTCATTCTTTATATGTTTGATTAGTTTTTCAGGGTTTTGGAAAGCATATATATATTGGAGACATCAAAACAGGAGAAATATATTATCAAAACAGGAGAAAAGCAAAGCCGGCAGCCATAGCGACGATTTTGATATGTGTTTACTTCTCTTACGATTTGGATCAAATCGTTTGCACCTGGTGCAAATTTCATTGTTACAAAGTCAAACGCACGAAAACAAAAAAACTGGGTTTTCCGCATCAACAGTTTGTATGCCGTAAATATCGGTAGTTGTTTGCGCTTCCTTTACCCATTCAGCACCTGTTTCGCTCATTTGTTTGTTGACGAATCGTTCGGAAGGTGCTTCGCTTTACTTGAAACAGCATCTATTTGGGTTTCTCCAGCGCTAAAACTATGGGCAAATTACTTCCGTTTCTAAGTGGTTTATTTTAAGCTGTACTATTTTGTAGATAGTTCATGTAAATAGGTACTAAAATGCCAATGTCATTGTATATGTAATATATAAATAGATATATGATATATTAAAATATTATCAGAAAAATTGTATATAGTCACTAAATATGTAATATTTCATTATTAAAACATATAAAATACAATATTTTATAAAAATGCTTTGGTAAAATTACTATTTAAACTCTACTCTAAGATCATTTTTTCCTCACAAATGTTCTACTGAGTCTCTATCTTCTACATCTGATTTATCATAATTCGTTGGCTCGAGAAATTTCCTATTCCTATTATTGCATAAGTATATTTTTAAGTTGGTAAACACAACCATTCTTCGAAATGAACGTTCATAGATTATTTAGTAATTTATGCATATGAGCGTCCTGCTCCTTGTTAAGCTACCATATATCTACCTCTTTTTATTTTATCCTTAAAAAACTCTACATACAGTGTGTTCTTTCCTAAAATAATCAAACTCTGTCAGCATAAGCTACGTCAAAATGCATCGACACAAACCTTATTACTGTGGGTCCATTTATGTAGTTTTCGATGTATTTTTTTTTAAATATCTTGGAAAAAATGTCTAGTTTTAATGAATTGTCACGTTATTTTTCGACATATATTATTACCAAGACGAATATTATTACCAACACCAAACTAAATATATTAGGAACTACCGACACGAATATAAAGATAATAGTCTGCTCTAGATTACTTGTAGAGCAGACTCTACATATTAGTTGTGCAACATACTGTATTAACAATGCGGTATTAGTTCAGGCAAAATAGATTAAAATACGCAAAATAAATAAAAATATAATGCGGCAATAATACTTTGGTCGTAACTACCTTTTGACTGTAGAATACAGTATTCGATTAATCCCTAAAAGTAGCAATGGTAGAATAAGATATTTAGTGGAAGGGGGGGGGGGGGGGTATATGTGAAAAACAACGATGTTTAGGTGGTGTCTTTAAAAATCAAGTCGGTGTTTTTCCATGTTTTCTACTATAACTGAATCGAATAAAAGCACGTACAAATTAGTGGAATCACGTATAAACGAGAATGGCAAGTTTCTCTAAAAAAATAAGGAATGTATATTATGTAAATTACTCCCAGGATAACTTGAAAATGAAGAGAATGAATGGTAGATATTTGATAAGTACAATAACTTAAACACCATAAAAGAAAGTGTGCACCACAGAAGCAACAATCGTATCTCCTCTCAATTCCATATCACTGAATCAAGTACAGTTTACGGAAATTATGAAAAATTTCTAGCTGAGAGTAATAATACCAGTGGCGTAGCGTGCCTTGGCGGGGCCCCGTACAAAAATTTCTTTGGGGGCCCTTAGGAAGGGTAAAGATTTCTCACAAAAAAAAATGTTTGCATAAATTCAAAATAAATATTTATTCATCATATTATTTATCTGTCACTTTTTCCAAAATTTTTACAAACAATTTAAATTAAATATACACTCTCCTTGCTCTTTTTTCGGCAAACTGATTTATTAAATCATTAGCTGATCATGACTTTAGTTTTTCTAAAGTTTCTGCCTCTATGGACAATACTGACAGGTCTGACAGGCGTTCATGTCCCATCGAAGTTCTCAGGTAAGTTTTTATCAGTTTTAATTTTGAAAAACTTCTTTCAGCAGTTGCAGTTGTAACTGGAAGGGTCAAGAATAAAAAGCATGCTGTTATTACCTCCGGATACATGCTTTTATTGTAATTTCTGAGAAAAAAATGGGTCCGTGGGGGCCGTATAACTGATACGGCAGATACGGCGGTAGCTACGACGCCCCTGAATAATAGGAAACAACTTATTGAGATTGTGGCTGGTGTGCTTAAAAATAAAGCCATTGAAATCAAGAAATGTGTGGATGTGCCTACGTTCTCATTGTTCAGACATCAATAGAGAAGTTTGAAAAGTTCCTCCCTAGCATCGTCTAATAGTATCAATGCTTGCAGGTGCATTACCAGAAAATCCCGTGCTCTTTATGAATCCACCAGAGAAGGGCATTCTCCTCGCTCACCTTGCAACCTTCAACCTGCTCCTGACTCCATTTTTAAACTTATTTCACGTGGTTGTAAGGGGAGCTGTTCTACTCAGCATTGTATATGTGTCAATTGTTCTGCCATTTGTAAAGTTTGTGGAAGTACAACGTATGATAACAACAACAGCGGCGAATCGAAGCTTTCCATTAATGGGGAAAACACCCAAATTGTCCACTTTGATGAATTTGATAGATAGTCAGAAAGTAAAAGTGGCAAAGAAGACAATGCAGTCAATTTATGATTAATTTTGATTTCATGGGATTTATATATTTTTAAAAGTGTAATTATAAATTAGAGGCCTAGCCCTAGCCGCCTCCCGGCCCATACAAGCGTTGTTTTGAAATTACTCGCAAGTTTACTGATTTGATTGACTTGCGGTTCTATTTAAGTGCTAAAAAGTATTATCTATTAATAAATAGGAGTAGACAATAAAAGAAGCACACATTCAGAACTATTTGGTACTTGATGAAAATTCAGTCAAAAAGTTAATTTTAAATAACTAAGTACCCACCTTCAAATTCAAATTTCTTTAATGAAAATTATAAACGTACATTTATTGCAGTCACAAAGCTATCCTAACTAGGCCTCGCTCATACTAAGGTAGGCTTGACGAAAACGACACTCCACATGATCTAAGTCATCAATATTGTCTCCTTCCCATCCCCCCAACCCCTTCACCACTAAAAAATATTTGCACCATTGCTACTTTAAGGGACTCACCGGATCCTAAATTCTACTGGCAAAACGAAGTTATTAGAATGTGTCATCAATGCATTGTTTTTCATTTATTTTGCTTACATTGCCTGTACTGCTACCCTGAATCAACAGATTCGCTATTATTCATTCTATTTTTCCCGTTCCGGTATTTACCATACATACCTACGTGCCGCCATATGGGAAATTCCATTCTCACACTGCTCCTGAAATGAAATCATAATTATTTTCTTGGTATGGCTTTATAGGGGAATACGGTGTGAGATCGAAGTCATTACTGTGTCTCACCGCTTCACTCACATGTGGCGATTCGTTGCGAGATCTGAAACCAGTGGTGGCGGCTTCGTAAAATGTATAATAGATTAAGTAATAAAGCTACATTATAATATTAAATCAATGGCCTATAACTATTTATGCAATAGTCACTTATTGTTTTCTACCATACAATAAATGTCTGTTAGAATTTGTCAAAATATCGCTGGTGAATTGATGAACACTTGTGATACAAAACTTGTGCTTTATATTTGGAAAACACCCGTGGCTTTAAACTTTCACATATTAGAGAAAATTACCCGTGACTTAAGTTTTGAGAAACGGCATCGAGGCGTCGTTAACATTTGGTTCTCTCTTTCTTTCTCATATATTCGGCTGTCAGTACTTGAAACAGTAGATAAATATTTTACCATAGGTAAGCCATCATTTTTGTGGAATTAAAATGCTAGTCAGTTTGTGCAAAATCTGAATGATTTATCATCCTCATATCGAAAAACTACAGTTTTTCTTATTACAGATGATGATTGTATATAAAAGTCGGTAATGTTCATTATGTTAGTTTTAATTTTGTTGATATTTATACTATAAAAGTTAAATCGTCAAAATTGGTAGGTACAAGCGAAGAGTAACTCAAAATCATGAAGTCGTATATACTACATTAAATATATTCAAATAAGTGATAATTACAGGGGCGATATCTATATAAATATGCACGAACAAGTAAGTAAAAAGTGAGGCTATCTTTTTTATTGTTTGTTCGTTTGTTGTTGTTGAGGACATTGTTGTTTAAGTAGTGCCTACGTTGATTTTTGAACGCCAACGCTGTACTGGAGCTCCAATGGGCTTCGATATCATAAAGATTTTTCCATATAGCTGCAGCTATGCAAAATTAATTATATATGCTATACTTCGGAACAATTGTAAGATGACTATTATGCTGGTAGACAAATGCTTGGGTAGTTTGTTCCTCACAACTATACATATAGACGCCTGTGGTTGCCCATATCCAGAATGGAAGATTTATATAGACATACCTAAAGATATAATGATAGGATGGGATGTGAAAACTAAATTTAGCTCAGTCATTTTGAAGCAGCTGAATACGTTTTCGGTCCAACTTACGAGGCGCAGGTATCGTGGTTTTAAACTAGTAATAAGAGTTAGGCTAAGCGTATGCTGAGACGCAGGTGACACAGCACAGCATAATACAGATCCTGTAAGGCAGGGCAGTTGAGGCAGAAAAAATGAGTTCAGATTCAGAGTCTGATTAAAAAATTAATGAATTGTTGCTAATTTACAATTTGTTTAAGCTTACAAAAAATTATTTGGAAAAGTGATTATCTGCGTTTATCTAAGTTTAAACATCTGCGATGGCGGAGTAATAGTCATGTGGCGGTGATATGCGAGCAGTTGGACTCGCTACGTTTTCAATTTTGTTCTAAGAGATGCTACTGGCCCGTATTCCGTTTCTCGCAGGCTTAAATTAATCTGGTGCTAAAAATTAGGAACTTAAGCACCTTCTTTATTTTGTTGGTATTCCGTTTCATCAAAATTAAGAACCAGTCTTAAATCTTAAAATTGTCCGTTTTGTCTATGGCCGTTCCAAAGCGGGGTCTTATTTTGACAGCTCGGTCGCTCGCTCGCCCGCCGCCTTCTTCCCGTCACCGCAAGCTGATTGTCGCCCCGTTTTGTTTGTTTTAAAATTTACAAATATACGAGGCTTTTTACAATACAACATACAAGGATAAAAATATACAATGCTATTTAAAATAATATTAAAAAAATATTGACACAGGATTTTCAGGGCAAAATATAGATATTAATTAAAGATTGCTTACGAGAATAGGCGCTCATCGTCCATTTTTCGAATTGGAAACCAATGCTGAGCAAACATCTTTGAAATTTCGACAAAAAATCTTCGAAATCACGAGAGGAACAAGAGCTACACGGCGACTGCTCGATTTAGACCCTTCTAGGTTAAGACCCAGATGAAGACCCATCCGCTATGACACATGTAGACTAGAAACAGAATACCAAAAAGGGTCTAGACGGTGCTTAACGTCAATCTAAGCGCCTGATGAGCTCCACACAAGCACGCTCTATTTAGGAACCATGAAAGGGAATACCAAAATGTCAGTTCAAAATTAAGCATCGTTTTAGCGCGTTTTTAGACCCCAAGTTAGGCAGCTGAAAGAAACGGAATACGGGCCACTGTCTGCTATACTGTGGCCATTCTGTCACCGTGACGTTTTTATCGTCGGGCGTTGATTGGCTGACCCGCGCAGACCGGCACTGCCCAGCTGCAAAACGAAATTCTGCCAAAAATAATATAAACATTTAAATTTTAAAAAGTTAATATGATTTCCTTCTCTATTAACACAAAATACGGATTCATTTCCATTTATTTTGGTAAAATCTTAACAGATTATTGATATGTAGCATTTATGTAAATATTCCAAAGTTATCACTAAATATAGAAAATAATTCCTAATAATAAATCAAAAAAAAAAACACCAAAAAAAAAAAAAAAAAAACTGAATTCGGTCTTTCAGTTTTTCATCTTCCTACTTCATGCCAGGCTGCATCGAACGATTATGTAATTAAATAGATTTGATAATGTAATGATCTGAAAATCATCACATGATCGCTTAGCAGCTCTAAGCTAACCGGAAATAGATTAATCGAATTTTTAAAATTAAATTGTACTTTAAAAAGATCATAGTGACATCTAGCGATTTAATTAGGAACTAAACTTGACAGATGAAGAATGTCAGTTGCTAAACTATAGAGTGCAGTGCCAGCGTCACATAAATAAAGGGGTTTTGAGTGGTTCTTGAGAGTTAAGGACATCATTAGGGGTTTAAATATAGACAATCAGGAATATTTGGCAAGAAATTAGCATATTTTGAGATTTTTTACGAAAAATCGACGTAAATATCAATAATTGACAAATAGACAATAGAAGCATGTTTATGGTCTTAAAAAAGTCGACCGATTGGTTTTTCAAAGAAATATAAAAAGGGGTTCATTAAATAGTAGGAATTATGGGAGAATTAATAGCAATATTGATAAAGTCATTTGAAGAACATTTAATTTATTATTAAGAGAAATTGGAAAACATAATCGACATCGATGGAAGAAAGCCGAATTAATGAAATTAAAAGAATTTTTCACCAAATAATTGCCAGTCAAAATAAAATTTAATAGTTAAAATGAGGAAATTTAGAAACACTTAATTAAAATAGAGGAATTACTAGATAAAAATACTATCAATAAATAAAATTGAAATTAAATAGTTATATTATTTCGCTTTCAAATGCGAAAGCGGAAACGATGCACAAGAAAGGCGGCAAGGTGAAGTCAAAGTATGATGATTTCCCGCCGAATATGAAACATCAATTTCTCATAATACGTAAAAATAAATACTTAAGGTCATATGTAGAATTAGAAGCACGAATTATCGTTAAGAAATTCTCTTGTTACCAATGTGGCAGAGCGTTATTTAACAAAAAAATAGATAAATCAGATCGTTTTGTGATTGATTAGTCAATAGTTGTGGGTTAAATTATTAAAAAAAGGTCACATCGATAAGGGTGTTATAAAAGGGATGGACGTGTTGCTTCCGGCATCCATTAAGAAATTTTAGTTGCACGCACAAAAGCTGCGAAAGTTTGGGAAAGAAAAGTATATCTTGGGGCTCAGATGTGAGAATAAACAGTTTAAAATAAGGGCACTGAGATGCTGTGAAGCATCTTAGTGCCCAGTTCATTTAAATTCGTATAAAGTGTACAGATCGTACATCACAGAAACGCTTTATCGCACTCGTCATTGAGGCGCTTTTTACAAAGACACTAAAACGAACAAATAATTGAAAATCCAGTGCTAAAAATGTGAATCGAGAGAGCTACGCGAGTTGGCATGTAAAAATCCAACATTTCAAATAAAATAGAAGTACGAGATTTCGTCGGGTTGCAATACGGAAATTATATCAAAGATGGCGACGAGGCAAAGTCAGACCAATATGTCACAACATTGCGAGCGTTCTTCGGAGGTGCATAACATAGCGGTGAAATACAATTAAAATATTGACGAGAACGCAGTAACGGCTTGGAATTGCAGTACGATAGCGAAGAGGTTGGGGTTTCTAAAGAGACATTCTTCTTGGTGATGGCAGATTTCTAGAAAGGCGACACGCATCGAAGAAATTGACATTAGTTATAAGTGCATAATGTGAATGCAGCTGTAAATACGGGGAAGTATAGCCGAGAGTCATTGTCGGCAAAGATGTACTAAAAATATGTAAGTTTATTTTTGCCGAAGCTGGCGTTATTTAATTATTTAGGCCGAAGCTAGCAACCAATATTATCATTGTTGTATATTTTTTGGGGTTATAAATATTCGAGTTTTGTGGGTTTGTTGAAATTATTAGAATGTTAAGTAGTTGTAACGTAAATGCGTGATTTCTACATATTTGCACGTTAACTAAAAATGAGGCATTTAACATCGATTGATATGAATAGTCGTTGATAGTTCTACGAGGTAAACCTCTAGTCAGACTATTATTTAATTTGGAAGAGAGTTAGCATTTGCTAACTCCATTGATTTAGACATCAGCCATTATATAAATGTGCTTTTAATTTGGAAACTAGTTAAGGAAACATTCGAATTATACTGAATGTTAGAATAAGATTAAAGATAAGGAAAATTGTAGATTATATTAAGGTTTTTTTTGTTTTGACTGATCGATGGGGTTTCAAGGATAACGGGGAGGGAATAGTATTAATAGAAATAATAGAACGAAAACCATATGGACATTCAGTGGACTGAATGGTAACCAGGTCGTAGTTTATATCGGGCATTAGCGACTGCGGTCATTTAAATTCATTATATCACTGGAACGCCATCGACTAGTTAACAGTGTGTTAGTTTATAAGTAATTTTATTGTTGTATGTAAACATTACGATTCATGTTTCAATATAAATTGACATTGAACACATTTAAGCAAATAAGGCACTAGAATCCAATTATCGAATTTTGGTGCATCGTATTAAACACATGCCATTCGTATTAATATTATTATTTTTTAACAATCGACCGAAAATAAGTTTATAATTGGAAAAAATCAACGCTACAAATGGCGTCCCAACGTGTGGGGCCTTGATAGATTCTAAATAAAAAAAAAAATAATATATTATTTTCGATCGATTGTAATTTGGGCATTTAATAAATAAGAAATATAGAAACATGAATCGTGTGATATAACTGTATATTTAGCATTGCGAATTGTTGATATATTGTATATGTGTGTTGTTTCTGGAAATCTGCCTATATACATAATTTAATGTTATTGTACATTATGTACACATATTGACTGCAATCGTCGTAATTGAATCGGTGATTAAAATAGTACCTCGGGAATAAGAATAGTTTAAAAATAAAATAAACAAATTTGATTGGAAATAGATTTTATTAAGAATTAGGCTGGAATTAAAATAAATTAAAATAATTGTAATCAGGACGCCGCGGATAATAACCTTTGGCACGATAGCAATCGTCAACCTTTTGCTTTGAATAAAATATAATAAATTAAATTCGTTTAATTAAAAATAAAATAAATTGAATTAGTTTTGAATCAAAATAAAATAAATTAATTAAATTCGTTTAAATAAAAAATAAAATAAATTAAATTTATTTTGAATCAAAATAAAAATAAATAAAATAAATTAATTAAATTTATTTAAATTAGAATAAAATAAATTAAATACGACAAATAAATTAAGAATAGACATAGACATCATAATGTCTCAAACAGCTTCGTCATCGAAAAAACGAAGGCTGGAGAGAGATATATCTCAGGGACGTGTGGAACCATTATTCGGAATTAGGCAGAAGGAAGATTTTTATAACACTGTGTCTCAATGGAACCTGGATGTAGACCAGGAAAATAAAATGTTTTTGGATAGGGAAAGGGAGCAAATGGCGGATAAGATTCAAGAGTTAGAAAGAAAATTGTCGCAATTAGAAATAGGAAGAGATGCGAGGAGGAAATCTGTAAAACCACATTTTGAACCTGTGCAATCGGGGTACAATGACATATACAAATGGGGTCTACGTTTTTCAGGGGAACATTCTGTCTTGGAGTTTATAGAATCATGTGAGGATAGACTACGATCGCGTCGTGCAAACAGTGAGGAGCTCATACAATCGTTTACTGAATTGTTGAGTGGAGCAGCCCTGAAATGGTTTAGGTCAATTAGGACGAATGATTTGACTTGGTCGCAGTTAAAGGCGAAATTAGTAGAGCGTTTTGAACCAATCAATTATCAAATTAAAATTGATAGTCAGATACGCAATTTGAAACAAAAGCCGTCGCAGAATATTCAGGAATTCATAACTGAAGTTCGGGGTTTGAATGCCCTTTTAAAAGAGCAAATTGGGGAGTCAATGTTATTGGAGATTCTTAAAATTAATATTGCGGATAGGTACAAACCTATTCTAGGCTCTCAAATCTTAACGACAATAGAAGAATTAGTTAAATATGCCATGAACTTCGAACAATATTTAGAAAAGGAAACGACTGCAAAACCTTTCAAACATTTTCAAAATAAAACAGTCGCGACAGTATCAAAGGAGAGTATAGTGTATAATAGGAATAATAATCGGGGAGGTTTCACTGGATATAGGGGACGCGGACGTGGCTATACAGTGAATGCGTTTAATACGGGGAGATTGAATTATTCTGATTTGACTGGGCCTGGAAACCAGAGTCACAGGAAGTGCCTTAAATGTCAGGAAGTAGGGCATCATTTTAAGTTTTGTCCTAATATTCGCGGTAAAATCTGTTTCGGATGCAGGTTAGAAGGGTTTACCATTAGGGAATGTACTGGCTGCGTGAAGAATAGCGAGATCGTTGATAATAAAACAGGGGACGTCCGACGGAATAGAGAATCTGGAGACCCTGAAACAGCTCATGGATCACGGAGTCAGGGAAACGAATAGAGAACTCGATGGCTGGGAGGGGGTCGTCGGTTCGCATTTTTAATAATACCCTAAATAGTAATGATATGGATCAGAGACCTTATATTTATGTAAGGTTAAATAATTTTAAATTAAAAGCATTAGTAGATACAGGCTCTTCTGTTAATATAATAGGGAGAAAATATATAACATTATTTCAGGATTGTGCGTTGATAACAAATGCAATAATATACAATTGATGTCGGCGGATGGTACGATACAGAATATTATAGGAGAATTGAATATAGATATCAAATATGAGGACGTTTGTCGACGTTTAAAATACATACTTAGTAAATACATACTTAAAATACTTACTTATAAGTAAAATCGGAAGGTAAAGCCATAGGGCGATGCCACATAAAAGATATGGTAAAAAAATAAGTAAGGGGTGATTAAAGAACCTTACGGTTTTATCGGTTGAGTGATTAGTTGTAGAAGCTCAATAAATTATGGGGAGTATAAAAAAAAAAACTCACGGTTTTGTTGATGGTATGTTTTGTGGTTGTCATAGCATTATAATATTATTATATTGGCTGTCATTACAGTTATTATTATTTTATTGAGAGAATAACCAGTAGATTATTTTGAATATCAGAGTTATTGATTGTAGCGGGGTGTGTGTTCTTGTATATGTATTGTATTATTATTATACCAACATAATAAATATTTTAACACGATATATTAAACATTAGATTTCATCATTTTCAAGTTATAAATTACATTACAGATAATATCATTTTCCTGTTCCTTACTAGTAATAGATATTATCCTATCCATCATCCTATCACCATTCCTATCCTACCATCCTATCCATCATCCTATCACCATTCCTATCCTACCATTCTATCATACACTACCTATCCTATCACATTCCTTATTTCTATTCCATTACCAAAGTCTTAATAGCCACAAATCATTAATGCCATACACCAAAAGCAGTATACAATAAATCAGAAATATTTTAATTACAATACATATTAGCTTACACATTTAGTTGAGCAGTATAGTTTAATTTTTTCACATTAGAATCACACATTATTTTGCGTATATATATAGCATACAGTTACATTTTACTAAACATATTATCCATTTGATACGTATATGTATGGAAGAATGCACCTCGTGAAATCGTTGGGTTGTAAAATATTGTTAATAAGCTGACAGTTTTTTTTCATTTGGGTATCTAGTGGAGTGATATTGTTTTGCAAAATTGGGAAAAGAGTTATAACAAGGAGAGCGTTGTGTTGTTTGAATCTCTTCGTTTTAAGCAACAAGTATTCCTTTCCTATCCTATCCTATCTTATCCTAAATCCTATCCTAATCACCTACAACTTGTTGTCCAATCATTCCTACCTAAAGCGAAGAAATACAAGCGAACACGATTAGGAATCTCATTAGTGTAATAAGTTTTTGTTGTTGAACTAAATGGCAAAGCAGTATCGGGATACGATTATTATATTAGAGAGAAGATTCCAAAGTATTATTAGTGAAGTCGATGGATTATTGTTATTGATAAAGTTGGTTGATCGTTATATTATTGAGGCTGTATAGGGCCAGATTAGAATCATTATTATAATTATTATAAAATATATTTTTGGAATTGAGTTATAGTGCTATATAGGAAGCGACTATAAGATGAATGAAGAGTCATATTAATATTGTTATTTAGTATAGAATGTTGGTGGTATTGTCGACGTCTCGCTATTTAGAGCGGGATGAAGAATTTAGAATCGAAAATTAGCGCTAATTTTTAGAGCGACTATAATATTATGGGAATTTTTATCTGAAGTGGGCGGTCTTCGGAGTTGGAGCCACTGCTCGGGTCCATGTTTGTTTTGTATTTGGTAACTTGCGAGGGAGTATATATCGAGGTCTCGGCAAGGTTGAGGTCGCACCTCAACGCGTGACCCTGATCAGGTCTACGCTTTTGGACGAGTTGACACCCAGAGTCGGATATGGTCTAGATTCGACAGGGAGGAGCTCAGATACCCAATGGGATTATTATTATTAAGGTGGCATTATGGTTACATGCACCAAGGGGGTTATTATGGTGTTGCGAAATTAGAATAGGCCGGATATTGATTTAGTTTATGTTATGAAGGAGATAAATAGTAGCGATCCAGGAGGGTGAGAGAAGAAGGACGATAAATGCATTTGTTAATTAGTAAACCAACATAAGTTATGATGAAGGAGGGGATTGATTTTGGTATGAAGATAGAATGAAAGGTGCTGTGAACGTGTGATGTATACAAGGCAGTGTAAGGATAAATTCAGTTTCCAAATTCTGAAATAACGAATGAGAGTTAGAAACCATTTACAGCGTACGTTAAAATCACAAACAATAGACTAGTGGAGAACCTATTAACAATCGTCAGGTTATCTAACTTGAGATTGTGTCTAAGTAAATAGCAGAAGGACAAGCCCAGCGTGAAATAGCATACTATATTAAATAAAAAACTTACTATGCGACTGGTTGGGACAATGTCACGATTTTTTTAAAAATCTAGAACATTAAGGGACGACCAGAGCCTGTTCAAGTGCATTGTTCTGACTTAGGCATATTCAAACTATTTTTTTGAAGAGTTAGACAGTTAAAATGTTCACCATCGAGGACTCGGGAGAAATCCTAATTGAGCGGAGTGGGTGAACGGAGAATAAATAGACGGAATCAATTTAAATTTTGCAACGGACAGAAATATTATAATTATTATATTGACGTATTGAGATTATTTATAGATGGTCGATGGAACAGAATAAGTAGGTGGAGACATGGTCGAGGACTCGGGTTTATTTCCTAATTGAGCGGACGCATGTTGAAGCGAAAGAGAGGAGGTGAAGTTGGAATATATTAAATAAATATTAAAAATTTGCAACAGGAGTGTTTGGAATCTTCATCATTATTATTATTATAGGTATCATATTATTGAGGTGAGATATAGAGGAGAAAGTGAGAAATTATATTAAAAGTATTATCATTAAAAGATCTGGGTTAGGAGATTGGTATTATATGGAAACAAGATAGAAATTATAGACTTGAAGAGGGAAGGCAAGCCACAAAACATATCGTAAGGGTACGTGAATTAAAAGTAAAATATTATCATAACATTATAGTACAAAATATATAGTAAAGGTACGTGAATTAAAAGTAAAATATTATCATAACATTATAGTACAAAACATATCATAAGGGTACGTGAATTAAAAGTAAAATATTATCATAACATTATAGTACAAAATATATAGTAAAGGTACGTGAATTAAACATAAACTATTATCATTGACATTATAGTACAAACATATCGTAGGAGTTACATAGTTATTTCTATAAAATTATTAACATTAATATTATAGTACAAACATCATGAATAAACGGTTGGAGATTGAACAGATAACAAGAAAGATATGTGATATGATTGCTTGAGGGCAAGCAGAGATTTTGGGAGGGGGTATTGTAATGATCTGAAAATCATCACATGATCGCTTAGCAGCTCTAAGCTAACCGGAAATAGATTAATCGAATTTTTAAAATTAAATTGTACTTTAAAAAGATCATAGTGACATCTAGCGATTTAATTAGGAACTAAACTTGACAGATGAAGAATGTCAGTTGCTAAACTATAGAGTGCAGTGCCAGCGTCACATAAATAAAGGGGTTTTGAGTGGTTCTTGAGAGTTAAGGACATCATTAGGGGTTTAAATATAGACAATCAGGAATATTTGGCAAGAAATTAGCATATTTTGAGATTTTTTACGAAAAATCGACGTAAATATCAATAATTGACAAATAGACAATAGAAGCATGTTTATGGTCTTAAAAAAGTCGACCGATTGGTTTTTCAAAGAAATATAAAAAGGGGTTCATTAAATAGTAGGAATTATGGGAGAATTAATAGCAATATTGATAAAGTCATTTGAAGAACATTTAATTTATTATTAAGAGAAATTGGAAAACATAATCGACATCGATGGAAGAAAGCCGAATTAATGAAATTAAAAGAATTTTTCACCAAATAATTGCCAGTCAAAATAAAATTTAATAGTTAAAATGAGGAAATTTAGAAACACTTAATTAAAATAGAGGAATTACTAGATAAAAATACTATCAATAAATAAAATTGAAATAAAATAGTTATATTATTTCGCTTTCAAATGCGAAAGCGGAAACGATGCACAAGAAAGGCGGCAAGGTGAAGTCAAAGTATGATGATTTCCCGCCGAATATGAAACATCAATTTCTCATAATACGTAAAAATAAATACTTAAAGTCATATGTAGAATTAGAAGCACGAATTATCGTTAAGAAATTCTCTTGTTACCAATGTGGCAGAGCGTTATTTAACAAAAAAATAGATAAATCAGATCGTTTTGTGATTGATTAGTCAATAGTTGTGGGTTAAATTATTAAAAAAAGGTCACATCGATAAGGGTGTTATAAAAGGGATGGACGTGTTGCTTCCGGCATCCATTAAGAAATTTTAGTTGCACGCACAAAAGCTGCGAAAGTTTGGGAAAGAAAAGTATATCTTGGGGCTCAGATGTGAGAATAAACAGTTTAAAATAAGGGCACTGAGATGCTGTGAAGCATCTTAGTGCCCAGTTCATTTAAATTCGTATAAAGTGTACAGATCGTACATCACAGAAACGCTTTATCGCACTCGTCATTGAGGCGCTTTTTACAAAGACACTAAAACGAACAAATAATTGAAAATCCAGTGCTAAAAATGTGAATCGAGAGAGCTACGCGAGTTGGCATGTAAAAATCCAACATTTCAAATAAAATAGAAGTACGAGATTTCGTCGGGTTGCAATACGGAAATTATATCAAAGATGGCGACGAGGCAAAGTCAGACCAATATGTCACAACATTGCGAGCGTTCTTCGGAGGTGCATAACATAGCGGTGAAATACAATTAAAATATTGACGAGAACGCAGTAACGGCTTGGAATTGCAGTACGATAGCGAAGAGGTTGGGGTTTCTAAAGAGACATTCTTCTTGGTGATGGCAGATTTCTAGAAAGGCGACACGCATCGAAGAAATTGACATTAGTTATAAGTGCATAATGTGAATGCAGCTGTAAATACGGGGAAGTATAGCCGAGAGTCATTGTCGGCAAAGATGTACTAAAAATATGTAAGTTTATTTTTGCCGAAGCTGGCGTTATTTAATTATTTAGGCCGATGCTAGCAACCAATATTATCATTGTTGTATATTTTTTGGGGTTATAAATATTCGAGTTTTGTGGGTTTGTTGAAATTATTAGAATGTTAAGTAGTTGTAACGTAAATGCGTGATTTCTACATATTTGCACGTTAACTAAAAATGAGGCATTTAACATCGATTGATATGAATAGTCGTTGATAGTTCTACGAGGTAAACCTCTAGTCAGACTATTATTTAATTTGGAAGAGAGTTAGCATTTGCTAACTCCATTGATTTAGACATCAGCCATTATATAAATGTGCTTTTAATTTGGAAACTAGTTAAGGAAACATTCGAATTATACTGAATGTTAGAATAAGATTAAAGATAAGGAAAATTGTAGATTATATTAAGGTTTTTTTTGTTTTGACTGATCGATGGGGTTTCAAGGATAACGGGGAGGGAATAGTATTAATAGAAATAATAGAACGAAAACCATATGGACATTCAGTGGACTGAATGGTAACCAGGTCGTAGTTTATATCGGGCATTAGCGACTGCGGTCATTTAAATTCATTATATCACTGGAACGCCATCGACTAGTTAACAGTGTGTTAGTTTATAAGTAATTTTATTGTTGTATGTAAACATTACGATTCATGTTTCAATATAAATTGACATTGAACACATTTAAATAAATAAAGGATTAGAATCTAATTGTCGAATTTCACGACGGAGATTTAAACTCATGCATTATCAATATTAATATTATTTTATTAACAATCGACTGAACGCAGCCATTGTTGTCATCGACAAATAATCGATCGAAAATAACTCAAAGAATAAATTGTAAATATTTTGTGGTGAATTAGGCGCTCATTATTATAAATATAATTCACAATAATAGTACTTAAACTAAATAGAAAAAGTTATAATTTTAATTGTTTAAATATCCATTTTGGTTTAATATATGGATTATTAATTGGAGAAGATTTGTTTCACTGAGGAAGTAAATACAAAGAGGGAAATTATTAGGCAAGGTATTGGAAGCCTATCCCTCTTGAAGGTAATATTATCACTGTCGCTGTATGGTGGTAACATATTGAAATAGATATAGTAAAATCTTCTCTACAAATGACGTCCCAATGTGGTGGGCCAATAGACTTTGAAAGTATCTTAACATAACATAGAGAATATAAAATCATAACTCACAGATAGAAATAGAAGTGAGAAGTAGTAGTAAAAATCAACTCTACATATGGCGTCCCAACTAGTGGGGCTGATTGAAGATTGATTCATAAAATAGACATAAAGAAATAGTAGTAGTATATTATAATAGGTAAGTAAAAATCTAGCTTACATATGGCGCCCAACGTGGGGCTGATTGAAGATTGATTCATAAAATAGACATAAAGAAATAGTAGTAGTATATTATAATAGGTAAGTAAAAATCTAGCTTACAATAATTTAAATAATACCTACATAGGTTTACTAGGATTTTATGAATTCTACATATTTTAACTACGCATAAGAACTAAATATTAAATATTTTTTTCTATACTAATTAAAATAAATGTTTAATTTTATTTATCTAAAAATATTAAATAAATAATAAATATTCAATCAATAGCCAAGAAGTAATTAAAACGATATTCCGTAACGGATGAATAAATATGATGCACTAATTTTGGACGTGTTTTAGAAACCGAAACAATTTATTTTAAAATCACTTTCACGCCGCCATTGCTTCATGATGACTTCAACAGGTCCGTGGTTTTTTATTGCTGTCGTTTCCATACCAGCTCATTACATAAAAGACATTTGTATGCTCACATGCGAAGTGTGAGAGCGGCCTGAGTTGCGCGGACGTACACACGTCGCACCGACGCACATGTTAGATTCATTCGTTTTATTAATGCATCTACCTACACATGGCTTTACACGTGTGGAAGTATAAGTCGCTTTTTAGATTAGGAACCTCTTTTAGTCCAGTCTAATAACGATTCTACCTCAGCATAAAAGTAAGGCAGCTGAAAGTTGGCATAAACTTTTGATTTGACGTTGAATCCTCTCAGTATTTGGAAAAATGTTTTAAAAAATGGTTCACTAACAACTTTACATGTCTCTAACGTAATATGAGAGCAATGGCACGTACCCTGTGGCACTCGGGATGACATAACGATTCTAACCATACTACACACTTCTAAATCGGTTTAAGCGTTTAGAACATATGGTGGAATAAAGAAACGGAAACATACATAGATGAACCCTGAACACATAACCCTCCTTTTTGTTGGCCAGCTGTGTAAACAGCGTGTTTACTTAGTTTTGTTAACTATTGGTACACTTATAATTACTTAATATGTTTACTGATTTACCGAAGCACTTGAATTCCTTAAAGCTGATTTCATGCCCATTCAATGTTCTTTGTGTTGTGTTGTAGGTAGGTAACTATTTCGTAAGCGAACTCATTAGTTACAGCTAACCTAGATTTTACTGACACGTGTGAGCGGTTGCTTCAAGTGCTTTATGCTCCTTGGAGCTTACGCATTGAGTCATCGCTGAAATCGGTCTTACGGTCTAAATCAAAGCTCATATAAATGACTAGCATGTCAAATGAAACTCATTCAAAATAAATAAAAAATCCTTTAAATATTTCCTGGCAAGTTACCTGGCAATTTAATTATTCCTGGCAATAATTATTCCTGGCCTAATTATTCCTGGCAAATAATCCTGGCTGTTAGTTTTTATCGAACTAGGATGTAATGGTTGTAAAAACTAGTCATTTACCACATTTACTGCAAAATTAGGTGTATATGTATATTTATATATAAAACAGAAATTAAATCATGAGGGAAAGAAACACAAAATTTTGACAATACCACAAATTAAAAAACGCTATTATCGGAGCTTTTTAATACCCGATACATAATATTTGAATAATTTCATATGCACTTATAAGTACTTCGTAAATCAAATCCTAACCGATACAATTAACTGATTATTCGTTTTAGCTATTTTACTGATTATTGTTTGTTTGTTTGTTTATACTCTTTATTGTGAAATTTCACAATGAGCGGGTTTATTGTCATACGACAATCTCTTACAACCAACCTTACTATGAAGTGTTTATATGTATGTGTGCGTGTAACATGTGTGTAAGTGTGTGTCTTGTTGTTGCATTCTATCGACAGAATTGAAAATGCAATTCCGTTAATTTTATCCCAACGGAAAATGTTGACCCAGCCGGGAATCGAACCCGGAACCTTACAATGTAAGATCAGTCGACCTAACCACTATGCCACCGGCCCCATTATTATAATTTTATGGTTACTATTACTATTATTATTATACTATTATTATAATTTTATGACAAGTACTACTATTATTTTACATCAGCTTAAAAACACAATATTTAAACAAGAAATTTTACACAATATGTCGGACATTCTACGAGTAGATACGTACACCACACTCACATTATTATTCACGTTCACACTCCACACCCACACTCTCAACACACTCATACGCATCCTAAACATAGGCTTTTTATATACAAGTCAAATTTTAGTTTTAATAATAGTTGACAACTTAATTTCTGTAATTTTATCTAAGTCAGTAAACCTTTATTTTTTGTTTATGAAACTGTATTTTACTGTAATTATTCACTTTAATACTGTGTAATTTCCCAATTAAAGAATTAAATTGAATTAAATATGCTTTCATTAGGATTAATGAATTTTTTCTTTTTAACAATTGTTAGGAGCACGATTTTGTGTTATTTATTTTCTCTGTAATTTCTGCTTTACTTGCCAATATAACCTATTATTGTAATTGTTATTACTATTTTTGTATTCACATCATCAGAAGGAACCTATTACATTATCGTGGACTATAGTGGCGACTCTCACGTGGTCCCTCCGCAATTGCATTCAGAGGGTGACCTGTCATCGCTGTCGCAGATAACTTATTCAAACACTTCACTCAGGTCTTGTTAGGTATTCTCTCAAGTGCTTAATCGCCTCTTACCAGACCATCTCGTATACTGGATGGGGACGTTCAATAGCCCATCTTTTAAGAGTCACTTAGACATACTATCTCATACTGGGTCTTCAATGCGGTGTTGATTGGGAGTGGGACATTAAAAGTTGTACTCGCGGCATCCTGCTTTCATGTTATCTATTATAGTGTGTATGTCATTGCTCGAACTGTGAGTGTATAATTTTATATTAAATTTAGTTAGTTAGATAAACATGAATAAAACTACGAAATCAATGGCAGGTGGTGTTTGGAACGTGGCTCCATTAAAGTGTAATTTTCTATTTGTTTGTGAATTGGACGTCTTATGTATGTATCTGTTTTTGTCACCGTTTTTAGTTAGTCAACATTGGATTTAATATGAAATAAACAATTACACAAGCTAAAAATTTCCTTTTGCTTACATTTTATCTAAGCAAATAGTATAGAAATTACTCAAAAAGCGTCAATATGTCTATTTGATCGTGCTAATCTCAAGAATCACTAGACGGATTTTGATGTGGTTTACACTGTTCATTAGATCGTTTTTTTAATAAAAGGTTTTCTATAATTCTGACTGAAAACCGAAAAATGATGAAAAACATCCGTCCTTTTAAATATTCTGTCCAACTCTTAGACTGCGATAAACTCGAGTATTCGTATTGTCAAATTCGTATTTACTGTTGGTTAGATCGTTTTAATAGGTAAGTTAAACTATAAATAATGGTAGATAATTGAAACTGTAAAAAATTGTCCTTTTTCCGAATTATATATTTGTTTTGAATATATAATTATTAGATTAAAACAGGTTAGATCATACAACCAAAACAAAAACTAGGAACTGTAAAAACATCTCTCCATATTTTTAACCGACTTCAAAAAAGAGGAGGTTATTAATTCGGTTGTATCTTTTTTTTATTTTTTATTTTATTTTATTGTTTGTTACCACCTTAGAACTCTGCCATTTATGAACCGATTTGGAAAATTCTTTTTTTATTTGAGAGGATATGCTTACAGATTGATCCCATTTTTATCAAAATCCTGTTCTGATGATGGAATCTTTGAGGAATTAAGGGAACTCCTCAAATATTAGGAAGTTGAAAATATATATAATATGAAGTAGAAATTATACATGTTGGTTCATTTCCGATGACAACGCAATTTTTTATGGTTAGCATGACCTGATTGTACACCCTGGGTTGGCTCCCGACGAGAGGACTCCTAAACGGTCAACAGCACAGACACGTAATTTTGTGTATGCATTAAATTACCTACGGCAACCGGTTCTAATTTTCACTGCGTAAAAAAAATATACGCATTTAATTATGAGAGCCCGTTCTAAGAATTGCCATGACATGGCTGCTGCACTTATAAAAAAAATGGAATCGGTTTTTTTTTGTTAAAATTTTGTCTATCTGTATCTACTTATCGACAGTTATTTAGTTTTTGTCTCATGAAAAGTCTTTAAAATGGTACATGTGCCCTTTATGCAATAAGCGAATTACATTTTAAAACATTATTCATATTTTTACGAATGTTAAGTAGAATCGACCAATCCATATATTATGATTTAACAAACTATCTGATAAAATGCCTAAATATACTTCTGATATTTTTTTAATTTAGGTATAGACAACACGTGGCGTCTTTCTAACACTCATAACCTCTTTTCTTATTTGATACATTAGTTACTATAACATCACAATATCTTTCCATTTCCCCAGTATAAAAAAATAAGCATAAAGAGTTATTTGAGTGATGAAATATCATAATCAAACTTTAAATATTGTTTTTTTTTTTGTTTCAGGTGATAATAAATCATATGGAAGAATCAACATAATCTTATGTGAGCTCTTCTTTGCTGGACAGCTGCAATTTATTGAATGTAAGCATTATCATTATTATTATATTAGCAAATTAATTTAAAAGTATGATTTTTGCGTCTTACTCGTGCCCACTAATGACGCGACGTATGTCGTTAAAACTGGGAGTTTATTGCAATAAAAACTCTGGCGCCTGACATGTGGGCCGGCTCGTCTTGGCAATTATTTTTACTAACCACGATTAATCATGCAAATTTTACAGCAAGTCAGTTTTCTTGTTTTATAATTTTGCAAAACACTACTAGAGGAATAGGCAGAGAAATATGTAATAGGCAGGTAATATGAAATATAGTGATTTCTCATCTTATGATAGGGTAAAGGTTAGTAATTTGGTGATATTGGTAATACAGTGATAATTTGTTTGAAATGGTTCTATATATTACCCCGCGTCTCGCGGGGTAATATATATTATTATGATTATATTCAGGGGAATAAAAAAAATAAAAAATATATTGACGAATTTAGCAATATGCTTATGAATTCATAAATTCATAAATTTAAAATAAATTAGATAAGAATAATAATGTCAGGTATCAAATTTTACGTATAAAATATTACGTATAAAATATTGATGTAAAATATTACGTATAAAATATTGATAAAATATAAAATATTACGTATAAAATTTTACAATCATCAGCATGGAAAATACATTTAGAATTTTCTAACTCCCTTATACCGACCATAAATTGGGTTTCTTACCAAATTGTTGATATTTAATTATCTTTTTAATTTTTCTCTGTATTAGAAATAATTAAAAAAAAAATGACTCTAATGACCCCTTGCCACGGGCCCCTTTAAAGACGTGGGTCCCATAGGCCGGTGCCTATTAGATAATCTGGCACTGGGCTTACAATAACTTCTTCGAGAGACTGTATAAACTGAGTACCGTACGCCGAAAAGCTGAGAAAAACGTATAAAATTGCTGCTGCTGAGGTGTCGCGCAGAAATCACGCCCCCGTAACTCTGTCGTTTCTAATTTCTCTGGGGGAATCACATAACTTATGCTCGTGTTACACGTGCTCCATGCTATCTGCGCACCGAGATAACCTTATTAATTTTCCTCTCTTCGTCTTATGTTACTTTGTGATTTAAAGAGAATTTCAAAATTAGTGGTTAGGTATAAGATCCATACCTACGAAATTACATTCCATAAAGAAATTATTATTTAGGCAGTTTTGATTTTTTATTTGGAGCTGATTAATATCGCTGCTGTAAAACTCTCGTAGACTTGAACTAATGAATGCTTTGAGACTAAAATCAGCGTGATTTTTACTGTCTCTTTAGTCGATTTTTCCTTGTGAAAAGTTATTTGAATGTTGAAAAAAAAGAAATCTCTTCGTGTATAATACTCGTGCAGAAGCATTGGTAAAGGTCGGTTGTTTGTTTGTTTGTTTCTACTCCTTATTGTGATTTGTGATATGATATTGTGAATTTCACAATGGGCTGGTTTATTATCATAAGTCAATCTATTACAACCAACCCTATTTTGTAGTGTTTGTATGAATGTATGCCTGTAAAATGTGTGTAAGTTTGTGTGTCTTGTTATTGTATTTGATCGACAGAATATGAATGCAATACCGTTAATTTTATCCCATCGGTAAAAAGCCCAGCCGAGAATCGAACCCGGAACCTTACAATGTAAGCTCACGCGACCTAACTACTATGCCACCAGCCCGGTTGTTTAATGACGAGATTCTCCATCATTGTTGCACACGAAAATATCCTAGACTTACCAAATAATAGAAGGACAATTAACTGTAAATAGGATAGAAACGTATTTACAGCGTGAAATTTGTAGCACCCGACGTTTCGGTGACGTTGCAGCCGCCGTTGTCCAGGGTAGGCAACGGCGGCTGCAACGTCACCGAAACGTCGGGTGCTACAAATTTCTGGCGGTAAATTCGTTTCTATCCTATTTATAATGTCAAACAACCGCGATAGTCTTGGATTTTAGACAATTAACTGATTTTAAAAAAGGGTTTAATATTATAATTTGTTTCAATTGAGATTTTCGACTCAAATCGAGGTTATCCATGTTCTTAATGGCCAGTGTGAAAGAGTCAATAACAATAGTAAAGACCTAATACTTAAGAAAATAATTATGGCACCCAAGCGCCGTGTAGATGCCATGTCAAAATAATGTATAAAAGCATATTTGCATACATCGGTTCAAGTGGTTGTAAATTGAATGCCACTTAAACCTTTATAGGTTACATATATATGCCACACGCTATTCTGTTTATAATGACAATTTAAAAATCATATTTATAAGTGTGGTATTTTTAGGAAAAAAGCTCTTTTTTGTAAATTAGATGCAATTTTCCAGTCGTATTTTTAAATTTTTTTTTTTTTTTTATATATGGGAAACAAATGAGGTAAGGTAGAGTATTTGGCTTCGAATGACTATTTTATTTTATAAATAAGCATTTAAATTGAAAGTTATGGATTAATTTCTTTTAGAAAGTAATTTTCTTGAGATAAAAAATTCTAAGATCCTTACAAAACAAAATAATCCACCTTAAGGGGGTTTGTTATTAATTAAATTTACTCAAGTATCTATGATTTTCATCTGATCAGTTTAGTGATGGACATATTACCATATATATAGTGTCACTTCTATTTTTAATAATTAAACTTATGAATTATTTTGTCTAAAAGTAGTACACACTTGTTTCTTTACCTTAAACTATGTTATTCTAAATATTTACCGAATAGTCATTCTCGGTTCAGCTGGAAAAAAAAATCACGAGATCTCAGAAAATTAGTATAAAATATTTTTGTAATTAATTACTGACTTAACATATATTTACTTTACAGTTAGTATTGTATTGTTATTATTGTGATTTATTTAATGACTTTACTCGTAATATTAAGCCAAGTTCCAATCCTTGACTTGATGTCATTCGCATTAGCATGCTTACAATAAGGTTAGCAGTTAATTTCCCTACACGCTTGCAGATGGCGCTAGCTAATAATTTTCTGCCGGCTGCCTTACATTTCTGTAATAAAATATATTTGTTAATAAATCAGTGTAAAACCAATATCTTTCAATGTAAGTTGTTTTAAAATATTGTTTTTTCTTGAATATTTTTTTAGTCGGGGATTCGTTTTGATTGAAAATCTGGCTTAGTTCGTGAATGTTAGTTATTACTCGTATTTGGTTTGTTAGTAGACAGTTAACCGCTGAAGGTGTGAGCTGATAAGGAAGGCCTTATCTGTAAACCGCATAACACAAAAGCATTTTGTCATGACCGTTATCATGGATATGTGACAGAAATAGAAATATCGTAATTATTTAAATAGAAACAAAGGATTGCATTTCCGTCGTAACAAAAAGGGCACATCTGACATAAAATCATAATAGAGGAAAAATCTTATAGTCCTGATAATGTGTCTTCTCGACAACGTATCTCCTCATTTCTTTAACATCTTCACTGAATACGAGGCAGCGGAGGAAAATCGACCTAGCCATGTGTTGAAGATAATGGGATTCAAAGTACAGCGCCACTTTAGGATGTGCTGTTCTGGTGATGCGCATTCATATGTGGTAAGAGAATGTATCTACATCGTTCCCAATCACACAGCTTTCAGGGAAGTGTATCCTACAGTTCAGAGATTAGTAGAATTAACTGGGAGTGGCTTTACGTGTAGCTAACACTATCTTTACTTTTTTATAAAACATTCTTTAAGAAAGCTCCATTAAATAATGGCAATAATTTATATATTATTGAAATGTATACTTTTATTTACCGAAATGATTAGTTTGCCTTATTGTTTCTTTAAGTATCGATTTATTGTTATATTATTGAAGTGTCATTATATTATTATCATTATTATGCTATCAAATTACCAATGAGGCGATTCCTTGATACCGTGCCTGATACAACCTTTAAAATATTTTAATGCATGATAAATCATTTCTTTGAAATACAGTTTCTATAAAGGTATTTCATTTAGATAGGTAGGTATATGTGACATCTTATCGAGACCATTTTTTCCATAAAATTATTTTGTTTTTTCTATTTCATTTTATTACTATATAAAAGACAAATATTTCAGAATTCATTGATATTGCGTAATTGGCCAATTACACCCCATTGGGTGTAATTGGCCAATTACGGGTGCAACTGACGAAACATTCCTGCGTGCAGTACCTACACTTCCCGCCTTCCCTTCACAAATCGAATACCACTTGCGAGGGCAGTCTCTGAGGCCAAAGGACCCTTCAGCCATTTATAGTTAAACCTTCGTTTACACAGAAAATACGCTTTTAAACATTCTTAAAAAAAATGAGCAAACTAATGAAGAAGGGCTTCACGGTCATAGTTATCGTTATGTCCAAAAATATTATCGTTATGTCAATCGTTATGTCAAAAAATATTATACTTAATTTAATTATTAATTCACAGATTAAAGGGGGAACTCAAAATGAGATAAAAATAAAAGATTTTGCAATAGTAATTATCATACCTTTGAGACGCTTAACATTCTTGTTGTTTTAAATATTTGGTTTGTATGAAATGTTAGGAAGATTTGATATTGGGATATATGGGCTAAGATGCCTTTCTAGCGTCTCACAGAAACAAAATAATCAGAAAATAATGGTTTGGGACTCTCAAGGATGCCTTATTTTTTTACTTCAAATAATTAGTAGTTCACAATCACTCTAACCAGTTTTGAATTCCTCTTTTACTATGTGAATTAAAAATGTTTCGTTGTTTTTACTGAGAATATAATAGTTTTTTCGACGTAACAACTTCCCTTCATCACTAGATATTTGAATTGTGAAACAAGTCTCCTTACCTATGAATTACGTTGATCAAAGTATATAAAAATTACTCAATTGTAGGTACAGTTTTCAAAAACAAGGAGCATATCTACTCGATATACCTGAAGTGTATACAACTACGAAATAACTTGTTATTAAGTTGACCTGTTATATTTTTTATCTTACAAAATTTTATTAAACTTTCAGCAATTTAAGAAAACGAGGAATATTTAGTGTTGTTTCTTTTAACATGTTTTAACATGTTTAGTGTTGTTTTTTTTAAATATATAGATTTACTTAACTTTTTACCGTTTTATTAAGACGAGGAAGTATTAGAAACGTTGTTTTCACAAGCTTTTACTTACCTGGCAATGTTTGTTTAGGTCAAAATTACAAGCTGAATTAGAATTACTTCCTATTATCCTATGATGTTGAAATTTGACATGTTGGTTCAGTTCCGACGATAATGCATTTTTATTGTAAGCATGACCTGACTCTAGGCCCAGGATTGGCTCCCGACGAGACTACTCTTCTACGGTCAACAGTACAAACACAAAATTTTGTATACGCATTCAATTATGATAGCCCGTTCTAAATTTTACCATGACATGGCTGCTGTACCCAGGGTTGCCTTTGAAAAAGGGGACTTCTTAACGGTAAACAGCACAGACACGAAATTTTATATAGTATTCAATGATGATATCCCGTTCTAAGTTCCACCAAGGCATGGCTACTGCACCCAGGGTTGGCTCCCGACGACGGGACTCCTCAGCGGTCAACAGTACATACACAAAAAAATATATATACGCATTCAATTACGGTAGCGCGTACTACCTTCTTTTCAGAGTATTTTAATAAAATTATTATAACAAATTTTCCTACTATTATAACAATTTTTTTGTTTTTCATCGTTTTAATTTACCCGATTATAAATACCAGGCTGATATTTCAAATTTTTGTATTGATTTAGAACGTGTTATTTAATTATTTTTTGTTTTATAATAATTTTTTTTTACATTTTATAAATACCAGGACACTTGCCATTAGACGTACATTGTTATAAGTTATCATTATCCCTGGTCATTTCCTTAGTATGGATGCTGAAACGAATCGTATAAATACTATTCGTACTCTGTAGGTATATACTTATATAATTTCGTATACATATTTATTTGGTATCCGTAAATATATTCATTATAATAAACTACTGTATGTATATTATTGTCTTTTACTGACCTACCCATAAACTAATTTATTTAATCTCTATCGTTATAATAACTTTTCACCGACCTCAAAGGAGCACAGTATCTTTATTTTCAATCGCAAAAACACTCAACTGAAAGAAATATGATGAGGGTTCAACGTGGGATAGCGTCGATACCGCAATCAAGTCAGACGTCCCTACCTGGCATCGGCATAATGGGGGGCTTGTCTTAGGCGTTTTTTCACTCGTCTTGGAATGTTGTATATGACTAGCATAAGCCCTGAAATACATGAATGAATTTAATTTATCCTCATAACTAACAAAATAACAGGATGTTCAGAATTAAAACTCAAAACAAATAAATAATTTACAATTGCAATTTAGGTCCTGGAATAACAACGTATGCGCATGCGACTTATTTTGTGCCTATGTACCTATAGTTTTTAAGCTATTGCATAGCTTTTATCGCGGGCCTAGGCCAGCGCGGCGACCGAATGAAGAAATTTCTTAACGAAAATTAATGATTTTAAACTGATAATTACGTCTAAACGAGTACTGCATACGATTCCAAGAAAATATATGTTAAACAAGAACATTTTCCTAATATTATTAGCTTTGAATATTTTAGATTTTGTTTATATTTCATAGTGTAATTAATTTGTGAAATTAGGTCTAACCGAACACAAAAACGACTACTACGCAAATACTATCTGGCGTATTATTATGAAACCTGCACCATTTTAAAGATAATTTAATTATCTATCTTTTTATCTACGATTTTTTTCGAATAATCCGTTTTTTTTGCTTTATTGAATAAAAAATTCGTGCGCGGCGTTCTATCGAAAGACGTTTAAATTATTCCGAATCATTTGCTACCGCAGCCGCAAATGATTCGGAATAATTTCAACGTTTTCCTCTAGAGCGCAGTTATCTGATATCAGAAAAAATAAAATAAATAAATAATTATAAATGCATAAGTTGGTAAAAATGCTATGCAATAGCTTTACCGCGGCAGTCCCCGAGTGCCACACGTATTTTTTTTTCAATTACTATCTACAGCAATATCGAATTAAAACATCGATTGATATTTAAATAATTTAATTATTATTTAATTTAATTGATATTTAATGAGACATTCTCAAAAGTGAACTTTTCTACGATCCTAATATGAATAACATACATATATGCAAAATCAAACTTATATACTTTTCAAATGGAGAAGGCTACGAAAAAACTGCCATTATATTGAGCGGCCAATAGTGTTTTGACTTTCACAACTGAATTAGGTACAAACTTGGAGATGTCAGTGTCGCATGTCAGTTTTAGTACAATTATTTACCTTGTTTCTTCTGCTGCCATAACCAAAAATATCGCCTACAAATAGGCCCTTCGATAAGCAGTCATTTACATGAGTATCGGTAAAGTAGTCATCTTCTACATCTTTTTAGAGATGTATATCGAAACGCGCCAATACTGATTAGTGCTGTTCTCTGTATCGCCTCAAAATACACTGTGCCGCCTATTTTAAAATCTACCGATCATCGTCACTTAAGGCAGAGTAAATAAATAGGTGTGATCTCTGTCTTATCTAATATATTCTTAACGCAATGCGCAATAGCAAAAAAAAACACAAAAATCACAATTACCTACAACTTGTCCAATTATAAAATAAAAATGACAAAATAATTAATATTATACAGCCAATGTGTAATCCATGGTTTATAAAAGCTCCATCGGTGTTTCTGGGAAGAGCACCACAAAAAAGCCCATACCACCATTTTGCTTTGCTTCAGATCTGCGCCAGTTTTATTGGGATGCTCAGGTTTATACCTGCGCCGGTAGGTGGGTCTGCCCAACGTCTTTGAGCGCGTTTTTTTCTTTTCCCGCCAAATTTACGAGCGCTTCACCTGGCGTATGTTTTCGAGGTGGATTCCACCGGGCGGTTTTTATTAGAAAAAAGATGGCGTGGTGTAGATGAAAGAGAGGCCGCTCTGCTCGCATCGAATAGCACAAAAAATAAAATAATAAAATTCATCCGTGTTGATGGTAGCGAAGGCTACAGAATTGCTGCAGACCGATTGGTTCCTATGGATTTTATAAATCTGCAGCAATAATTGCAAAATATCAAATATAGGAATGGTTGAAAAAAAAATGCAAAAATTAAAAACACGATTTTTCTTCTGGTTGACTCCATGTATTGGCCACCCGCCTGCATATTGGTGACCATCTAAGCAGTTTACATAAACAATCCCTTTAAACATATTTTTAACGTAGCGTCGCCCATTGAAACGGATAGAATAAGCCAGGTAGACAATATTATTGTCCTTTTTTTGTGTGGAAGAATTTTTGGTAGAAATAAAAAAATATTTGAAGAATTCAAATCGTTTAACCGATCGGAAGCCAGTGCCGCAACTTTTAAGTCGATTTTGCAAATAAATGAATGTTTTCAATTCCCCCTTGTTACCTTATAATTTATCTCTTTATCATGTAGGATATTAAACGTTTATTTATTATATATGGGGGCCGTCCAAAAGGGCTAAGCGCGGATCTATCAAACGACGCAAAATGCCTACAGGTATTGTGAGCGCCCAACCGGTTAATAAAATATTTAATTTAAAGGGATTCTGAAATAATATTGCAATTTACAATTACGTTACAATTTCAAAATAAAATTATTGGGACTGGGCAAAGGAGAAATGTCTAGCTATAATCGAGAAGTACAGAAATTATACAGTGCTGTGGTATCCGAAGGATGAGAAATTTAAAAATACATTCTGGCGATGACATGTTCGCTCAACGTTCGAATGAAAACTGCTGAGCACTCGTTGTTCTTGAATTGATGCGCGAACCTTCTCCATTTGAGCAATTGCAGATGCGCGGAGCAGAGTTTATGCGCGAATCTAATGGATACTCACCTTTAAAACCGCTGAATCAGAACAACTTACAACGCGAGCGCAAACAAAATACTGGCCGAAGTAATTAGCGTGTACAATTAATGAATGACATTTCAGTGGCTACTTTTACAAAATCCATCTATAGTTATAATAAGCTACACGAAAATATTAAAACAAGATGTAGAAACGGGAAAATACCCAAATTTAAGTGCAAATTAAAATGCTACCATATTAAGATAAAATTAAATTATATCAAAGAATTCTAATTAGGTGACTGAAAATTCCCATATTGATTTTCTTATTTAGCTGTCGCTTTTATCATTTTATTGACTATTATATTATTACGAATATTTCATTTTATCCCTGATAAACAGTTGCATTTTTTTCTATTTCATGACAATTTAGTTGATAATCTTAACTTCTAAATATTCTAAAAACAGTATTTTAATATTATTTTAATGTATAATTTCAAATTATTATTTGATTGAATTTGTAGTTTTAATTATCTAATACGATTATTATAAATTATGTGGTGAGGACTCTTCAGGAAACTTTAGTAACGAGTTTTTAAATTAATTTAATCTTAAGAGAATATCTACTAAAATATTTATCGATTCCGTAATCACAGGTAATTCCGCAATCTTTGGATGCGTAATCACAATTCCGTAATCTTGGATTTTATAATAATTTTATAAATGTCCAAGCAACTAGTTATAAAGTTTTAAACCTTTGAGGGCTATACACTTTGCGGTAGAGTATAGAAATTTATGATACATAAAACTATTAAAGGGAGATGTAAATAACATGTACCTATGTTAAGTTTTGTGAAAATTGGTTAAATAGATTTTGTATAAAGTGATGGGACATAAGTGCCTCTGTGGTCCATAAAGATGCAAAGTTACAACTTTTTCCAAAATTAGATTATCTTATTATCTTATACTTTTTCCAAAATTAGATTACCTACTATATAATCAAATTGAAAAACTGGCCATAAATATTTTATTATTATTATTTAAAATCACCAAAGTTCGCTGGTCATGTGAAATAATTGAAAAAAAAATCCTGTATATTTAAAAAATTAAGATTCTGATGTTTCAATACCATGAAAAAAATATAATATATAAATTATTCGTTTTCAATCATTTACCTATAAAATAATGTTGAATTTATGGGATACATAATATGTCCCATGGTCCTTAAAGAGTTAAAGACAATAAACTTGATTTGATTTAACTACCCATACAGGTCCTTATGTAAAATAGAAATAATTCACTAGATAGGTACTACCCGGTGTTGTGGAATGATTTCTAACAAAATTCGCATTGTATATTTTGCCCGTCCGCATGTTCGGGATGGCTTTGTTGTTCCTCTTTTTTGCGGGCAAGATCTTCCCAGAAGGAGCGGCCATATACGAGACAATAGTGCCGGCATTGTTTATCTTTTGACGAGGAGTGACGCGCGACCGTCGGACCTGTCCGCCAATGGCGTGGGACCATGCGTATGTATTGAATGGAAGAAACAGGTTCTTCCACCTGTTTGATTGGAGTAAACGACTTATAAGCACGTCTTAAAAAGGTGTGTCAAGTCATCAGGTAAGAACGGTGGATAAGTAGAAAACCTGGATTACAGTGTACCTATAGGAAACGAATGGGCCGGCATTGCACAGTTGTTTATTTAATGATTTTGAGCAAATTAGTGTTTTGTGGTTTTCCATGAGAAACGACAGTAGGATTGAGTATTTGGATGAGTAGGTAAAGAAATAGTTTTGAAAAAAATAATAATATTCATATTATCTTTTTTTGAGCGCCTTTAATAGTAATATTCGTAACTAAATTGATCAATCGTCCTTCGAAATTAAAAAAATATATATCTTAACTGTACACAACTACTGAGGTTATATACACGATGTGCTATCTTTTACATCATGTACCTACTTAGCCCCTAAATGAATAATGGTAGTATATTTACTATCAATTTAACGAAAAAAAATGGAAAAGCCATTGTTACTCAAGAAAACAAGCATTGCCCGATTTCAACATTTCTCCGATATTCGGTTTTTCTTTTGAATTGCGAGAACTAATAAAAAGTTAGTGACGACTGAACAAACAACTCAAATGTACATTTTAAGTCGTCCGTTTGTATGACAGCACTTTGACGTAGTTTATCGTCGACCACCAAAATCTGATCAGTTTTTTCCATATAGATTCGATGAAAGAATTTTAAAAATCGGACAGCGGGTTCTTGAGATATCTTTGATATAGACAGACATTCATCAATCGATCCGAACATCCATCCTAACAAAAATAAAAATACGTGTGGCACTCGGGGACTGCCGCCGTAAAGCTATTGCATAGCATTTTTAACAACTTAGGTATGCAATTATAATTATTTATTTATTTTATTTTTTCTGATATCAGATAACTGCGCTCTATCGGAAAAAGTTGAAATTATTCCGAATAATTTGCGGCTGCGGAAGCAAATGATTCGGAATAATTTAAACGTCTTCCGATAGAGCGCCGCGCACGATTTTTTTATTCGATAAAGCAAAAAAAAACCGGATTATTCGAAAAAAATCGTAGTTAAAAAGATAGATAATTAAATTAGCCCGCGATAAAAGCTATGCAATAGCTTAAAAATCATTTTCTGGTTCTAAATATTCTAAAAGACTTAAAGTATTTAGACATAAAGAGAAAATTTTAAATAATTAAAATTTTTGGTCGATTAAACTGTAGGCACTTTCATTTAAACATTTTTTTTAGTAAAATCCCATCAAAAATATATATAATCATATTGTAAGGTCTTTTAAAAACTTGTTTTATCGATCACGCAAATATATAAGTAGGTACCTAACTCTATTCTAAAAATATAAGTATGTACCTACTTATATAGTAGGAAACTACCTATTTATCTATACATGAAGTACTTTATAGATATGTAATCATTTTGTTATGTAGGTACATACAAAACTTGTTAAAGGCTCTCTAGACGATCAAGCATTCTTGACAAGCATTGCATTGCGGGCTGGGAGGGGATCGTAAACCGCAGGAAATTGAAAATATTTTTTAAAATATTGATTAAAAATGCCTAATTTTGTGATTTTATACCAGGGAGTCAAGTCATTCATTAATTAATTTAGTCTAATTAATGTGACTCTCTGGTATAAATACAAAATTTGGAATTTTTAGTAGATATTTAAAACATATTATTGCATAATTCCTGCGGTTTATGATCCCCTCCCAGCCCGCGACGCGGTTCTTGACAAGCATGCTTGATCGTCTAGAGAGCCCCTTACGGCAGCCAGCGATAAACAATATTTGTATGTACATTCTGGAAATATATATGTACCTATTTACACCACTGATTCCCACTATTTGGTGGTTTTCCTATCGTGACGATTCGCGGCTGGCGATCTCCGTATTTATGCAATATTTTCCCTCCACTGCGGTCAAAGTCACCTGTCATTAAATAATCCACCGTTATATATTAGTATGTTACGTTATATTAAAAAAAAATATTATTCCATATAACTTAGTAGATTGTCATAAATTTTAATTTAGTTTATAATTTTATTGATGTTTTTAAATTTAACTTTAAATTTTAAATTGTACTTAAGTATTAGATAAGATTTGCCCTCTCGTCTCCAAAGAATTCATCGATGTTAGTACCACCTCAACACAGGTTCATACCTAGTGAGGTGGTAAAGCGTTATGTCAAAAGATGAATTTCCTTTTTAAGCTAGGTATAATATATACACTTATTATAAACTGTTTTTTTGTTAGAATAAGGTTTTTCTTTGTAATTTGTATCTTGAATTACGGAAATAAATAAATAAAATAAAAAAAATAAATTATATATATTAGTAGTAACACATTTTCGATTGCTGAAGACATGCCGTCGTGAGTTAAAAACATTCGGCTTTTCGAGTGGTTTTTGTAAACATTATTTTGTTACAAACCTCACAAGAATTTTAATTAGTAAAGTCTAATATTAATCAAGGTTTACGTATTAATGAATAGCAAAAAAATAAAATTACAGCCCAATATGTCAAAATCAATTTTCCATTCATATTTGGGAGAAATTGATCGATTGTTTGGTAAAATTAGCTACTCTAAATAAAGTGTTTACCTATATATAATACCCATAACACGATACATTATTAGGTAATAAGAAAGAACTCATGAAAAAACGACTTGGTTAGTATTTATATACAAAATCGATCAAAAATACAAAGGCGTGGCGTCGGTTTTCCGTGCGAAATTTGCGTCCGAATGGCTCGCTTTCAAAGGGTTAATCAAATGCAGTAACATCATAAATAAGTAGCTAGGCGCACAACTCACACACGAATAAAGTATTCGGAATTAAAGTAAACAATTTCATATTTCCTGAGCCGTTCTAAAGTTGTGGTGTTCTTATTATAGACAGGCGAACATCCGGTCGAGGTCAGGGTCACAGCGACCCTGTCCGCTCTGACAGCGGGACGCTGCGACAGGTTCCGCAAATAAAGAACACGTTTTATAGCTCCGCAGAAAATGGCGCCAACGTGATCGGTTTCATGCGGTGCAGCAGCGGCTTATTCAGCAATCGAAGCCAAAAAATACAACATCTTTGTTATCGTTATAAATAGGATAGGTTTCGGTGACGTTGCAGCAGCCGTTGTCCAGGGGACCCTCCCTTGGACAAAGGCGCCGGTGGCTGCAATGTCACCGAAACGTCGGGTGCTACAAATTTCACGCGGTAAGTTCGTTTTCTATCCTATTTATAATGTCAAACAACCGCGATAGTCTTCGATTTTATATCTTTGTTATCGATCACAAAGTTAAATGCATTTGAAGGAATTTATGTAGTTTAGCTAATTGACAGATTTAGAAAACAAGCAAACTAACTAAAAACAAACAAACTAACCTACGACCCAGTATACCAACCTACTAGCTATACTCTCGAGCTGCAGGGCATTGCGGGAAGAGGGTGTGAGGAATGTGGGCAAAGGGGTACCTCTCAACGAACGTGAACGGTTAGCATTACGCGCAGGTAATGGCTGGCGACGTTTTCGAGCGTTTGGCTATCTGTGTGAGCCGAGTAGCGGGACATCTGGCGACCATATCCGAGCCCCTACGACTCGTGACGTATTCGCTTTGATTTCAATTTTGTTCTAACATAAGCTACTGTCTGTTTTTTAAAACTATACTAATTTACTGCCATAATAGGATTTTATAAATTGTTTTTTTACACTAAAAGAAATTACCGCCATATATATGTTTAACGCATTTTTACACGACTGGCCAGCAAAAAAAAATGTATTCAGCGTTTATATATGTATGTGTTCCGTTTTTTGTTCTACTATAACTTCTAAACACTCAAACCGATTTAGAAGTATGCAGTATTGATAGAACTGTTATGTCATCCCGGCTTTGAAAGGGTGCCTTAACTCTCAAAATATTAAGTAAATAGTTGTCTAAATGTCCAAATATCCAAATATCAATAAATTTGCATAAATATATCGTGTTTAGTATCAAATGAAAGGTCTGATTGGGTTCAATCCGAGAATATATAAGTATCTAAATGGATAAATATATAAACTACAAATATTTCATAAAAGAAATCGTTTAGAAAAATATTATTAATACAGTAGTTGACTTTTTGTAACAGCAATCGTGTTTTTATCCCTTTTAATAAATTTGTTCGTTAAATTCATAGATATAGAAAAAACAGCTAGATATAGAAAAGTATACTAAACTGCATAGGTACCTATATACCCAGTTGAATATAAATAAAATCCTAAAGAATTAAATATAAATAGATGCAAATCATGAACTTAGGTCGATGAAATATAATATAAGTTGGGATATCAACTCAGCTATCAGTCATAAATTCAGACGTTTTACAAATTCGCAGTTCTTTTTTCAGTAAATTCGAAACACGTGCACTTTGCCTGGATTCCGAGAGCCTGGGCAGAGACAACCATCTCAAGGCGCGATATTTACCTAGTCGTTCCTTTGTTTATTGATTTTTTGTCAAGGCTTGCCTCGGCGGGAGAGTGCCAGCAGCACCACAGATTAGGAATAAGGTGTACCTATACGAATATATTAGATGTTACGGGTCTTTAAAATCTGTCAATAAGCATGTTTCGGGGCAACGTCCGCGGCCGTGAAATCACTGTAGAGTTGAATATCTCTACATTGAATATGTTATTGATTTGACCACACATGACATCCAGGCCAGGCAGGAGTTATCTTGATAACATGGTTAACATAGAAAAGGAAGCAAATAATGTAATATATAGGATAGGTAGGTATTCTTGAAAGGGGCGAATCAGTACGAGCAAATAAGCAACTTTTAATTAAAAGGTGTGAAAAACTTTTTTTTTTTATTTGGAAAGTTTAATGTAATGAAAAAAGCCTATACAGCGTTGAGCACGCTGCGCCATATAACTGTAGGCAAAATATCGCTAATATTGTTGATTTTCGATGTTCAAGCTCCGCTAGATATCGCAGCGCTCTTAACGTTTACCAAACTTTTATTCACAAGTTAGATTAAATTAAAAAAATATATATTTTTTTTGCAAATTTCTTTCTAATTTACCCACTTTGATGACGGTTAATTAAAACTCATCCTGTATATGCACATTTTAATATTCAATAGCCTGCCTTCACATTTCTATTAACTTGTTCCCTAATGGTTAGCTGTAAGCTATTGCGATTAAGCAATAATTTCGCCATTTGTATAACACTTTATTGTGAAATAATGCAATAATAAAACCAGGCTAGTACAAAGAGTCTTGCGTAAAAAAAACAAAATTAGATTTCGCTCAAATTAATTAACCTAGCTTTATATATATGTTTTCTGTTTTAGTTATTTCATTTGCGTGCTTCGTAATACTTTCGTACCATGCATTTCTATATTTTAATCTCCATCGATGTTTATAATGTAACCAAATTTATATTTTTCAATATTTTATTTTAATATATAATAAATATTTTCTATTTCCTACAGTTATATTATCATCATGACATTTGGTATTTTCGACGAGATTAGAGAAATCCATTGAAAAATCCAAGAGAATCCACCGATTCTAGAGGAGAACGTGCAAATATGGCACACTGTTAGGTTTCTGCGTTACTATTTTCTGACCTAATCAATGTTAATATTTTACTAACGCTGGAAGTAAGATAAAATACAACTACTTTTCAATTAACATAAAGAAACCTTTTTTTAAATGCATTTTTGTACTAAAAATGCTTTTATTCTCTTACTGATTTACCCACCTCGAGGATGCCAGTTAATTAAAACTCACCTGTATATGTATTAGTTAAGATATACTATCGTTGTCACACTTCTATATACTCGTTCCCTAATCGTTGGCTGTAAGCTATTGCGAATAAGCAATCATTCCGCCAGTTGTATAATATTTAATTGTGCAATAATGTTTTACAAACAAACCAACAATACAAGCTCTGGATACGATGAGTAATGGGACTTGCCGTTCGTGTCATAACTGTTGCGCATACATGCTGTACTTTGATTTTTCTGTGGCAGCTGCCTGGCTCAAGGGCTAATGGCTGGCGGCTGCTACACGTGCAGACTCCGTGGGGTTTCGTTTTGTTCCCTTTGCCGTCTCCTCAACCTTGCTAGGTACGCCTTGCTGTAGGTCGTAAAAATGACGAGCCCCTTTCATTAAAACTCAAAAGTGACGAAAACGATGCGGGAGATTTACGGCATCGGCTCGTAAATGTCGCCGCTTCGTTGAAGAAATTCTCACCGGAGAGGATCATCAATTAGGTCGACGCTGTGTTCTTGATTTTCAATCGTCACATGCTCCCTAATTTAGCTGTATGAGGAGATAGGTAAGTACAATGTATACCTCTAAAGTATATCAGTGGCTTTGAGATGGAGTCTACCTAGCGACAGCTCGACCCGTAGAAACACACAAGGCTGGCGCAAAGCATCTTGCATTTGCCTAAAAAATCAATAAAATTTTGCTCAAAATCAAATTTCTTTACGTTTTAGAACATTTAGAACAAAAAAAAAGAAAATATCTGTCTGTCTGACAGACTAATATACCCGTCCTCCGATTACGAAAATTCTATCGTTATTCTGTTTTATTTATCAATGGAAAAAACTGATTACATTTTGCGAATCACTCATAATCCACGTCAAAGAGCTTACATCTAAACTGAAGACTGAAAAAATCACATATTTAGCCACACGGTAACCGAAAAATACATTAGAGGGAAATCCCCTAACACCGGACCCTACCTAGCGTCGGACACTAATAGTATCTCGACAAGTTGCGGCGCGATCGATACAAACACGTAGGAAAAGGAAAAGCGTACGCTTCCCCGCACCCTTTTCACCCGTCTTTGTATCGATCGCGCCGCGACTTGTCGATATACTATTAGTGTCCGGTGCTAGGTGCCGTCCGGCGTTAGGGCACTTTCCCCTACCGATGTTTTTTTTTAAATCGGACGGTGGGTTCTCTAGTTATAAATTTTAAAGCTGATTGACTTGAGATCCCGTAACTTTTAAACGAATTAACCAATTTGAAAAATTCTTTCGACAGTTAGTTTTATTGGCCGTAGGTATAGGTACTTATATGTTCTAATTAGAGCTACCATGTACAAACCAAAGCCAAGCGCTAGCATTGCGAAAAGTATCTTTCTACCAGTGTTAGGTTTAAAATTGATAGGTAAGGTCAGAAAAAAGTAACGCAGAAACCAAATGCCATATTGATAACATATAATCTCCTAAATAAGGCAAAAGAATAAATTTTTATTAAAATAAAATACATAAAAATATATTTTTTGTTTACATTATAAATATTGATGGAGATGAAATAAATAGAAATTCATAATTCAGAAAGGATGGAATAAAACTTTGAGACACTCGAAAAGTAGAAACCGTTGGTGCATTTCTGATATTAAATGGGATCTGGTTCCATAGTCTAACTGCATGAACGGTGAAGGAATATGGAAAAGTCTAAAATGCAAAATTTACTTTATCTACGCTGAAACGTAAACATTTCTCTGTTATTTTAAATTGTACATACCTGCAATTAAACTAAAATAAAGGCGTCATGAAAAACAGTATACACACTGAAGAGGGTCCGTCTTCGACTATTATAAAAAACACTTTGATGTAATCTTGGTGTCCAACTGCCATTGTTATGACTGCCACTTAGGTCATACTCAAAATTGTGAAAATTGTGTATCTCCATAGCATTGTCTCTTATAAAAAATAATAATTAGTAAAATATATTTTTAAAATAACTTGGTGTAAACTTACATGGCTCGCATATCGCATAAGTAGATGATATCAGATAAGGACAGGTGATAGGCGTTCACCTGATAAGAGCCACCTTCGGCCGTGGCGTAGAAATACATGCACAGTGATAAGGAGGCAGCCAACCGTGTCGCTGCCTCTTGAGGCGCTCCATCCTCATTGGCCGAGAGGCGTATTACAGGTGGAAGGCTCACCTTGGCGGGCGAGGGGGATGGCGCTATGGAAGCATAGCGCCCCATCCCGCTCTGGCGCCGCACCTGAGATTGGCCGATCGGCAGGTGGAACCAAGTGTTTCTTTCAATCCAATGCCCTAACGCTATTGGCGGACAAGTTTTGCTGCTTTGAACCTCGTCAAACTTAACAACAAAGGATCTTTCGTTGAAAACCTATAGGGTAGGTAAGTTATTTCTTAGAAAATGGATTGAAAATAACATCGCCCACATCGTCAACTATCTAATCTTACATTTTATTTATTCTTTATTCTTTGTTTAGAAACAAACAGCGACCTAATAAACATACCTAATAATTAGCACCAGTCTTCAGAACTTTACGCTTAAAGATTTTTAAATGAGATTTAAGCATTTTTAAGTTTATTTTTATACAACAAGAAACAATAAAATTTAGAAATATTAGGTCTACCGGAAAGTTCTGTAAGATAATGCCTTATTATGTTTCATTATATATGCGCATGTTTATTTGAGACATATATGGCCCTCACACTTTATCACTGCATTTATACAAGTATGACCTTTAAAATTTACCAATTTTATTTCAACAAAGAAGAAATGCCTCAAAAGCATGTAGAAATTTAGTGAAAGCGTTTGGTGAAGGTACAGTTTCGGATAGAACATGCAGACGATGGTTAGAAATATTTGAAGCTACGATTTCGGTCTCAATGATAAGTCACACTCTGCTCGGCTGCATCTTTGATTGATGACGATATTGGGAAGAGCATGTTACAGCAAGATCCTGTTTTGACAACATATGAGATTTCAGAAACGCTTAAAGGCTCTCTAGACGATCAAGCATGCTTGTCAAGCATCGCGTCGCGGGCTGGGAGGGGATCGTAAACCGCAGGAAATATCTTTTTTTTAATATATATACCTATATACGAAAAATGCCTAATTTTGTAGATTTATACCAGGGAGTCACATCATCCATCAATCAATTACGTCTAATCAACGTGACTCCCTGGTGTATGGATTTAACTAATCACCATGGTAAACATGCCTGTCTGCCAGATAGGCAAATTGAACAAAGATTTTAATAATAATGCAACAATAACACAGCAATATATCGAAAGTGGAGCACACTTACTAGGTACTTGACGTTGGTTTAATATCATTTAACATTTGGTAATATGGCCAAGGTCAATATGCGTAAAATCAAAGTCGATCTCTGTCCATAGTTGTATATTTCAAAATGTAAATAGTAAGACTGAAAAAGGACTGCACAGAGTTTAATTAGGTACCTATCTATTTCGTTTGTTTGGATGTTTATTTATACAAATTTTGAAAATAGATTTTTGTGGAAAAGGGAAGATATATTATAATAATATAATAATAAAATCCTTTATTCGCTAACCGTAATATACAATTTTGCCTTATGTGGTAAAACAATATATTTTAATAATTTTTTAATCTAATTTTTAAATAAGGTTATTATTCTTCAGCAGCCAGTTTTTTGGTCAGGTTGTCCTTCGACATAGGCCTCCCCCATTTTCTTCCATTCATCTCTGTCCCAAGCCAACCTTCTCCATTTTTCGGTAAGTCATCTTCCCATCTTTGACGTCCTTTTTGTCTTTTCCCATTTCTAAGACACCATTCCATTAAGTCCTTCGTCCATTTTTCTTTGTTGGTTCTCATGATGTGACCAGTCCAGTTCCATTTTAGTTTTCTAATTTTGTTTAAAACATCGTTCACCTTTGTTATTTTCCTTATTTTTGAGGTCGTCTACCTGTCCTATAGCCTTATGTTTAGCATGCTTCGCTCCATGTTTCGTTGGCATACTATAAGTTTTTGGTTGTTTTTGTTCGTGGCAGGCCAAGTTTGACACTCGTAAGTAAGACATGGGAGAATGCATGTATTATAAAGTTTACTTTTAATTGAAATTGGTATCGTTTCATTTTTCATTATATTACATAGGACGATATATTAATATAATACTAAGGCTAATAATAACAGGACTGTCACTGATGCCTTGTTGATAGACAGACAAATAAGAATTTGACAGATATTAGATTTGATAAAAGCCAATTTTGACCTCATAACATTACTTATTATCACTTGATATATTCTCTTTTTTCTCTAGTGACTATCACTTTGGTAGATACCTATTCGTCTTGTATTCAATGGGTCCTCAAAAGAGGTGGTTCTCTATTCCTGTAGATAAGCGCATTATCAAAAGTAAAATAACATAAAATAGCCGCCACATGTCGAGGTTATTTCCTCAATACCTTCTTATCGCTCATCAGTGGGTAGGTGGGAATATCATTATCTCTTATTTTACAAGACAAACAAAGCTGAATGCGTAAATCATACCCACGTCACACAATCGCTCCCTTCTTGTTTTTATTATGAATAAAAAATGTCACCTACGGGTGAATCAGTAACGTTCCCCCCGTTTTGTTATCTTCGTGGGTTTGGTAAGACTAGTGAGCCGAACGGGAAGCGGAACGATCTAATAATAATATTAATAAAATTCTTAATTCTAAAGAAAATGTGAGCTTATTGCGTGCAGGCAATATTTTAGAGCTAACCTATACCTATAGCTAACCTACCTATTAGAGCTAACCTATACCTTTATAAAGACCTTACCTTTGTCAACTAGAACGGGCGAACCCGTCCCCTCAGAAAGTTTTAACGATTAGTCGTTCTCTCTCCCGTGAAGTGAACGCAGAAGACTTGGACGAAACAATCCACCGCCAAGCTCCGCCACATGCCCGCAAGAGGCCAACGCCTTAACCGCGAGATAGCCAGGAATGTTACCCAGCGGGCTTACACTCACGCCCTTGCTTACAATTGCGACCAGTTTACTCCGGTCTCTCGATTGGTTACGAGTACGAGGTCGCTTGCGCGGTCCTCTCCCTTACGAAGCGCTGAAACGGTGTATACCGAATCTATCGCAGACCACGGCATCCTTTGCCCGGCTGTTCACCCAGGATCGGATAGCCGATGGTCGTTTTAAGAGCAGTCGCCGTAAGGTCTGCAACCACCCCCGCTACAGTACAGCTTCCAGACTCCCCCGACTGTTAGTCAGAGTGCACAGTCGATTGGCTTACGCCGTACGGTGCGCAGACCGTCTAGGAACGCAGACCGTCCTAGGGGAAACTAGCCCTAAGGCCAGAGTCCTACCCAGGCTCGCTCTTCATGCGTGGAGGCCGCCGGATGGGTGTTGACCCCTGAGTGGGACCAACCCTGAACAGAATGGGTCTTCGTGGCCAACTCAGCAAGGGCCCATTAGCCCCCTAAAGCTAAAAAGCTTACCTATAGCTATATATTCTAGAGCTATCCGACCTACCATTAGGATTCCATACCAACTCGTAAAAAAACATCAGGCTTAAATGTCAGAAGAGCTTCGCCTCAAACCTCTGATTTCCATAGGCTTACAAAAATTTTAATCGCTTTAGCGCTGTAAATTTATGTGTATGCACATAGACCAATTAATAATAGTTAATCGCCATAATTAATAACTTAATCGCCAAAAGGCATTTATTTTGCAGTTTACAAGTGTAAACCATTTTGTTTCACCGTCGATATCTCACGATCTGTTATAAGGAAATTTGCAATATAACACAATATATTACAACATGATATTAAAAATATGTAATAAAAAACATTATTCTGCCAAAAAACTGCCTTTAGTGCATACATTCTATAAAATTATGAACTTACACCATAAAAAAATACCAGCAACACCTAAAAACACCATAAAAATAAAAATTAGATTACCAGCAACATCGAACTGTGAATATGTTTTAATACATACACAATCAAACAGAATAGGTTGGGCAAGCCACTTTAAGCAGATCTAGGTAGGAAGCGGATAGTGAATGAAGGTTATATAGACTAAATTAGGATTAGAATGAAAGTATGTTTTATAAATTGATTCATTAGTCATTGTAGCTATGTATCTAGTATGTACTTACATAAATATATTATGCATAACCAAAAAGACAATAGGTTGGGCTATACAATATAAGAATTTTAAATAGGATAACTATTTGAAGGTTAACCTAGATTGGTATAAAATATAGCTATGCACTGTAGCATACAACTATAAGTATATGCGAATAAATGTAAATTTTTTGACGTAAAAATTGTCGAAATTAAAAAAAACACATTATTTTAATTCAATTACTCTATATTGTTTGGGCTACTTGATTCCTTATTTAATTAGTTTTTATTTAGTATGATGTTTTTGTTTTATTTTGCTCTAATGATACCTTAAGTCTTTCACTTTCACTAAGGAATATAATTTAAGCAATAGGTCCGTTTAAAAATGTGCAATATAGAATTTCTATCTAGCTACTTCTGTGCCGGATTAGCAAATAGGCCAAGTAGGCACCGACCTATGAGCCCACGTCATTTAGGGTCTCTGCGACAAAGGATCATAACAATCATATTTTTTTTATAAAAATCGTTGAATCTCAATCTAAGGAGAAAATGTTTAAAAAATATTTTGATTTGACTAATAGTATAACTCTTATAAATTATCGATAGTTAAGTAATGTAGCAATCGTATTTTGTTTACATGCTCCTCTTTGCTATGCGACCTATAAAAAGCGTTGTCAGAAATGTTTTACGGCCCACTTTACAGGTGCGATCGTGCTTTGTTTATATACACGTTTATTCTACATTATGTCGTCGTCAGATTGATTGACAGCCCTAAGGGGGCCCCTAAGAGTGCAAAGAGGGCCCTGAGATTTCAAAGGCCTTAGCGCCCCTTAGTGGGTTAATCCGGAACTGGGCTACCTACTTGACCAATTTATTATATATTGGGGGCTAACGGGCCCATGATGAGGTGGCCACGATGACCCATGTGTTCAGGGTCGGTCACACTCACGGGTCAACACCCATCCGACGGCCTCCCCGCATGGGGTGCGAATCCCGGGTAGGACACTGGGTCAACCAGTCTCCCCTGGGAATCAAACCTCTGGCGCCCCTGGACGGTCTGCACACCGTGCGGCGCAAGCCAATCGATTGTGCTCTCCGACTAACAGTCGGGGGAGTCTGGGAACTGTATTGTTTCCTGCAGAGCGGAGGTGGTTGTCTACCTTACGGCGACTGCTCTTGAAATGACCATTGGCCATCCGATCCCGGTTCAGAGTCGGGCAAAGGACGCCTTGGTCCGCGATAGATTCGGTGCACTCCGTTTCACCGCTTCGTAAGGGAGAGGACCGCGCAAGCGACCTCGAACTCGGAACCATCGAGAGACCGGAGAAATCTGGTCACAATTGGAAGTGAGGGCGCGAGTATCTCGAGCCCGCCGGGTTTATTCCTGGCTAACTCGCGGTAAGGCGTTGGACTCTCACGGGTTGTGACGTAGCTGGACGTAGAATTGTACTGTCCAAAGTCTTCTACGTTCACTGCAGGGCGACAGAACGACTAATCGTTAAAACGTCCTGTGGTGACGGGCTCGCCCGTTGTAGTCGACACCGGAAGATGACCAATTTATTACAATTGTATTCTCTAATATAATTAAACCGAAAGGATACTTCTTCCGGAACAGGAATTTCTACAGAATCACATATTAATGAAAAGATATGAACATAAATCTCTATTGGCTAGCGATTTTTTGTTTAAACAGTGTATACCGCTCCGCTTGTCACCCCGGCCAATGCTCTCAGTTCTTTGATAAACAAAATCTCACGCCCTCCTCACTCTGTGAGAACTGATAAATTAGAAGCGCAGTGGCGAGAGAACTAATTACCATCGCCGTAATGCAGTGATAGTTCTTTTTTAGGGATTCGTTGTCGACGTATACGCTATCGTAATTAATGACCTGCGTTAGCGGCTGATAACGATTTTACCAAATGTTTCTATACGCTCTATTTTGTTTCTCGGCTACGCCATCATCATCACCATCGTTTACCTTTATTTATGAGTTTTATTTCTGTTATATTTGTACAAGCACTAAGGACGAACAAAGTTTAGATTCCGATGTTATTCATGTAGGAAAATCAAAATAATACGTTTTAAATTATTATTTGGTCCCTGCTTATATACTGCATATTTAGTTAATTCCTTTAATAATAAATACTATCAATTTGTGAATGACAATATATATACATTCAGTAATGCTTTTTTTTAAACATTTTATATTTAATTTTCCCAATTTATAATTTTATATTTCGAACTAATAAATCTGAAAAAAAAATACGGAAAACCTCCCAAAAAAATGAGAAATAATTAATTGTCGACTAGGAGTGGTTACACTTATTTTCGGACCTCAGCTGTTTTTTACAAATTTTGATTTACCTTGCAATTACCTTGAATGATATTTTTCTAGCACACTACAGCTACATTTACATCACACTACACTACACTACAGTTACATCACACTACACTCAAATTACAATGTTTATTATTATTAGTTAATTTTTAATATTATTTGATACCTACCATATTTTTTAAATTAAGTATTCTAAAGTATGCACAAACCACTCTACTTGGTACGCTTGCCTTAGTACGGGCCTAGGCCTAGTTAGGCGGCGTTGATTTAAAAAAAAATTGTCTGCGGTGCATTCTATTTTGCTATTATTTACATTTAAGCCTATAATGTTAAACTAACAATGTACTGCCATAAAAATGTGCTTTTCTTTAATAAATAAATAAATAAAATAAAAAATGTGTGTCAGTATATTCGTTTAGGTCAAATCTTGCAAGCAGAATTGTATTGTATTGTATCAAATCTTTGTATACGCATTCATTTATAATAGCCTGTTATTAGTTTCACCATGACATGGCTGCTGCGCCCAGGGTTGGATCCGACAAAAAGACTCCTCAACGGTCAACAGCACAGAAACTAAAAATTTTATACGCATTCAATTATGATAGCCTATTCTAAGTTCCATTTTAACATGGCTGCTGCATCCGGGGTTGCCTCGAGACAGAGCATTTTAATAAAAACTTGTTTTTTTAAATCTGTTTTTGCTAGAATCACCTGTGTCACTCGTGAAATTTATTAAACTCGGAGGAAGGTAATGATAATGGTATTGTCAAAACGATGTAGACCTCCTGGGTCTATTGTGATATTGGGCTGGGCTCTGGGCTGGGATGGAACTTAGCTCCTATGTATATTGTGGTATCATGCCAACCTTATATTCTTAGCAGGAAACAATGTCGCTGTTTGCGCGCGATTGATATTTAGATTAGATTTTAAATAATACAGCTGCCTAATCACCTTTTTTCGCCACGAGAAACAATTCATTAGAAGAATGCATTTAATTGTAGTTTTTTGTAAGATTATGTCTCTCGATTGTAATCTTAGAGCATGATCCCCATACTTCAGGGAACCTCTCTCTACTAATTTAAGTGTATAGGTATACTCGGATCCAAATACGATACTCTCGATAAGGATATCCATACTTGGCGTATTATCAAATTCATGAAATATCACCCTGTATATAAAAGATTATTCAGGTTCTCGCCTGCTTTGAAGTTTCGAATCAAAACTAAGTTTATTCAGCATACGTTTCCATTCCTTTCCTTCCACTGACACATAGATCTCAGCGGGCGCTTTTCAGTTACTTTCAGATTCCGTGCGTGTTTTGGTGCCCACCGGAAGCCCCCCCTCCCCACCCCTCAATCCCCCAACCACCCCGACAACTCCGGAACGAATAATTCAAACATCGAAGGGGGGTGGGGGGCATTGAAATGCCACGCAGAAGTGACCGACGGCCGAACTTTTCCGCACCCTTTATATTCAATTTTTCATAGACGCGCCCGTGGCAAGTTGAGCCGCGATATCTTTGTGTGCCGCCTGCCGTGGAAAACCCGCATTACCGCAGGCAGACCACCATACCGACCACCCCACCCTCCCCAACCGACATCCACTACTTTCAATGCTGATATATTTGTGTTAGGTTTATATACTATCGCCTATGAGTAGATGTCATTAAATACTACCATGAAAAAATTAAGCAAAACCGGTCAAGGGTTTGACTCACTCGCTGAAGGTTTGATACATTATTATGAAAATATCGAAAACCAACTGAATTAAAACTGTACAAATAAGTGGTCTTAAAAGTGTGTGATTTTGTTATATGGTGATTTTTTCATTTCATTTTTTGGGTGCTAAAAATGAAACATATTAAATTATGTAAATGTTATGGTAACTAAAAGAACAAAATCACCTAACTTACCATACAAGGGTGAGGAAGAGCAGAATCATTTTTTCTTTTCTCAGTCTAGTTCATAATTTTGGTGATTAGTCATTGTTTTCTAATATATTCTTTCGATCGCTTTTCTTTATTATTTGCCAGTCCTTTTCAATCTTTTATCATTATAGAGTATTTCATTAGTATTCCAAGTCAGGTTTTAGTGAATGTTAATTATTTCACGTATATTTAGGTCTTCTCACTTTCTGCTTTCCTACCTAGATTTGCATCTAAATTCCAGCTCTAATAAAAATATAATTGCGAATTTTGGTATTCTGTATTTAAAAGTTACAATAAAATTTATAGACCCTGAGAAACTGGATACAGATAATCTAGTCGGTATTAATCGCTAAAAATCACTAAACGTTAAATTGCCAAAACGACTTGCTGTAACAAATCCAGATATAACGCCAATGCTTATATTTGTCTTACGATTTGTCATAAGATTACGATTTGACAGTCTGCTCTTCTCCTTCTTCTGGATTATGGAGATGTCGCAATTCTCGACCTCACAGAGGTTGAGCATCCACCAAAGTTGAGCGTATCCAAAATGTCTGCATTCGTTATATCCATGGCCTCAGAAATTTTGACCACATCACGGAGTACAGAGAGAAGCTTCACTGGCTGTCGGCCCGGGACAAAAGAGAAATGAGGGTTCTACGTATGCTGTTCAAGATCTTCGTCAGCGTCCCTCCTAATTATCTTACTGGCAGATTAAATCTACTGTCGGCTCATGGACGTCCTCTGAGATCAAAAGATAACCTGCTACTCTCCATCCCTAGTCACAGCACTGACTTCTTTTAATACTCTTTCACTGTGCATGGAGCCCGTCTTTGGAATGCTTTGCCAAAAAATGAGAGAACCGCGCCAAGTAAAACAAGTTTTAAAAACAGACTCAGAGAAGAATTGAAATGCCGTAATAATTAATAAAAATAAGAGGAGGTGAAAATAGTCATAGTTATAAAAACAGTCATAAAGTAATCACAATGTCAGAAATTCATGTAAGTTGAATGCTGCATAAAATAACTGCATAAAATATTTCTGCATAAAATAATTCTGCATAAAATAATAATATAATCATAAAGTGTTTTAAATCGTAATTTTTAATTTGGTATACAGGTTTCAATACGTAATAATTACGCACTTTGATGTTCAAATACAGTAATACATGGCATTCTAACTCTCCGTATTATTTGTGTGATATAAGCAGCCTATATTAAAATGCTATTTGTGGCACTACTAATCGAATGCCATTATTGTTATCATTGATTAATTAAATTATTGCGTTTTTATAATCAATCAGTCCATTATAAAAATAAACATTTAATGGGCCCGATTGCGTTTCTTTGTGAAATTATTGCGTTTCTAGCTGAAATTAGTTCAAGCGAACGAGATAGAGCAGTACGTTAGAGCGGAATATGAAACGAACGCTCGTCGATAAAAACTACCTGTCGAACTTATACTCGTCCGAATAAATTTGAACACATTTCGTGCGGCCTTAGATTCAAATGCTTTAACTTTGGTGGGCAGTTTTAATGCGAAATGTGACAACCGTTCATTTCACATTCCGCTCTAGCGTATTGCCCTGTCTCGTTGGGAGCTAATGGGCCCTGTTGGAGTTGGCCACCAAGACCCATTTGTTCAGGGACGGTCACACTCACGGGTCAACACCCATCCGGCGGCCTCCACGCATGGACAGGACTGCCCTGAGGGCTAGTTTCACCCAGCAGTCAATCTTCTGGCGCTCCTGGACGGTTTGCGCACCGTGCGGCGTCAGCTAATCGATTGTGAGTTCTGAGTAACAGTCGGGGGAGCCTGGAAACAGTACTGTCTCCTATAGAGCGATGGTAGCTGTTCACCTTACGGCGACTGCTCTTGAAACGACCATGGGCTACCCGATTACGGGTGAACAGCCGGGCAAAGGATACCGTGGTCCGCGATAGATTCGGTAGACTTTCGCCGCTACGTAAGGGAGAGGACCAAGCAAGCGACCTCGGACTCGTAAACAGTCGGGGGACCGGAGTAATCTGGTTACAACTGGTAGTAAGGGCGTGTGTGTCGGCCCGCTGGGTGGCATACCTGGCTATCTCGCGGATAAGGTGTCGCCCTCTTTCGGGCATGTCGCGGAGCTTGTCGGTGGACTGTTTTGTCCAAGTCTTCTGCGCTCACCTCACGGGAGGCAGAACGATCAAATTTCGTTAAAACTTACTGAGGTGACGAATTGCCCGTTGTAGTCGACAGCTCTAGTTGCCCTGTCTCGTTCACACGAAATAATTTCCGATTTTAGTTCACGAAGAAACGCAATCGAGCCCAATATCAATGTTATTATAGATAACCAAATAAATTGCTATTAATTTAGCCGTAAACGCTATCAGCGCCACCTGCATTTCGTCGTTTCGGAATGGTTTCCAAATCTACCAATATAATACAATATATTATATCTTACCATTGGATCTTTCCATCGCTACAGCGCCAGCCGGATCATATAGATAAAAACCTAACCTACCGGAAGTGTCAATTCAGAGATATGGGCTTTATCGCTATATAGTGTTGTGTGTTGTTTTTGTTTTGGATTTGTGTTTTTAGTGGCCACTCCATTATCTGATGTCGCGGTGTGTGGCAAAGCGCAGGGGGCTTTGCTGAGGCGATCAGTTGCCCCGACATAACCCGTTAGTCTGCGGCCATCTGGCCGCCACCTGCTCATTCCTCCAGTCTCCAAAGAGGCGGCAACAATAACCAGCGCAGGCAAAGGTCCCTGAAACGTGCTCTTCGTTTAACAGGCTTAACAAATAAATACATGAGAGAGGCATCAACCTATTTTTTTTAGAGTACACTGAAAATGGTTAATGATTCGTATATGAATCGCTCTCTCGCCAACTCGGAATTTCTGAAAAGGGATCGGCAACGAATTAAGAGGGCTCAGCAAGCCTATTTCAACTTAATATCTAATCATTTAACCACGCTGGTAGCGATTTGATTCTAGCTAAGTACCCGGTTCCTGCAAACACCTAAAATTTACAGTTGTTTCATTTAAAATTTAAAATTTCATCTAAATTAGGGGATGCGTAAATTGTTCTGGAAGCAATGAAGACAGATCGATCGGAGGTAACAGTATTTGTCAAGCAAGCACAATTGATTATTATTTATAAGGTTATAATGTTATAATGAACTACCCGAAAATATTAAAATTATATGAAACGGGAAAATACCCCAGTTTAATTCTAAATTAAAGGTCTACCTTACTAAATGAAAATTGTATGATGGCCACAAATTCTAATTAAGTGACTGACGATTTCCATTTTGATTTTCTACATTCACCTTGACATTTTTACCATTTTATTGACTATTATATTATAACCACTATTTTATTTTTTCTGCAATAGTCAATTATATGTTGTGTTTGTAATACCATATTATTTTGTATTTCGTGACAACTTAATTAATTATTCTCATGTCAAAATATTCTAAATTACGTTTATATAATAATATATTTTTTACTAATTGTTTATACCATTAATATGTTTATATAATAATATTCATATAATTATCTGATTGTTGGTTTAGATATTTGATACGATTACCACTTATAATTTATTTATTAATTTATTTATTATAATTAATTTAACAATTCATTTACAATGCATAATTATGTATGACTAATATTCATATCAATTGAATGATTTATATTATTAAAATTAAAATAAAATTGAGCACGGCTGATATGAGCATTAACATGTATGTAATGCTGCTGCCCAACTAAGTGCCAGGACTTGTTCCAAGACAGCGAGCTCTCTAGTTTCATATTCAATATATTCGTCAATTTGAAAAAGAAGAAAAATATGTAATACCGTCACCATTAAAAATATTAGGTTTAGAGACTCTTCGGAAACCTTTAGTATCTATTTTTAGAATAATTTTAATCATATGTGGCTATCCACTAAAACTTTACATCTTTGTGTCAATCTTAAGCTGATCTTTACAATGTATATGTTTTTCACTTCGGTAACAATGTAACTATGTTTCTTTGTACAAGTATTATTTAAAATAAAGAAAAATAAAAGTCGATTCCATATTCACTGGTTTTGTTTTTTGGAATAGGTAACATGTATTCAAAATATTTTGTACAATGTCTAAACCACTGTGTACCTATAAGGCCAATCAGACAATTGATTTGATTTGATTTGATTTCGATTTGGGCGGATTTATAATAATAATATTAAACTCTTCATTTGCACTTTGCACAAAATTAAATACACAATGGAGAGATTAATGCCACATGCCAATATCTTACAAATAACCTAATCATATTGCAGTAGTAGTAGGTACATGCGCGCGTTGCGATTAAACATATTTGAAACTAAGAATACCCGAGGGGAGGATATTGGAAGAGGAAGGAGAGAGAAAGGGAAGAAATTGTTACTTCTTAGAAAAGTAGTACATTTTGAGGTATGTCTTGAATGATTCTAACATAGGCGATCTTCATATATTTGCTGGGAGATAGTTACAGAGTCCTAAACCGTGGACACAGAGAGAGTAGGAGTAGAAATCAGTATTTTGACAAGGAATTTTGAGTAATTTTTTTCAAAGCCTTAACGAAGTACGAGACCGTGGGAATGTAGTGGTTCGAAAAGCTCGTCGAGATAAAGAAATCGTTTATAAGTATGAGGTTACGTATTTTATAAGATACATAAAGGATATTCGTTATCTATTTTTATCCGAAGCAGCATCGCCACTGCATCTGTGGATATCGGCCTCTATCTGATCAATCACGTTGAACCAAACTCAGGAAGCTCATTATTGCCGGCCTCGTCCCCAGTGAAGTAGTCAACAGCTCCCCATCCTACCCAGGCGATCGTCGTCTAGGAACGCCGCGTTCGCGTTCCGCGGAAGGCAATTAAAAATATCACTCAATCGTTAAGTTTTATTGTTTGGTTTTATTTGTAGGCATTCGTGGTGCGCTGAATAAGTGCGTTGACGGGAACGCAAACGCAGACGCCGGGACTTATCTGTTTAACCATTTACGATTTCACTATAGCTAGGTAATAAAGCGGCATGTGTTTCGTGATTGGTGCGGTGCTGTAGTGCGTTCAGAGCAAGAAGGGAGAGGAAGGCGAGAGCTATCCTGTGTCATATGTAATATTCCTGAATGCTGTGACATCGTCTATCGTTAGTTTTACTCTAGCTGTAAAACAATAATTTAACTTTTAATTATACTGTCAATTATTTATTGTTATCCAAGAAATATGCAATTCAGAACATAGGAGTCCTTATATATAGAAATATATCATTTAACCCCCACATGGATAATTAACTAATAAAATAGAAACAAACATTGCTATTTATATTAAACTTAGTATAAATAGGGTAGACGACCTCAAAAAAATATTACAGTATCTTTAATATAGTCACATACTTACTATGAAAAATAATATCATATGTCCAAGATACCTCTATTTTTTTTGTTCAAACATACGAGATAAACTTCGTAGTAATAAGTTGATAATGTTCAATTATTCATTATAAATATTGTCGTTTTACGTATGTGGTTATTAAGCGTTTATAATTTATATTTTCTGAATTTGGTTATTTTTAGTATTATTTTTACTTAGTATTCGTTGACTTTTTTTAATTAGATTTTTTTATTTTTTTTTGTTACATTTATAGTTTTATTATTGTGTTTTAAACAATTATGATTATCACATATCTAATTGTATTTGCAGTTTTGGATGAATAAAAGACCTATGAAATTATTATTTATATAGCGTATTTGATTGCTCAGCGTCGTACTGCGATTTGCCAACCAGGATTTAACTACGAAACGCAACGTGTAATGGCACTCCAAGTTCCAAAAAATATTAATATTCCAGTATTATGTATGTTCAATATGCAACTTTTGTGGTATAAAAGTGTGGCTGCGCGCCATCGATGGTATAAAATAATATAAGGTATAAAATAATAATACAATAACAAACTATTTTTTAGCTCTTATTGCTTTAATATTATTTACATAAAGATGTCAATTAATCATTTGACCTACAGGTTTTAATACGTATTAATTACGCACTGTAATGTTCAGACTGATATATGGCATTTTATCTCTCCGTATTATTTCTGTGATGTAATTAGCCTATATAAAATGTGATAGATGACACTCATAATTATATTTTATTATTGTTATCACTGGTTAAAATATTTGGTTTTTATAATCAATCAGCCATTTATATAAAAAAAAATATTATCAATGTTCTTATTATTATGTATTCTCTCCACCTTTTATTTCTAGCACCTATATAGGGGAGAGCAACTAGAGTTGTCAACTAAAACGGGCGAACCCGTCACCTCAGGAAGTTTTAACGAAATGTATATATCGTTCTGTCTCCCGTGAGGTGAGCGCAGAAGACTTAGGACAAAACAATCCACCGTCAAGCTCCTCCCCGTCAGAGGCCAACGTCTTAAGGCGAGGCACCGGGAAAGGTACACAGCAGGCAGCCTCACCCCCTGAATACCAGTTTTGGCAGGATATCTCCGTCTGAAATTAACCTTCAGGATACCTCCGTCTACCCGACTGGTTACTGGTCCGAAGTCGCCTACGCGACTTCTACTTGTTGTATTGCAGCGGTAATTCAGTTAGAATTTATCGCGGACCTGGGCTTTCTTTGCCAGTAGTGCCAAACAGGATTGAATGGCCCAAGGTCATTTCAAGAGTGGCATGACAACAGGTGAACATCGACCCTCGCTGCTTAGGAAACAGTGTATTTCCATAGTCTCCAGACCCCTTCAGGTATTAGTCAGAAGGCACAACCGATTGGCATCGCCGGCCGGTGCGCAAACCGTCCAGTGGCGCCGGGATGTAATCCCGCCGGGAGAAACCGGTCCACCAGCTCTGAGGCCTGACACACGGGAGTCTTACCCGGGGTAGCCTTCCACTCGATGAGGCTTCTGAATAGGAGCTGAATCGTGAGTTGAGCCGATCCGAGAACAAAATGGATCTTGTGGCCCAAGCTGCACGAAACTGTTCACCACCTATAGGGGAGAGCAGGTAGGCTTCGTACAGTGGAGAACGTGCGTGACTCGCGCTTATACGAGTGCGAGTCACGCACGCAAACGCGAACACGGCACTGTGTTGAATAGCGTAGATTTTTCCACTGTGCGAATGCTCCCCGTGTACAAAGCCTACTACCTCTTTGAGATATGAAGGTGCATGAAAGAGACAAATATATGACCGAAAATATGCCGCAGCACCTTTCCGTTGCAGGCTTTGGTAATGTTGCAGACTTAGTAACATATGAAGCAATTTGTAACGTATGAAGCATTTGTGAGCGACAAGTCAAAAATCCTGACTGGCAACGCTAGATCACGGAATGGGCAGAGCAAGCTGTGCAAGTCCAGCGCCAGTCAGTTCCGATATTGTATATACCTGGGTTTTAGTACCGAAACGATCGAATTTTCGACAATTCATTTCAAATAAAGTTCCTTGTCCTATTTTTGATGGACTGAATCAAAAATTCAGCTTCATCATAGCTATCAGCCCGCTATGAACAAGCTTTTTGTCTAGTTAGAATGCCACACACACAAACAAATACACTCGCACTCCACTCGGCAGAAAAACAATTAAGCCCATCCTATAACATATAAGTTTTATGTCAAAAAACTCTACTACACATATACTTAAATGTTACATAAACACTTATTACATATCGTTTGTTCGTTAACATGTCCGAGCCAGGTTAGGACACGTCTCTTCAAAAATATGCGGCCTGAATGACCTTGTGGTTCGCCTATTGTAGGTGGATATATGTAAAAATATTACATATTATTACATACATATATATTACATAATACGCACATATAATCCAAGTGAAATATGTATTTTTTGAACATAAAGTGAATAAAGGAATCAACATTTTGTTAAAAATACCCATAGATGATTTGCAAGAATTATAATAATTCCTCGTCGCCGATAAAAAGCATTGTTTATTTTCAACTTTCTGATATTAAGTATTCTTTCCTCAGCAACAAACAAAATCCTAAATCAAAAGAGTTGTACATAATTGTAATGTTCCTTTTTCATACAGTATAATCTCCTGAAGCAAAATATCCTAATATCCAAACACTTGTTGTTTAATGAGAAGTATAAATGCAAAAAAATCATTATCATTTAAAGAACTACCCACTTGTTTGGTGATAATGCATAAACTAATCCTGTATGTGTTTAGTCAAGCTTCTAAATGCTTCTCTATCAATTTAACACGAACGCGATATACGAGTGGAGGTAATTAATTGTGCAACATTTGCCCAGCACGGCGAGGCCATGATGTCATCCCAGCCACGGGAGTTTTGTTTGCGTTTCAAGAAAAAAACATTAATTTTACTACGCGCACTCTTCTGACTTCTGGAACTTTGATGAGTCATTTGGAATTATGGCTTCTTAGCTTGGAGAGGGGTGTTCGTGTTCACGGAAATCTTAATGTCTGCATGTGCATTCGAAATGAAGCGATTAAGTATCTATATGCGTTGTAGATAGTAATCAGGAGGGATTGAACTAATGCATCGATTTTAGCCAGTCCAGCTACTCCTATCTTGCCCTCAAGCCGTACACTTGCCTACCAGTGAACATTAAAGATAATAGAAATTTAAATATGTTTGAAATAGTTTGAGTTTAAACCTCCTAACGTGTACAACTGCAGCCTACCTACAATATAGGTATAAGTAGGTATAAGTAGAATTATATCTATAATATATACAATTTCAAATAAATTATGATAAACACATGACAATAATTACATTGTATCTATTACCTGTTTGAGCCTCGTGTCGAGTGTGAGCATACTGAGATATTTAGTGAGGCTCTTTTAGGGACAGTGACGTTCGCGGATACAATGTATCACCTAAGGCAAAAGTCTGAAGTAACAGCTATTTGTTCCTTTTAAACGTACTTCAACATGTTCACTTGTGTTGTTGGCGCTGACAATATAAAATTTATAGGAAATGACGACATCACATTGTGACATTTTAGTTATAATATATCGTATACAAGCGTCGCAAATAATATTTAAACTAAATACTATATATTTTCTGGAAAAATACCATTTTAATACAATGGAAAATATACTACGAATAGGCGCGCGGGGGAGGTTGGGGTACCACGGCGAGGGGAGGTTGTCTACTTGTCGGGAAAGTGGGGTGACATAACCATTTTTTTTAGGTGCAATGAGACTATATTTAGAATAATTCAAACTCAGTTTGCTTTCATTTGCAATAAATAAGCCAATTTATTGAAGATGGGGCCGATTGGACTAATACTACACACAATTTAGCTATTTAGATAGGTAGATAGATAGATAGATGATAAATATATTTACCAAAAATGCAAAAGGCAACTATGTAAAGCGAACCGCAAACGTAAACAATGCGAAAACGTATAGGTAACCGCCCATCGCATCCGGGCTTTCGTTGAAAAAAACCAGCTCGTTGCCCTTTTTCGCTCATTATCATTTCTCTCCGCCAGTTCTTTTCATTCTTTTCCCTCTGTCTCTCTCTCTTTCGCTGTTCTGTATCTGTGTTCCTGGCGGAAAGGCGCTGAAGCTGAAGAGCTGAAACGGGGGAGGGACAGCGGAAGCAATTCTTTACGTCGCATCCGTCCGGTGAAAAATTGCTGTTTTTAATAGGTAACTCGCTAATTTTGCGACTAAGAAAAGTAATCATTTTCCAGGACGTTTTCTTGTACTATTCTTTTTAATATAGTTCTTATAGTTATGCGACTATTGGATCTCGTGATAATTTAGATTATTTTCGCTTCATATGGTAAGAATAATATGAATGTAAAACCGGGATAGATGCCCCAGTATTCGAGAGAGCCTTATTATTTTAAAACCAAATATATTAGCACAGATTATCCCTGTAATATAGTTAGTTTATTCATTAATATAGCTTTAGAATCTGTATTTGTTTCCCTAACTATTACTGGTTTTGCAGAAATTAAGATCTTGCGAGACTATTTTTTTGGGGATAGATGCCTACCAATATGGATAAATGCCTCACTATGAAATCGTTTATAAGGATAGATGCCTGTGATGGGGAATAGATGCCCTTTTAAATAATCAATAAGGAAAAGTAGGTACATGTTTGAAATAGTTACGCAAGTTTTTATTTTATTTAATGAAATGTCGTTTTATTTTGTTATAAAATAAAATAACATTTCATTACATTACCTAGTTACGAATATCTATGTTTTCTTTTATTTTTCGTTGTATTATAAAATTTACTCGTATAGTTATGCGACTGCTGTCTCACATAATAAATGATTGTACTACTTAACGACCTGTATTGTTGAGGGTTCCTATGACCAAATCAAAAAAAAAAAAACTATTAGTGAGAATCCGTTGTCCATCGTCTGTCTGTCCCTATTTGCCGTCTATTATCTCTGCCAGTTTTGAATCTATCGACATGGAATTCAACAAAAATATATCGCTATTAGGGGCGGCCAATTCTTTTAAGTCAGTCGAATCGAATATTATTTCACTTATTTCAAAACACTATATTATATTGTGCCTTCATTTAAAATAAATCATCAGAAACGTACGCGAAAAAGTATGTTTTTCCTTTTCTTCGAAGTATGTTATCTATAATTTTATATTTTTAATAATTTATATCACGGTAAGTGAAAATTACAGAGAAACTAAAATGTCTATATATAAAATTAAATAATAAAAATATCACCTAACACACCTACACACAAAAACAAACATTGATTTTAAGTCAAGGAGAAATATATTTTTTATAAAGTATTATCTGGAAAAATCTAGTAACAACTGATTAAAACTACCTGCCTACCTATAAAGATACCTAAATCAGTCGACTGAAAGTCATCGACTGAAAGTCATGACTCGTCAAATCGAAGGAATATAATTATTATTAACGAAATCTTTAACTCGCTTATGCAACTGTATTTATTTGTTATCAATATTGAATAGAAGATCACGTAATGTGACATTATAGGAGATTTTTTATTTCTCGCAAATATATTCTGATATATGTGAGACTTCGCGGTGGCGATTTTATGTTTATCCATTTACCGGGCAAGGGCGCCAGACGGAGGACGCACGACGCACGTTACAGCCGGTCCACACGATGCGGTGCGGCGCCGCACCGCAAAGATTTCGCCGTATGGGCGTACACACGTACAGTGCACGGTGCGGTGCCGCATCGTTACTATGACGCCTCAGTGGGCGACTAGTATTATAGTTAATTGTACGTGGAACTAGTGAAATGAGGTAGTCAATGCCAATATCTTCTTCGTTGGTACTCATTTTAAACACTTCGATTAAATATTAACAAAAATACGTGAAAACAATTGAAACAGGCAAGCATGTACCCTCCTTCGTCTGCACCCAACAACTGAGCGGCGCAGCTCCGGTGCATATTACCGGTTTGCGTGCGGTGCGACGCCGGAACGCACCGTTTCACATACCATGGATGTAGGACGCCGCAGCGGCACCGCTCAGGCGCCACGCCGCAACCGCACCGCATCGTGCGGCCCGGCCCTTACAGGCCAGCGTTGTCAGCTTTGTCGTTGGTAGAATGTTTAGAAATCTTATACCTGTCTAAAAAGCCCAAGTACCTACATATTTCAACCATCGATATATTAGGGGATCATATATCGATGATTTCAACACGAGGTGGTAGGTCGATCTTATGATCGTACATCTTACAACAAATCTTATATCTTACAATGCATCGTAAGTGTTTGAAAATAGCGACCCTTACGCGAGCAATTGAAAACTGAACCAAAAAATAAATAGATTAAAAAGTAAATAAAAAAACGCAATAAGAAGCCTAGAACCCCTTTCAGACCATACCGTCCTCTGCTGTTAACCATTTTTTTCCTACAACCTAATTAAAGTTTTCTAAGATCCAGGTGCGAATAGACGGACGGATGGACAGACGGGTGGACGGACGGACAGACTGGAGGGAAATGACTTTTTTAAATTATTATTAAAACAAATGAATCACGATATTGTCAGTGATAATGATTGAACTAGGCTACAGATTTAGAGGTTAATTTTCCATTAGTCACCTCTGGTAATTATTGTCGAAATTTAGTAGTCAACAAATGGTATCTAGGTAGGAAAATATTTGCAAGCATTTGTATTATTATGTTGAGTTCTGTGCGGATGGAACTGACGGAAATAGCTTCCATTTTGGCCGAGAGCCTGTGTTTAACTAGCATGTGTGTACAATGGTTTGCTTTGAGCACACTCATTCAAGAGTATGCTTAAAATAAGTATGCTTGAAATAAGCAAATGTGTACAGTTGAGGAGCATACTCATAAGCACGCTCATTTATGAGCATGTATGTATTTAATTACCTTATTCTCGAGCTACAGAGCAACGCGGGAACAGGGTGCGAGGAATGTGGGCAAAAGGGTTCGTCCCGGCGAACGCGAACGGTTAGCATTACTAGCAGATAAAGGATGGCGACGTTTTCGAGCGTTCGGATATCTGCGTAGGCCGAGTAGCGGGATGTCTTGCGACCAAATCCGAGCCCTTACGACTCGTGACGTATTCGCTATATTTACAATTTTGTTCTAAGAGATTCTACTGTCTGGTATACTGTGCTATTGTTAAGAGTTATTTTGTACTATATTTTAAAAATGACATATCGCACCTTCTATCAAACTTCCGATCACTTCACTAGTGCCATTGATGAATTAGTGAACTAACATTTTTAACTCTTTTTGAGAGTGTAAAATGACAAATGTCGATATTTTTTATAAAGGAGCACCATAATTGGATTTTTTCAAGTTGTAACTCTATTTGATTGGAGATGTATTTGATTGGAGATGTGATGTATAGCTTTGCTCGGTGAGAGAATGTTACCTACTTTCCTGGTAATTCGGCAGGTGTATCAATAAAATGAAATAGCCTCCTATTATTTATTTCTTTTGGCATAATTTCTATTTCAATTTACGTAATATATATTGGTCGTTATAGATATATGCCAAACTCTTAGTCTAACAAATAGAAGTATTAATATTAACAAATAGTATTAACAAATAGAATATATTAGTATTAACAAATAGAAGTATTCTATTTGTTAATACTAATATATTCAACCATCTCGTCATAATACTCGACATGCACCTGCTTTTAATTAGTATCTCGCCGAGACTAACAGTTGTGATACTCTTACAACCGGTGTATTTTTGCATTGTGTGTTAATCCGGCTTCCGGCGGAGTGGAGCTATAGGCGTCCAGCGGATCGTTCTTACGCTTCCGCTTCCGCTATCGCGACGCTTCTCCAGCTTCCGCTACGCCGTCCGCTGGGGCGTCGACGGGCGCCGCGATGCGCTCATTAAATCTGGATTAAAAAGGTGCTAATTCGTCGGTGGGTTTGCGCACTCAGAGACGGATTTATGTAGCGAGTTTTTTTTGGCGGATTTCACAGGGGTTTGTAGGATTAGGCTTGAGTTGATTGCGTATAGTTGAGTTGTTTTAGGCATTATTTCAATAAATTTATACACGATGAAAAAAAATATCTCTTAAATCTCGTAAATATATAGGGAGTCGTGGCCATGTTTTGACTGAACCCAAAATAGTCTTAAAAAATATATATTTTTCACAAACAAATGACTGGGCAGTCTGCTAGATGTCAAAATCAGGGTTTTTATTCTATTTTTTGGGATTATCAAAAATATCGGGAGTTTTGGCCACTTAAAAGAAAAATAATTAAATCCCATTTTTTGATATTTATTATTTATTGAAATCGAATAAAATGGTTAAAAAATCCTTTTGCAAACCAAAAAATAGAACAAATTAAACCACATGACAGTTCCTTCTCCGTTCCAGAGCGCCCTAACTTCGATAGCCATTTATTAATTACGGTTTTAAAACTATGATTCTTTTCCCATATTGTAATTCTTTCATCTAGTTCAGTGGTTTTCAACCGATGGATCGCGACCCTCTTGGGGGCCTCGAATTTAAGGGACCCCCGAGGGGCCGCAGATTATCTAAAATAAATAATAGTACTTACAAAATATTTATTTATCTAATACGCAAACATTTACATCCTCGGAAGTGAAACAAATTTATTTTGCGTTTTGCTATTGATTTTACAAAACTTTATGTTTATCTAAGATGGAAACAGTTCGGTACAGCTTCAAACGTGAAAAACAGTTAAACTTAATAAAGCTTCCGCCATTGTTTTTACAAAAGCTTTATTTATTGGATGATTACAGTTACGCTTGGGACGAGACTAAGGGGGGTCGAGAGAACAATTTACAATCTAAGGGGGGAGGGGGGGGGGGTCGCGTAATAGTTTTATGTTTTTTTTACCAAAAAGGGGGGTTGCGATCTAAAAAAGGTTAAAAAACTGATATAGTTTATTGTAGATTCGGGGTGCCATATACGAAGCCTGCCTCTGTGCAAACGTTGTTATTACTCGAGGTATCTCAAAATTTAAGATCAATTTAATCATGATACATACTTCATCCTTTCAATACACAGTTGATAGATACCTATCGAATACGTACCTTAAATGAATGGCGATTAGCTCGGGTTGCCTACGGAAAATGTATATAAATTTATATTTACATTTACATTTACATTTACATAGAGCGGGGTTTACTATAGAGCTATAGCATTACTATAGAGCGGATTACTATAAAGTGGCGCACATTTACATTTATATTTATATTTATATAAATTTATATACATTTTGTATACATTTTGCCAAGGCATCCCTTAAGGGACGCCTCACATTTGAGGGGTTAAAGTGAAAAGTAAAAGGCAAATTTTGATTAAAACAGGCATTTGGCCGTTTTAATTGAAAGATAATTGAAATGTTGGTGGGGGCGGGGGCGGCGTTCGGTGTTGGGTGGTTGGTGGAGGGCGTATATATAGGGCGGCCGAAGGAGCAGCGGACTGGCGGCAATTGTCTGAGGCCGATGCCTATAGATAGCCGCGGGGCAAGATAGCGATTCGCCGCTGTAATAAAATTCCCCAAGTTGGCATGAAAACTTTACCCAATTTACGGGGCGAGAACGTGAAACCTCGGTGTGGAAACTTCTCCTCGCGGGCGCGACGTGAAGACCGGCCCCGCTCCGGATTTATACCCGGTCGCGAAAACTTCATTTAATAATTCTTCATTATTACTTTCAACGGACGAAGCGGACGACCTCTGCCATGTCTCGGCTCACCGACAGTTCTAGACGTTTCGGCAGAATGAACGATTGCTTTCCGATTTGACTAGGTCGATAGAGGATCCAAGTCGGATAGACTAGCTTATATCACCGGCCCAGCGGTCTATAATAAAGTCAACGAGCACATTAGACATACGCAATCTCTTGAAGTGTTTAAGAGCTGCCTTAAGAAGTACCTCACAGATAAGGGGTTTTACTCACTGGAGGAATATTACTTGAGTGAAGACTAAAATGCTTGGTGACTAAAGTGTTAATGATTTGTCCCTGTAATTGTGTATATTGTTTCTTTTCATTTCTCTTGTATTTTCTCTTTTATATTATCGTTGTATTTTCTTTCTTTTTCCCATTTATTTTTATTTTCTAATTTCCTCGTGTATTCTAATATTTTCTAACGTTTCCATTATGATATAAAAAAATGTTTGCTTAACTGTATGTATGATTTGTATACTATTATACCAATAAAATGAATATGAATCTGAATCTGATAGTGATATGTTGATGTCGCTATGCCCTGAGAAATTTATCTGCTGGCATCATGCGATTGGTATCTAACGGTTCCGTGCTGCATGGGCCTGATGACCTTTATGGTATTTTGGGTCGGCTCAACTCACGGCTCAAACCCCATCCGTTAGCCTCCTCGAAGCGGGACTAACCTGAAAGAATTTTTGAACCCTGCCATAGCTGTGCCGTGGACAGCTACATCGGTTGCTCCAATCTGAGGGAAACACCTCGATCGATACTGGGTGGTTGTTGACCCGATGGGTCACCCGATCGCTTGTGATATTAGCGGGCAGGACCGCCACGGTCTGAAATAAATTCACTACTGAATTACCGCTATCATCATGTAGAGGCCGCCCAAGCGACTTCGAATCTATGACCAGACTGGACTGAGAAATCCGTCCAAATCTAGTGAGGGCGTGAGCTCTGGTAGTGAGGGCGAGAGGTCGGACCACTGTGTTCACTTCCCAGTGCTTCGCGGTAAGGCGTTGGACCCTCATAGGAAATAATTGTCTGAGATTAAAACTAAAATCGGAAATTTGTTCATGTGAAGGAGACAGAGCAGTACGTCAGAGCGGAATGTAAAATAAGCGGTTGTCACTTTCCGCATTAAAAGTACCTGCCGAATGTAAATCAGCTAAATCGAACACCGCAAGAAACGTGATCAAACTTATTCGGGCGTCCTTAAGTTCGATAGGTAGTTTTGGTCCAGGAAAATCGACGACAGTTCATTTCATATTTCGTTCTAACGTATTGTTCTGTCTCGTTCGGTTGAACTAAGTTCCTATTTTCCTATGAAGAAACGCAATCGGGCCCATTGTTATAATTTCCTGAAAGTGTGACTGGTGACGGGTTCGCCCATAGTAGTTGCCAACTTTCAAGTGCAGGCATCATGCAGGTTATTTAGGTAGGCACCCTGATATTCCTCGGGTAGGCATGATTATATTCTTTTTAGTATAGGCACACTGAGAAATAACACCATAGACATTTTAAATAAAGATCTTCCTAAATAAAATAATGGCCAAAAAAGGATATTTTTTCGACAAGACTTGTCCTCGTGCTTTATAGTATATGGAACATTATGGTATATAACCATTTCTGGCATGTAAAACGCCATTTCCGACTTTACAAGAAGGGGCAGTATTATAAGTACCACTCTCTATTATAAACTGACCTTTTGCCAATCAATGAGTCAATCACTGATTTTTTGCATTTATTTTACTTAAAATACAAATGGTCATCTATCCCTAGCGTAAAAGATAGTCGCCCCAAGTTTTCAAAGGATAGATGCCTTTAGACACTTCTATCCCTCTATACTGTAAAATCCCTGTCAAAGTATTTTAAAAGTGTTTTTATATTACCTACGTCATGACTATTTTGGTACTTACTAATACATATTGTAATGTGTGTGTGGGTACTTTTATGTCAATTAAATGTTTTATTCATGGCTACTTTGCTTATTGCAGGATCAAGTACTTTATAGTTCAAACAGTGAAAACGAAGATCACCTTACCCTATGCTGAAAAAGGTAAAAAAAGGTCTACCCGAGAAAAAAACAAAGGGAAATAAACACGAAAAGACTAATGATACCGAAGACTTTTTTGTATAGAATCCTTCAATAAGACGAAGTTTAAATCTGATTGGATTCAGTGTATATAATATAATGTGCCAGAAGTAGATCACAGTAGATGCACTAAATATGTACATGAATTATTGCTCAAGACGTTGAAAAAGATACATTGAATTACGAGACGTTGAATTATTGCTCAAGACCTTGAAAAGCAATTTCCGGTTCGACCTAAATGAAGAAGGATAATATCTGCAAATATATTATATGTTGATTTTCTAAAATTTTTAAATAATTGCTAAGGTTAAACGAAATTCATATTTTTATTTTGTTAGAGATGCATAGAATATGAATGTTGATTTTTAAAAATGTTGAACAATTATTACTACGTTAAAGCGGGAATGTTATTGTTTTGTTAGAGATCATTGTATGAAAGTTTTAAAAAAAATATCGCCTTAAAACTTTTGTATTTTTTGTTATAGGGATGCTTATGGGATAAGAAATTATGGTTAGTATGCGTGTCATATTACCTATATCTCAAAATTATAAATAAATCTTACATTGTGATTACTTATTCTTGTTGATTATTTAAAAAGGCATATATCCCCAATCACAGGCATCTATCCTTCTAAGCGGTTTCATATAGAGGCATCTATCCATATAGGTAGGTAGGATCCCGCAAAAAATGGTCTCGCAAGAACTTAATTTCTACCAAACCAGTAATAGTTAAGTAAACAAAGACATGTTCTAAAGCTATATAAATGATTAAACAAATTATATTACGGGCATAATCTATGCTAATATATTTGGTATTAAAATAATGAGGCTCTTTCGAAAACTGGGGCATCTATCCCGGTTTTATCGTAATAGCATTAAAAAATCTTTTATCATAATTAGAACCAATCATTTTCTTTAAGTATAGTATGGTAGGCATATATTTTTTTATAGTGAAGTTTTTGTACTTTAAAGCTAATATTTAATTACTGTTAACCGAGGAGCTCCTATCAGATTGTAAATATCGTCTTGAGATTCCCTAATATTATATTAACAACTCTCTGCTACAAATGGTAAATCAATATGTTTTAAAAAATTAACATATATATCATTACTATTACTAGAAATTCATAGACAGGACAAATGAATATGGAGAATAAATATTTTTATATCTTGAATCTGGGCATATTTGTTTGTAACAACGTTGAAACGTGGAGTATTACCATCTTCACAAGGGAAAACGTACTTTAATTATTGTATAATATCTAGCTGCTGTTCTAAAAAAAAATCTACATAAGCTCGTTCTACGATCCCTCGAAAAATCGTTCTACGATCTCTCGACAGATTCAGTATATCTCCTAGAATATTCCGCCGCGACTTACAGTATTCCTTCTTACGTGCGAGATTTATCAATGTTTCATTTTCCGCCGTTAAGAGGAGAGAGAAAAAACTCGTCCGTGATGTTATTAATGTTCCGCCATGTGTAAGTAATGTTTAATTTTCTGTTATTTCTCCACGAATTGCTCCGCGCGCTCGGGCGGCTCGGGGCGCTGCGTTGCCTGGTGATAGGCGCTGTGCCGAGATGATTGCGTTTAGCGGCCTCACCTAAACGCATAGGCATGACCCGATTTACAATACGTCCGAAAAAGTGATATTTAAATTCGACGTTTCGACGTGGCGGCTGCAATTAATAACTTCTACCTCCGGACCTCTGCGTGATATTGAAAAACTTTCCCCTTTGACGTGAAAACGAATTAACTTATTATTTTATAAAAGTGTGTCCAAAATTTCATAATTTTAAATTGCTGAATGTCAAACTTTGTTATGATTATAGGTCATATTGCATAAAGTAATTTGACAACTTATACACTTAAACGGTATTATCACTTGAATCATAGCCTTGGATCAACGACGGTACACTTACAGCCACGACAAAGTCCTTGCTGTTATTTGCGAGGTAATTCGCCTCTCAGTGGCTCATGCCAACAAGGGTTCCACAGTATCCTCCAAACCCCCAATACAGTTTGTGCGGGATGGCTCTAAAGGCAAAAAACACTTCACTGCAAAACCTTTCTCAATAATCGAGAAAGCTTCAGATTGGATTACGGAGGTCGATTCGGTCTCTAAACAGTATAAATTCCCTGAAAGTTTCGGATGCACAGCCCTGCGTCCAGATATAACTCTTTACTCTCTATCTCGAAAGATGGCCCTTATCGTAGAATTAACTGTTAAATGGGAATCAAACATTCCAAAAGACCACTAGTACAAATTAAATTAATACCGTGGTCTCGCAAATGCAATCACCCGGAATGGCTTCACTGTTCACCTTCACGCGGTGGAAGTTGGCGCTCGTGGCCTGCCAGCTAAATCTCTATTTCACCTCTTTAAAGATCTTGCCCTTTCCAGAAAAATAATCAAGTCTTTCCTAGAAAAATTGTCTAAAACCGCGATTTGCGCATCTCAAATTCTATGGCTTCGAAGGGGGGGTGAATGGGTGGTAAGGTACACGCTCACATGTGGCAAGACAGCTGTCCTAAACCTACCACAGCCAGTCGGTAGTCCGGAATCTACTGCTCACCCCCCAGAAGTGTAAAAAATAGTATTATGATGGGCCCGACTCCGGTCGTTGAATTCCATGGCAGCTCCATAAAGAAATTAAGGTATTTATGACAAGGAAAAGTAAATCGGTTTTTGTTTCTCCTGTAATTTAGCTAAAAGTTGGAGATGAGGTTGCATCAGGTATCCATCGATATAACGAGAGTTCGTATGTCAAATGTAACGGAGGTAAAATAACTACCCGTGCGATCTCTATCTCTCTCTCTAATACGAATCAAATGAATATAAAGATAACCATATCGCAGTACCAAAGATAAAACTACTGCCTGTATAGCGGCCTCTCTATCGCTATGTCCGAACTTCAGAACTATTGTTGTTTTGTTGATATTTATCTTTTACTTCCCTCGTTGTTTATTTTCAGCATATTTAATATTATATTACTATTTTTCAATCCTTTTGAAGTATGTTGTAGTTTCTATTTTGATAGATAATTAGTTAAGAATTAATGTTATTTGATGTGAGACGTCCAACAATGGATGCCTATGGCAAAATGTATACAAAATGTATATAAATTTATATAAATGTAAATGTGCGCCGCTCTATAGTAATCCGCTCTATAGTAATGCTATAGCTCTATAGTAAACCCCGCTCTATGTAAATGTAAATGTAAATATAAATTTATATACATTTTGCCGTAGGCAAACCCGAGCTAGTCGCCATTCATTTTATAATTGGTTTACCAATGTGGTAAATAGTAATATAATATCTGGAATGAAAAGAAAAGTCAGTGACTGAATATAAAAAACAGCAAGTTTCTGGTTAAATTCTTGGTTTATTTTAGAAAGCATTTTGAAATGAATATCGATTTAGTTCTTTTATTTAATAAAACCGTTTTTACAATAAAAAGATTAATGTTGAATGCAACTCATGTATTCATTGAGAAGTGTCAATTATTACGGGCGAACCCGCCACCCCAGGACGGTATAATGACCGATTGCAATTCTCCCTCCTATAGGGTGAACGTAAAAATTTAGAGGAGAAACGCAATTCACAGTTCAACTACGCCAGAAGCTTAGCCCGTTAGAGTCCGACACCATGCCGCGAGGCACTGAAAAGTGTCACCCAGCGGGCTTCCTCGCGCCATTGATACCAGATTTAAACGGATCTCTCCATCCTTAGTGCGACTATCCCGGTTATTCGCCAAATTGCGAAAGCGATTGGCTAATGCAGTTCGGTGCTGCGGCAGAGTTCACAGCGGCCGTTCCAGGTTAAGTCACTCTTCGAGGAGGCTACCGTATGAGAGCTGTACCGTGAATTGGGCTGATCTAGCTAGCCATCAGACCCAAGCTGCACGGAATCATTAGCAGCCAATGGGTCCAGAAAGAAATAAAGTTTTGCATTTTTTTCTTCTACATATCCATGTTGCTTTAAAAGGGCACCAAAACAAAAGCTAATTTGGGCGCAATGTACTATAAGACCGGACTTGAAGAAAATGGAATCCAATTTCAATGGGTAAAATGTTACAGTTTCTTAATTTATTTACAAAAAAATCGTGCCTGATTAGCATCACCGCTCGCACCCACACTCTAACAATAATCACATACTCACTAGCAGAGCAGCGCTAGCGGTGCCCAAGTGCTTCCGAAACAAACAGAGATACTCAGTCAAAAAGACGCTGTGCCGCGGAGGGGGTCGTTTTTCACTCTGTAATTCGCCGCATTATGGAAGCCATCAGGAGAGAAAATGATGACAAATTTATTCTGAACCGAGAGCAAATTATATCCGCGGCGGGGGCACTATATACGGGTTCACCTTGCCTCGGAAAATTGCCCCACTTTTTTCCGTTGTCGGGAAGGTTCGCTGAAACTTTTCTTGAAAATAACGGTATATTCGCATCTGAGCGTGTTAGGAAAATCGGGATAAGTCTTCTGTAGATTACGTTTCTGTCGTAAAGAAAACTTCAAAACAAAAAAGATAGAAAATTATCATGTCATCAAAACATCAAGGCAAATTTGAAACCACAGTATTAGTTGACTACGTAAATTTTGCTTCACATTAAACTGATGACAGAAAAAATATCCTTTTCTCTACATTTTTTTAAGGTAATTTAAGGATCAAATTTTAGAGTAAAACTAAATTAAAAATCTGTTTACAAATCGGTCAATACTGTTCTCCTTTCTTGTAAGAGAATTGTAGCAACATTTTCTGATTTTGAAGCAAATGTATAGACCATTTTCTTCAATACGAGAATATATTTAAAAAAAAAATAATATTTCACATACATTTAAATAGTAGGTTTTCAAGTTTAAAATCTACCTTGCTAGAGTGATGCCCGTACTAAGGTTGACTTTCATGCATTGCCTTTTTTTTTAGTTGGTAATGCAATGTAAATTGGAGAACCGATAAATTTGTAGGCTTAAGCCGATTTATATCTTATTTCGGGCTCATATAAGTATATACACGATTAATCACCTAAGATATTGATAATCATAGCGTTCGGCATTACACCGTAGAAGTATTGCAAAGTAAACCTACACCATTTAACACTACCCGAATTTTGCTCTTTAATTAAATTATGCGATATCCAACGAGAAACCAGGTTTCTTACATGCGACTCATATATATTGCAAAATTATTTGGAAACTGTCTTCCTGTATTAGATGCCGTAGAGCACCGATATTTTCTTGTTACTACAGATTTTTTTGTTAACCTATCAATTTTGCGGTGCTAAGGGAGGCACTAAAGGTGTGAATAATGAAAGGAAAATCCCTTTCTGCAATCAGGCCCGGACTAGCTCCTCGGCTATAGGACAAAGAGGGGCCCTTTTATCTAGAGGTCCGGGTGTCCTCCCAAAGGAATTTTTTGGAAATTACGTGTCTGAAAACCACTGTTTCCTCTATTTTGGCACTGAAAAAGTATTAAAGTAAAGGAAAGCCATTTATCAATAAATATGCTTTTCGGATTTAGAGTCAACTTACGTTCATAACACATTTTAATAATATTTTGAATTTATTTAAAATTGGTACACATTAGATATTTTTTGGCCAGGTCAGCTTTTAGGTCAACTTTTTGGCCAGTTCTTCACTAGTCCTGACTACTTCATCTACAATTACATTATTATCCAAGTTTTAAAGTAAAGTAATTAATAAAGGGAGATCAGATATAAGACCTTGGCTTAAAGTGTATCTAAGCCGATTTTTACCTATTTTATGTTCGGAAAACACCATTTCACTGGTGACTTTTGTGAACTAAAACTGAAATTAGTTCAAGCAAACGAGATAGACCAATACGTTAGAGCGGAATAAGTATAACCTAACACCCTACTGGGTGTTAGTTTGTAGTCTAGCATACACCGCGACGACCCGTGGGTCGCCGCCGCCAGCTATTCTGAAGAGAACCAATAGCGCGAGCAGGTGAGGATGACACTTCGGCCGGATAAGATGTTGTTTCGTTCCCTCTTTACTCCCTTTGTCGCTTTGCTAAATTTGCTTTTTTTGCGGTTCCTCACAAAGATTATTAAAGCTTCTGTGACGTGTAGCTTAAATACTTCTCTCCGATTATCCAAGTCTGAAAATGTTGTTCATCCCTGTGGGAAAAGTATCGTTTGGTTGTTAAGCTTATGACATGAAACAAACAGCCGCCACTCAATCTTACGACTGGGATTGTTTTTCTCCTACATTTTTTTCGCGAAGCATTCATTATGAATCAGGCTGAGGAGCGAGTTGATGGCACGACAAGGCAGCCTTCGCAGAGCGATGATAATAATTATATGTAGATTCAGCCCTCTTGAGTAATTGCCTTGAGGAAGCCACTCGGGAGGGTTTATTTTCGCTTATGGATACGTTTTAGACGTAACAGCAATAGCTATCGAGAGGTGAAATATTATTAGTAAATTTCTTATTCATTGTCTTAGGAAAGAGGCGTACCTTAACTATCTCATAACGCTACATAAAAAAGTGACTACTAAAACTGCACATAAACACTCTAGAAGTCACAATAGCGATAAAATAATTAATAAATTTATTATCTACCTACACCACAGACCTACACCCATCTGGTGGTGTAAGTCCAACATAAAATTCAAAGTTTCAAAAAAAAATATTTCACTGCATCACCTTTATCCCAGTTGGGTCACATAGCCACGGACTATGATGAAATTATCTTGTAAAAATATTCAGGCACTTGAATGGGTGTACCTACCGAAAATACCTAGTACCTGGCGAAGGATATTAAAGATTTCGTAGACTGACGAATTAAGACCCAATTGGTACTCCATAGAACTGAAGCTGTAGAGATTAAACGAAGAAAATACTTTATAAGACGCGTTAATACCAACTTATAGAAGTTATTATCCAGTGCAAAATACCAGGACAGATAGGCATAGAAGAAGCGGAATTCCTCAATTGAAATATATAAGATTGTGGTTTGGAAAAGCACGGATTCCACAAACACATACATTAATTGAAAAGTTGGGATAATTATGACGATACCCAACCTCTGAAGATAAGGCACCTTACAAAGATATTTTTATCACTATAAATGATCTGAATCTGATAGTTTGCTTGAATTAACTAAATTTAAAATAAAACTAGTTTATAAACGGTATAGCTATACGTATAACTAGTTAATAAGCGCGATAATTTATTTGCATTCGATTTCCAAACGCATTTGTTTCCATCTCTTCGATGATTTTTTATAGGCTTTAATAATTGCAATTTATGGATTCTATTCTAAATTTCCCATCTTTTTATTCTTTTTGTTGGACCCGTAATCCCATCAGTAACTTAGGAAATGGTACAATAAACTGTGAGGCATTATTTTTAGACTTCTAAAACTCTTTTGTTTTTCTTTCTAGTATGAATTATGACAGTGCTAGAAGTATACAGTATCTAGATTCTAGACTATAACATTTTTAATTCTAAATAATATTTATATATTTTTCCATGACCAGTATTAACTCATTTATGATTTTTTTTAAAATTTGAAACAAAGTGGCGGATATACGAGTATCTCATCTAATTGTTATATCTCGGCATTAGGATGAAATATTTTACGTAATTTGTTCCTAATTGATTGTTTATTTTCTGAGATATATGTAGCTGGTATAAACACACAGGCACACGAATATACACGCACAGACGCAAGACTTTTGCTAATTACACACTTCTTGTATGACCATGTATTTTTTTGGTAAGGAAAACACTGATTTTAGGTATTTTAAGATTATTGGATTCGGAACAATACAATTAAATTTAAATTACAAGTATTATGCTTCTTATATATCAAGGTTTAAATATCTAGAACTCATACAAACCTTCTAATATCTAACGGTACCTACTTATACACGGTTCTTGTGGTTCGGTAACTTGTCACGGTGTATCTCATCGGAGGTCCGTTATCTAAGTTGAGGTAGAAGTTTGCCAGAGAGACAGAGAGAGCGAGAGAGAGAAGCAAAGCAACCTCAAAGGCAGGATGATGCAGGAGATTGCGTATTCCCGTCGCGGCTGCGGCGCAGTTATTAATCCGCACTAACTGGTTACGTCAAACACAAACATTGGAGTCCGGCATGGACTACGCTACTAAGCGAAATGCTCGAGGTGACGTGCTGAAATGTCATTTTGCAAAGAAATAGATTTGATTAATATTGCACCATTTTATTTATTTTATATTATTGTAATTCGGTAAGAATTTTTCGTCTACAAAAAAAAAACTATCCGATTTATGTACAATATCATCGCTAACATCTAGTTAGCGATGATAGGTACATACATTAGAACGGTTAGAAATAGTTTCCTGTATCAGTCTAACCTTTTTTACAACAAAATTCCACTGTGCGTCAGGGGTCTTGGAGACGTTCAATTTTTTTTAAAAGTCCAGGATATTCTTATAAGAACCCAATTTATTATATTAGGACTTTAACAATATTACATTTTCTAATCTTTAATAATTATTTTTATTACATCTTTTTTACTATTTATGTTACTAATTCCAATCATTTTGATAATTGGAGATAAAATTTTAGTTGACTAGGTATTTGTATTAACAATTTCTATTGCGCCATTTTTCTTTTTGTAATTTTATACCTATATTTCCAATTTGACAATTTTATAACTGACTGTTGGTTGTTATATTTTGACTAATTGTTTTATCATTTATACTTACTTAGGTATTTTAGCAGGTCAAGTTATTTAAAAGAGATTTTATATTTTAATTATAAATTTCATTATTAATTATAATTACTGTTTAAAAAAATAGTCAATCTGTCAAAAAATTGTTGTACCTCATAGGTAGGTATACCGCAAAATCAAGTAAAATAATTTGGCTGTACCAATACTGCAGACTCCTAACAACTGCTTTATTTTACTGCTATATTTACGAATCGAAAAAGCGTATACGCCGCAATTGTTTCTTGTTATCCTGCAGAAAATCACATTTGCAAAAAGTCCTCGTCGACAACCTTAGTTATTCCGATGACACAGAATTGCTTGCCACCTACTTCAACGATCTGCAACAACTTGTGCAACTATGTTCTGTGCAACTTGTGCAACTGAGGCTCTCACTACATTTGGTCGTACTTTTCGCACATATATAGATAAAATATTTAATTTGCAACGTAGAATAATAAAACTTTTAGTAAATAAAAATGTGTTAACACAATGTAAAAAGAACTATAACTTGTTGTTTAAGCGATGTAATATATTACCTATACATGAAAAAAGTACATACTTACTAGCAATGGAGCATTTTAGAAATTCAGAATTTAAAATACCAATACAGTACAATAGGAATGTTAGAGAAAAAGTCCTTAAAAGATTTGATAAAGTACCTCATTTCAAGAATCTTTAATACTATTTTATCTAAGGAAGACTTTGTAAGCGTGAGCAAACAGATGTTTAAAAAGAGATTAAAAAGCTACATGTTGGACGTTTATAGTGAAATTAGTGGTCATAAGTAAATTTGTTACACGTTTCTATAATTTAAGCTTGTAGTACCTAATACTATCCTAATTTAAGCCTGCAGTAAGACCAGTAGTAATACTGCTTTGCATTGTTTTTTATATTATTAATGTCTTTTTGTATCACAAAATTAGAAATGTAAGACTAGAAAAATAAGACTTTGTCTCACCAATAAACTGTGTACCAGTTTGGCGAGATTTTAATATTTAAAATAATGTATTTGTTCTCTGAATAAAAATAAAAAAATAAAAAATGTCGCAGGTGAAAATTACAATTTGCACATCAATAAAACAATGTTCTCAAGGTGTGTAGAAAAATCAACCGGCCCATATTTCTTTGTAGCCTTCTTTTGACCTCTTATGAAGAAAATATTGAATTTGGTTGTAGGGTTACAATTTGAAAATCGATCTATTAAACCAAGAAACTAAATGGACTCGTAGTACAAGGTGGTTTTTGACAAAACCATTGAGTGTTATGTCGAATTTCCCATATGATATTATAAATCATTAGCGTGATACATACGTGTATTTTGACACTATCTGTTTTTGGTAAGCCTACGGTAATTGGTAAAAATGTAGCCACATTATAGGGTGTCATACCCTTTAACTTCTTCCTGAAGTTGTACTGCTATTAATTTATTACCTCTTTTCAAGCGAATTCAGTCACGATTGCGCCCACTTGGATCTGAAGCAGCAATAACAATTAGAATAGGTTTTATAGACTCTTCTCTTAAACCCTGTACCTATCAAATGAGCTCAACTTGCATAAGATTTTTGATTAACATTGGTTGGCGTTAGAGGCTGATTATGTACAAGCACACATCTTTTTAATCGATGCCGATGATTCACAGTAGGTTCTTTGATCATATTTTCCTCATGATTTCCTTGTCTTTTTTAATGTATTTACGTTATGATTACGACGACAACAAGAAATTTGTTATTCTTTATATCCTTTTAAAACGGTTTTTTTCTTATCTTCTTCCATTTTAGTAATAAAAGGTTTTTTTTTTAAGTTTTGGAGAAAATCACTCACTATTGATTTAGACTCCTGACTCGGGCAGTAAACAAACATAGAGACAAAATAGAGTTTTCTAAGTTTTTTTAAAACATTTTTTTGGATTCTTAGGGCTATAAAACACATCGAGATACGTGAGACTATAAATCTATTAAAATATGCACACTCACAATATATCTTTCCATGTATAATAAAGTTCCTTTATTAATTTTTATGCAAAGTAGAAATGACTTGTTGGTCACTACAACATCACCGCGAGCCTTCCAACAACAAGAAACAGCCTCCTATCGTCGTGTACCAGCGAAATGAAGAGGGAAGAGGGTTTCCCGGACATTTTAGTGACAACCTCTGAACTGTGCAGCTCGCATACTGAGCAGCTAGGAATATTTTTATCCATACAAACTAAATACGAACTGAGCTAATTCCTACAACATATCCTCGTATGAAGACGTACTAGATTTAGCAGAGTGAATTTATAGTGAAAATTTAATTTGATTCTATATACGAATAGGTATAATAATAATTAAAAAATTAAAAAAAAACGATATTCCAGGATAACAGATATATAATAAACCTGAAAATCGTTTTCTATAGTATTTTTTTTTAACGATGTATATATAAGTACATAGGTATTCTGATGTCTTTTAAAACTCAATACATTACATTATAATACAACTCAAACTCAATACATATACATTTGAATTACATTTCAATTGCTGTTTTTATCAACTCTCAAGTCTTTCAAGACTTTAATCTCTAAGTGCCATATTATTAAATGCTTTATCTCTTTACATAAACTTACTATTAGTTTTATTTCTGGGAATCAATTTCAAATTTAGAAAATTTAACATATTATTTTAACCAAAAATCAAGATATCTATTATTTGTTTTTACTAAAATCAAATGCTTATTAGATTCTAAATCTGAAATCCTTACTTTGTGAAAGGCGAGGATCTCGTCGAGAACGTCAAGCGCGCAGAGTGACCAAGATGCCAATGGGTATTGAAAAGATAGAATATTCAGAAAGACTCCGCAGATTTTAACTGCGCACACCCGAGGATCATCGGATCGGAGGTGACTTCATTGACATGTATAAGATCCTCAACGGATGTTTTAATTGCGTCGAGTTGTCTTTAATATTTAGGACACGAGAAAATATCCATAAACTGGAAAAAACACGATTCCACACCAATCCCAACACTTCCTTGCCAACCGGACTATGGACTTGTGAAACAGTTTACCTGCTGGCGGTTAACATAATTAAAAATACTGTAAATAAAATCAGACATATTAGAGTTAAATTCAGACAAATCATGCTGCTTGTCTGAAAAATAAAATAATAATAATAATAAAAGTTTCAAAATGGGCTAAACCGCTGGGCTAAGCCTTATTCATAGCCTTTGTTGGTACTTCGCCCAACATATCAGTCAACAAAAGACTTAGATTCTAGAAACCCATAACTGCAAACACACGTATTACACGCGTCAACCTACATTGAATTCTATATAAATATGCCAATTAATGCAGACACAGCCGATGACTAATATCATTTCTTCTGATCGAGCGGCTCCCTAAGATGCTACTACAATAAATATAAACAAGTTTACAGGATGACTGTTATATCCGCAAAGAGACTATCAATTAAAAATGAAATTCTTAATTCTAAAAACCAAAGTCGGACGACATGGGACATTATAAATAGAGAATGTAGGAACAAAACTACAAGAAACATCGAATCTATCGAATTACTACACAATCAGATAAAATATACAAATCCACAGGAACTTACAAACATCTTTAATTACCACTTCATTAATACATGTAATATCATTATAGACACGGCGAAAAGTAATCAAAGTGTGAGTCTACCGGATAGTTTGCCTGCCTCATTACACCTCTATCCGATCACAGAGGGTGAACTTAGTGCGTGTTTTAAATCATTAAAATCCAAGTCGGCTACTGACATATGGGGCCACTCCATGAAATTAATCAAGGATATATCGCCAATAATTACGCCCATCCTATTACCGATTTTAAATAAATGCCTAAAGCAAGGCATTTTCCCCACTGCTATGAAAACAGCAAAGGTTTTGCCGATATTTAAAAAAGGCAGTAAAACAGATATAAATAACTTTCGTCCTATATCTTTGTTGCCGTGTTTCTCAAAGGTCTTTGAGAAAATTATATTTAATAGAATAAATACTTTTTTAGATACTTTTAATGTTATTATAAGAAATCAATTCGGCTTCAGAAAGCATAAGTCGACCACTATGGCAATTAGCGAGTTAGTAAAGCAAATTTTAGAATCACTTGACACATCTCAAAACCCCATAGCCGTTTTTTGCGATCTATCGAAGGCCTTCGACTGTGTGAATCACCAGATTCTTCTAGATAAACTAGAGAGGTATGGTATCCGCGGTAGAGCTCATAGCCTGATCACATCATATCTAAATAGGAGATACCAAATTGTGGAAATAAACAATGCTAAGTCATTGCCAAAATTAATTGCACGCGGGGTACCTCAGGGCTCTATACTTGGACCACTACTATTTATTATTTTTGTTAATGATATCGATAGGACAATTACGCCGCCAGTAAAGACGCTTCTATACGCCGATGACACCAGCTTCTTTTTTGAAAATAAAAACACCCAGGTCTTGGAAAAGCTGATAAACGAGCAGCTTCTTGTGGCCAACACTTGGTTTGAAAAAAATCAACTTTTCATAAACCCATCAAAAACGGTAGCGATGAAATTTTCAACTACTAAAAAGAATGACAAAAATATTACGATTAAAATGGAATCAGAAAATATAAATATTGTCAGAAATACTAAATTCTTAGGGATCACTTTAGATGAAAATTTAAACTGGAATCAACATATCAATAATTTGTGTGCAACTTTGTCATCGGCAGTCTATGCTATAAGAAAGGTGAAATTTCTGGCTGGCGAACGTGCAGCGATCAGTGTGTATCACTCCTGCTTCCATTCAAAGATGTCTTATGCGATACTACTATGGGGTAATGCAACCGATACCCATCGCGTTTTTGTGCTACAAAAGCAAGCCGTTAGGACAATTTTTGGTGTAAGCAGAGAAACACATTGCGCCCCTTTTTTTATTAAAGCTGGTATCCTTACCATGTCGTCCATGTACATATATCAGTGCCTTTTATACGCCAAAGAGAATGTTTTAAATTGCGAGCTTCACTCCACTCGGCATAGCCATAATACGCGACATAAAAACAATGTGTTATTGCCTAAAGTACGCTTGACTAAATATCAAAAAACATTTTTATATATTAGTTTTAAATTGTTCAATGCTTTGCCATCATCGACGAAAAGACTTGAGATGGCAGCATATAAAATCTGCTTGAAAAATCAGTTAGTCAAACATGCCCTTTACAAACTGGACGACTTTTATGATATTGCGTCCACAATTGCTTGATTATAAATAACCATATTATGACTATACTTTCGAACTAAGTTTTAGATTTTATTGACATTGTTTTTAATTACGCATGTTTCAGTTTTTTTTTTTTTTTTATGGTATTGATTATTATTTGTTTGATTATTGATTATTTTGTAAATTTGACTATTTTTAAGTAATCACCTCTGATTACAATTATTTTTTTTCCTTTTAATTAATCAAAGCGGTTTTATCATCCAGTAAATTATGATTGTAAAATTTGACATGTTCCTCAGTATTGTGAAATGCTTTTATGGAATGAATAAATGATGATGATGATGATGATGATGATGATGATTCAAATTAACACACTTATTTCCCCCACGCGCAGAACATTGCATCATACACACCGTATAAAAAGCCATACATTCGATCGATTATTCATCATCCTCTAGCGAGCACTCATCGCGTCTATACCTCACTCATCATCATCATCTTCTGGCGACCCTCAGCCACGCATAGTACACGCGATCATCATCTTCATTCACGCACTACACACACTGCGACTTATCATTCGAGGCGTTACAACTGGCAAGCATCGAATACCTTCTGCAATAAACTACTTCAACTGCAACAAGACGACTTTTAATACGGAGAAAATCCATTGATGAGCTCCACTCCTCACTCACGAGCAATTGGAGTCTAGTGAGGGGTGGTCCCTCACACCTTAATCCTTAAAGGACCATAGGACCTATGTGTCCTAAAACTTCAAAATCTTTTTATAAATTATCGAATACTAATTGTATAGTATTTGATACTTTATAAGATTGTATAGCAAACTGATAAAGGGTGGCTTCATGATCAAAATATTCGTTATGTTCAAAAAACTTTTCTATTCGCAGGAAATTCAATGACTGACTTTAACAACTTTGTCATAGATATATAGATATTTTCATATATGCACATCAATATAAGTACCTACCTATCTATATTATAAATATATATGTCTACGTAATGAATAAATTCTATTCGATATGCACAAGAATATTGATTCAGTGATCTATGACTAAGGAAGAGATTTCTGGGGACCGATGGGATTTCTGCCATTTTTATCATAAACTACGTTTACTTACATAAAATCCTAATTTCAAATGTCATCCTCAAATTTCCAAGAAAAAATGAAGCAAACAAATGAATAGTGAATTCATGAACAATAATTGTCATTAGATATGAAGATTTTGGGTTTTAGGTTAAATTCGGGAAATGAAAGGATTTTATTGCCAAAATATAGAAGGCTTTACGAAATCTTTGAGAGGTGTTTATGCTTGTTTTTAGTATATTTGTTTTTATGGGTTGTTAGTAGCTCATGATTGGCGACTAAAACGCCTTTATGTTTTAGACGTTCTTGCAACTTGCATAAACAACATGGGCTCGATGTGGAGCGTTTCGATCATGCATGGCATGAAAAGACATTAAGTAGGTTTCTTTGAACGCAAAATATTACGAAGGATCTTCAATGCAGTGCAGAAGGATGGCACGGGGAAAACCCAAGCAAACAAGCGTGGCGGTAGTTACCGTGTCATAATATTAAAACATAATGTTATTTTAATACGTCGCGACCTTGGGATCTCGCTTCTAACATGACAGCATTTAGTAGTTTACGTACGGTTATAGTCGGACACATGAATCATGTCGAATCTACAGTATACTGTTATTTTCATATTAACCCCTCATTTTGCGAAGTAAACATTCGGCCGTCCCTTTTGTTTTGTCAGTTTGGCGCGTAAAATTGGCGAGAGTCGATGGCCTTGAGGAAAACGATCATAAGTTATAAACCACTATACGGATCATAAAAAGAATAACTGTAGAATGACCGCATTGAAATTTGAAATATAAAACATTATCTTGCGGTAGGCGACCGTGCGTCCCGCAAGGGACGTTACGGAGCCAGCAGGGAGCCATAAGGAAAATGTTGATATATATAACCGAATAATCGAGTTTCAACAAAATTCCTTGTAATTCAACAAAATTGCGATTTAGACATCACTATAAAACCGTAATTACAAAATGGTAAGGTAAGAACCAATACAACATTTTTCTCAGCGTATTATCTGCATGTTTTGAGATTCTTGAAAATTGGAAATTTCATTTGGGTAGGGCATGTGCAAAGGATAGAAATAAACAGCCGTTGATTTTTTTCTTAGTGGAAAACCTAAAGGGCATTTAAAAGTCAAACGATCAAACTACGATTGCTTGATTCTGTGGTCAAGGATCCAAATGCAGTTGGAGTGAATAACTGGAAAACCAAAGCGCAGGATAGGGTGGAATAAAAAAAGATTCATGACGAAGCTAGCTTTTCTTTCAGTGTGGACTATCAGTCGGACTATCTATGGATGTTATCATAAATATTTCCACTTTTCACATCGTCTATGCCGTCATGAAAGCTCAGTGTTCATGATAAACATCCTTTTATAACTATGCTATACCTCACGACAGTGGAGGTAGTATGCAATAATGGTTATAAGGCACTGGAGGGCATCTGCGCTGTACACAGCAAGTACATCACGTAGTTTCGATCTACGTATACGTAGATACGTATGTATAGGTACATCAGCAACGTAGACGGCCTTAAGTTATTACGTACGAGAAGCGAAACAAAGGCAAACGTCAGGCGACGCCCTGGGCGATACGAACAACCTACATTTACATATCTTTGGACTGCCCTTACACAGCTACTCTTACTGTTGCACGGTTACTATTACATAATGAACACCGCGACGCTAGTGATGTGTCAAATTAGTAAAAATTACACTACTCAAGAGTTGGAATTGAGCTTTGAGATTTCAGTAACTTATTAGGAAAAAACTTCTCACCATGAAACGTTTTCACACATACTGACATTGAATTATTGATAATAAAAAATACTTTTGAATTCTACACTCTTCTATAAGAACGATGTTGAAAAGGCCTAGTAATCATTCCTCTGAAATTACCCTTATTAATGCAAATTGAAATCTTATTTCCAAGTTAGTCAAATAAAAATCCAGCTTCATTCATAACAATCACGCCGAAATGAACGGTCTTATTTTTTAATGTTCATAAATACATCATACTGTTGTCCTTATAAATGAATAGCTGATAGGATGTAATTATATTTTCATATTAAAATAACAAAAAAATTGCACACCTCAAAGCGCAGTGCAAATACCGGTGGAAAATGAATCTGACAGTCATCGTTCTGCCACCGTGACGTTTTTACTGGCTGTCAAAGTTAGCTAATAAGCACAGACCGGAGTTGCCCAGCTAGAAAACGGTAGATAATGAATTCTGGCAACAATAGATAGTGCTAAATATTTCAATTAATTTTAAAATAGACTTATTTATTTCTTTACATTCGGGTGGTGTTATCAGTGCGATCGTACAGACAAATAGTAATTAGTTAGTTGTAATTGTACTAAGTAAGTATACGCAATAAGGAAAACATGCATGAAACCATAAATATATCTTATATATCGCATATATGCACAAAAACCCATACGATAATTCTAGATAAATACCCAAAATAGACCGAACATCCTGTGTCTTGGCATACGAAATAAACTACATTTGTTTTTCGACTAGTAACTGACCATTTCTGACAACTAAACTACTTTCAAGATTAATATTGTAATGATTGGATAAACATTACATATAGATAAAAAACATATGTCTAATAATTGTATAAATTTAAATATACGAGAAATAAAAGGGTTAGTTACATAAGAAATAAGAACAACTACTTACATGATATATACGAGTATGTCATATTATATTACACTATGAAGCAATTCCATAATGAGACGGCCTTCTTTATTCTAAGCTTTATTTTACCTTAAAATGTTCGTATGTAAGTTGTCCGTTTTAAAATTTGCAAACCATTTTTCAACCACTCCCTGGTTCTGATTGAGCTGAAATTTGGCATAGGTACTTATGTAAGTTCAGTGACAATGCAATATTATGGTACCATCGACCTGATTTGATGATGAAAACGGGATGTAGGGATTGGAACTTTTGGCTTGTTTGTTTTGTTATCATGAGTACTTGCCATCATACATAAAGAGCTGGGTCTGAAGATGGAGCCCGAAGATTGCCACTGGACCTTCCTGATGTTAAGTTCTAAGATAGTCGAGTTTGGGCTCGATTGTTTGATTATCATTATTACTTGTCATCAGAAATAATGACGAGAGTCTGAATATGGAGCCCCCCGGGGTGTCACTGGAACTCCCTGATATGAAAATAAAGCTTGTTTTAAAAAAAACTCTTAGCTTATTATTAAATTTTAAAACAATAGGACGGGTATTCGGTAACGACCTGAGAAATGAAATAAAAAAATCTTTATAAAGCAGTAACTAGCATCACCAACTCTCATATCGTAATCGCTCCCATTCTAGTTTCATTAGCATAAAATGAAAGGAGCTTTTGCCCACCTACGTGAGTGCCTAAGTGACTATATTCTACGGTGGTTGCTATAGCCTCGCCTGATTAGGTCTACAGTCAACAATCTTACATGAGATAACAGGTTGTTATTATTTTATTTTATTTTATTTATTTAATAGGTACACAAACAATACTCTAATATTACATGGCTATCGCTAACATTTTTACTTTTACTACATTTCCTGCGGTTGACGATCCCTTCCCAGCCCGGGACGAGATGCTTGACAAGCATGCTTGATCGTCTAGGGAGCCCTTTACACTTTTTGTAGATTTTAGTGTTGAATTGCCGATAGAGTAAGGGTAGTCTTTAATTTGCTTATTTCTAGGGAAACGAATAATTTGTCATTTTTCAACATTCAGTTCCATTCTATTAGATTCACACCATTTTTTCAATTCGCAAAGATCTTTCTGTAGTGCATTACAATCCTCCATTGTCAGTATTTCTTTGAATATTTTTAAATCATCTGCATACATTAGATGCCGACAGCGTAGACTCTTAGAGGGATCATCAATGAATATTAAAAATAGAAGTGGTCCGAGATTTGATCCCTGAGGCACATCATATCCCTGAGGCACACTATAAAGATAGACGGAGTAGACACGATATAAGTATGTTTAATTATCTATATAAGACGTAGTATAGCTACCTATAATTAGGTCTTATGATGCTTCGTATTTATTACATACAATAGGAGAAATATTCGGAGATACAAATGACAGTGTTAAAGGAAGTTCTACAGTGAGAAAAATAGAACTCTGTAATACACAGAAATACACATGTTTAAACAGGGATTACTTAAATTAACCTGACGCGGAACGGTGTTGGCATGACGGTAATTACCACGTCACGGTCATGTTGTGGAACCATTCCAGTAACGATACTGCCCTACGCTGTATTGTAGCAATTATACGTACAGAATAGGAATGTATATTTGATATTGCCGTGTCTTTTCAAAACGATGCATGGTCCAACTAAACGTAATGTTATAACATTAAGTCGCGACCTCGAGTTCTTCCTTCTAAGATGACAGTATGTCATTTCATACCTAAGGTCGTTAGTCGGAACGGAACGTAAGTCGGAACATGAATCATGTTGATGCTACAGTATATTGTTAGTTTTGTAATAACAGTAAGGAACATGTTAATGTATATATAATCGAGTAATGGAGTTTAAAAAAAAAACTTTGTAATTCAATAATATTACGATTGGAACATCATTATTCTGTATAAAACCGCAATAACAAAATTAACCGTATTAACAAAATCCAATATTTTCTATCTAAAATCTAGAATTTGTTTACCCAGTCCGTATTTGTACTTGTTTTGTTTTCTTTGTACCTACACCTCATTTTTTATAGATATAAATTTTACATTGTTCATATCTTTGTTATGCAGACGATACTAAGGCATGTCGTAGATCTCGAATGGCGTAGGTCTGCTGAGAGTCATATTAATAGAGATCTAGAAAGATTATTTAATCGATTAAATCAGAAGTCCTGGGACATTAAATGTCGCAGGGCTTTATAGAAGAATAAATACAATTATAGAAGTACACTACAGCGTACAATAAAAGTTGATAATGGGTATGTGTGATGAAGTTAACATTTATTGAATTTTCTTTTCGGTTCATTCGACATAACTTTTTTCTATAAGTACATAATATACTATTCTTAAAAAACTCTTAATCCCGATCATCTAAAATACCTAGCACTCGGCTATTACCGCGTCGTCATCTTCAAATTGTCTACCTCTCAAATGTTCCATTATTATCGGAAATAGATAGAAATGACTAGGAGCGAGGTCCGGTGAGTATGGAGAATTTTCAAACACCTATTCCTATGCCAGTTTCTTCAATTCGCAACTCTATACTTGTGTGGTTGGGGTATTATATTGGTGAAACAAAACAATTTTATCGAGTTTGCCTCTTCGTTGACAGCCCCCGTTACAGTAGTTAGATGACCAAGGTATTCAATCACCATGACCTCTCGACAGTCCCAAAAAAGAGAGCCCATGGGCCATGGTCTTATACCGGCGAATGCAAGCAAAGGCATTTAATTGCCGCGCGAAATACGGTGGTTTCTATTTTCGCCAACACGCTTCGGCAAGATGAAAACAGATGATTATTATTATCAAAAACAAAAGAAAACAGTTTTCCTTTTTTAGAACATAATAACAGATGTATTAGCCGTGCCTCCTAGTATTTCTATTTATATGGCTCCAAGGAGTTTGTAACCCATTATCCCTATTTTTTAACGCCCCTCGTAGTAGAAGTCCTAGTCCAAGTGCATTATGTGTCCATAAATATATTTTTTTGTATTTTTCTAACTTTTTCTATAACTTAAGTTAGTCTTAAGTATCCGCAAACAATGCTTGCGAATAAGTACAGCAATTAGCTCGCCATTTCTTACAAATAAACAATTCTTTTTTAAATATTTTTTTTATTTTAGCAAGCCTGCGACAATTAATGTTTAAGTATAAGCAGTAACTATATATATAATATAAATATACCTACTATTGCATAGGCGTATGTACTTGGCGAGGATTATAATGGATTCTCCTACCATTTCATATAACTATTGCATATACCTAATATTGCCTAGGATTCAATGGAGGGCTTCTATTGGCGTGCACGTAAAGGAAGATATAGCACTGGGATTCCATCCCCCTATACCACGTGGAGTAGTCTAATCAGACTGAGGGCGGGCGTAACAAGATGCCGAGCGAACCTCGTTCGCTGGGGCTATACAGATAAACCAATATGAAAATATGGAACGCTACAGTATGAAGACCACCTCCGATCCTGCCCACAAAGGTCAACCCTATCACACACCAGGACCTACAAGAGGCAAACGATAAAGCCAACCTGGCCGAATCGTTTTGGAGAGACGTGGCCTAACATAACACGTATATAAACAAAACACTATCGCACCGGTAAAGTGGGCACCTCTAAACATTTGTGACAACGCCTATGTCGCGTAGGAGAGACGCGCACATAAACAAAATACGAACGCCGGCCTGCTTACCGGCGAAATTGATTATATTTGTAAAAAAGAAAGAGGTAAACCGCTCTCCAAGTGAACGGTCCCTCCTCGCATCCCTATCCTTTAGCCTTAGAAATAGAAATAAGACATATAGCGTAAGCATGAGCCAGTTCTCATATGGACTGAGCACAATATATTATTACATTAGATCTTACCCCAAGCCACATATGTAAACAACACTGCTCGAACTTGACGAGCCACAAAATTGTATGATAAATTATATAAAATAAAGATAATTCTATTCTATTCAGGCTAGCAGCGGCCAACTGTCGATAATTTTTAACATACCTACTATTATTCCCATTAAAAAGTTTGTTATACATTATCTCCTTAAAATTTCTATCCCATGTTTTTTCTAGTATAAACAATTAAAACACATAATTATAATGATTCCAATGCAAGAAAAGGCCTGGGCGGCCAATGACATCATAGCTGCAAAATCTACTCCAGTGGTTCCAGCTGAGCACTGGCACATTGTTCCGTACGGCGGTCTTTAAGACAGAAATCAGCAAGATGATTGCCAACCTCCGTAAGGAGCTGATTGGCACTGTTGCAGTTTGGCCACTAAGACCCAGTTGTATAGAGTCGATCAAAGGCACGGGTCAACACCCATCCGGAGGGGGCGAGGCTACCCGCTGGTTAACTTTCCCGGTGGGCTGACCGGCGAGTGGCATAACTAGACAATGGATTGTTTTTCATCCCTTCACGGGAGACAACATGACCTAATGTCGTTAAAACTTACTGAGGTGACGGTTTCACCCGCTGTAGTTGACACCTCTAGTCTGCCAACTTCCGTCAGAAGACGGCACTACAAGAAGAAGAAGAACCCTTCTCGCGGGAGGCCCTAAAATATGTGGAGCCTATAGGCCGGTGCCTTTTTGGCCTATTGGATAATCCGGCATTGTACATAGATCGACGATATGCACTAAAAAATAAACTCATTGCCGGTGCTTGGTTTATAAATGTATGCACGCGCGGGCGTCGTTATTGATAAACCAAGCCTACCTCCTTTTATGTTTCTTTTACCTGCGTCGTCGTTACCTGGCAACACCTGTGCGCGCAGCTGATAGGCCGGCGCCGCGTGCCAATCGCAGGTGGCGTGTCGCACCTGACGCGCATGTACTCGGCGAGATGAGCCCGTTCACCTGTCGCGGCCAGGTGGAGGCTTCGCGCGCGCCGCCATTGGCCGATGCGCTAGGGCGCCCCGCCCTCCCCCGACTCCCGGCCAGGTGAGGCGCACGCCGATTGGCTGATGCGGCAGGCACACGCGGAAATGACCGAAGGTGAATTCACAATTGTAAATTTTTGGTAAATTGAAATTGATGAAAATTTCGAAATTGATGAAAATGGCGTGCCATCCTGATCCATTATCATAGTAATAAACGCAGAAACTAAAGCGCATCTCGGTTTCTGAAAGGAAGTCGTCTTTTACCATTGATCAATGATAAAAGAACCTGAATGATAACAGAACCCCCCAACTGAACCAAAAATCTCACATTTTTCAGACAATGTATGAAGCAAAAATCAATTAGCTTGTATTAGATGCTAGTTTACCTATTAGACTTGCAACATATTCATTTTCGGAATTCGGTTTAAAACGAAACGTTGATTATGTGGCTACGCTTACCCGGTAAAAAAAATATCGATTTAGAATAGAATATAATAAAATAACTTTATTGTGCGTTAAAACATAACCTAAGGAATATTACACTGGTTTTATAAAATAGACAATTTATGCACAAATGGCGGACTTATCGCTATAGCGATATATTACAGTCAACCAGTTGATAAAATAATTCCTAATTTTCACCTTACAATACACAAAGAAGTAGTAAAGTTAAATTTAAAATAAACTTATACAAATGTATGTCGATAACTTATGCTAAGGTTGCCCAGGGAAGGATAAAGGAGAGGACAAGGTGAGGTATTTGTTTAGTGGCTGTGTAAAAATACCTAAATGTTTCTTCAACAACTTTTTGAAAGTATGCAACGAAGGTGCATGCCTGATAGAGTGAGGGAGCTGATTCCATAAACGAGCAGAATGGACCGTTTGACTTTTCTAGTGATTTGAAAATATTCCATAGGTATCAGTAAATAATTTTTATTTTCTGAAGAAACAACCAAACGAACAACGGTATTCAAAAAGGGAGCTAAAATAATTGAATGACACAAATAGATTTACCTTTCAATATATTCTCTCGATATATTCGAAAAATTGAGTTGAAAATATTCCACATAGTTTTTCGATTTAGGCTTTGGTTTCCGAGAAAAAGCATTTTTAATTCAACTTTTGCAAATCCATTTTTTGTGTGGACGGTAAACGTGATTAAGGTATAGCTAGCTATGTACTTGACCCCGAAAGTTAATCCCATATGCTCGATATCCGGCAAAATTATAAAAATATTTTGTTTCAGTCCGTAACTCCAAGAGTGGAGACGCAAGGAGCCAAAAAACCTGACTTACTAGGACAACCGAAAATAAAATTTTACTTTTCCTCTAGTAGGTAGGTATTAAGCTAAATACTGCTTTTGAATGAAAAAATCTAAAATTATCTATATAATAACCCCTCGTTAAAAGCAAAAGTGAAAAGATGGATTTTTTTAATTTGGGCGCTAAAAAATAAAGAAGATCTCCATTATCTTACAATGTAGGTTCATTTCTCTAAATATTTCTCTAAATAACAGGTTAAGTTCTCTAAATATAAAATAATGTTAATAAGAATAATAAATAAATATTAACTAAATTATATGCGGACTCTAGTCTAGTTGTATGGCGTTTTTTAACGTCGGACATAATATGGATGATGTTGATTTTTCACGTTTTTTTATTTATTGCTGTACCTAAATGTCTGTACACATTACGATTAATGTTCTGTAATTATTATGTAAATAAAATGAATATAAATAATAACAATATCTTTGCTGAAGCATCAACGTGCTATTTCGTCAAAATACATATTTTTTTTTTGGTAAAATTACATAGTTTTGTAAAGTACCTATTTACAAGTCTATGTTAACTGAGTACCATCTGGGAAACTTTATTTTACTATTTTATCGAAGGCACCGTCTCGGTTAATCTAACGAATGGTTCGGGTAACAGTATTTTTCTCTGCAATTTTTGCATGAAATCATAATAATACAATGTTGTAACACTTAACCGATGTCGAACTATATCTGTCATGATTTATGAACATTAGCAAAGATCGTCATTTGTTATAATTAGATAAACTTTGAGAAATGGCTTGGATAAGCAAGCTTTTAAATTTTGGTTTTTGTTTATCAAATATTACTAAATAGTTTTTGCAAACTCTATCCTACGCGCTTGCATTAATAAAATGTAGAAAATGTACACACGCGATAATTTTACGATATGTATACGATATTTATACGATAAGTAGGTATATATTACCATTTTCAAAGCTAAAAAGAAACGTCCATACGAACGTCCAAACGTGACAATTTTAAGATCTTTTTATATTTTTATATAGGAAGTAATGTAGGTTAAGGACATACTTTAGCAAAGTTTCGAATATTTGTTCGTGTGTAGACCTGAAACTTTCCCAATAAAATCACTTTCCGGAGCGTTTATGGTCGTCAGTCGTTATTTGTTGAATGGCAACGTTTGCTCTCTTCTTTAAATACACATATAAACTACTATTTTTATTATTATTTAAATATGTAATTGGGTTCTTGAGTTTATTATAAAGAACACTCGGTTTATACATTTATTACAAAAAGAACACTCAGTTTGTCTACCCGCGAGTGCGCCACTGACACAGGTAATTTCGTAAAGCATTCCTTTCTACCACTCTACCTTTCGGCCAATCCCCGCGTCCAGCAGTTCTTCCCTGATGAAACATAACAATGTACATGACCATACCACAAATAGAATTGTCAACTACAACGGGCGAACCCGTCACCTCAGGAAGTTTTAACGATTAGTCGTTCAATCTCCCGTGAAGTGAACGCATAAGACTTTCCACCGTCAAGCTCCGCCACATGCCTGTAAGAGGCCAACGCCTTATCCGCGAGATAACCAGGTATGATACCCAGCGGTCTTACACTCACGCCCTTACTTCCAATTGCGACCAGATTACTGCGGTATCTCGACTGGTTACGAGTTCGAGGTCGCTTGCGCAGTCCTCTCCCTTACGAAGCGGTGAAACGGTGTAAAGCGAATCTTTCGCGGACCACGGCGTCCTTTGCCCGGCTGTTCACCCAGGATCTGGTAGCCGCTGGTCGTTTCAAGAGCAGTCGGCGTAAGGTCTGGAACCAACCCCACTCTATAGGAAACAGTACTGCTTCCAGACTCCTCCGACTGTTCGTCAGAATGCACAGTCGATTGGCTTACGCCGCACGGTGCGCAGACCATCCAGGAGCGCCAGAAGGTTGACTCCTAGGGGAAACTAGCCCTAAGGCCAGAGTCCTGCCTTAGAGATAACTGCTATACTGTAACCACAGTACGGATATACCAAAGAGAGAACTGGTATACTGTAACCACAGTATACAGTATATGTTCTGCAGTCTGACGACTATAAACACACACAGAAAGGATCCTCGGCGATCCAATTAGGTCAAAAACGTTTACCCTGAAGCCGCCATGACCTCTAACCATCTGTCTGCTGTGGTAGTCAAACCGCAAGGAACTTTTTTTTTTAATCCTGATGACGAACGCTGGGAAGAAACCCTTGAAACCATTCCAAGCGTGTAAGTATAGGTTAAGCCGCGCTTGAAACCGGTACTTCATCTCTCCTGCCATACTCTATAAGGCTCACCGGAATAAAGGACAAGGGCGCATGCCACCAACTTTATAGTTTCCGAGTCAACATTAATGGACTGATTTGTACTCCACCATGCAACCCTTACAGACCCATGAAATAACTGCACGTTTCAGTATCAATAGGTGCCGATAACCCCGAAATATAGCCTTTCATACAGCATCCGAAAAGGTCTCACCAACCCCCGCAAGAGCAGCATACGTAAAATAGAAACGGTATACATAGTACCTACATACCTAATTAATTCCGAGTGTTTCGGTACCTAATCCAAATTTCTAATTTCGCGATAAATACCATGTAGGGGGATTTTTTTAATGGTTTATTTAGTAAATTTTATATCAAACTTTGGTTCAAAAATATGATATATACATTAAACCATATAGGTAGATTGAGCTTACGATTTAATGATGTATTTAAATGAAAACATACAGCGTAGCCATAAAGTATTTAACATATATGATTGTAACAACAATAGTATAGGGCCGTTTACTTTTTTTATGTTTTACAAAGTTTTTTAGTTTTATAATAACCATATGTCAGTACAATAGTACAGTATATAAGCTGTAACTCTGATTTTTGTAAACCGTGCCGATTTACTCAGCCTACACCATTCCCTGGGTATTTTGGCGGAGGTATGGGTGAAAATATCCAACTAAGAACTTAATAAAATGAAAACAAAACTTATATAGTAATAATTATCTACTACTTGCAGGAAAGGTTAATAGGAAAAAATAAGAACATGACATTATTTACGATTATCTGAGGCGAATTTTACTCTCTTCCAAAACGTGCTTATGAGAGTGGACAATTATTGTTTTTTAATAATTTTCAATACAACAGGTCACTTTTTGTAAGGGCATATTTTAAAATTATAGTTTTTTTATTTTATTTCTTTGTGTGTTTTAATATTTACTAACGTTTCAATTATGCCAGCAAAATTGTTTGTTAAATCTTATGTATGACTTGTATACCATTAGATATAGCAATAAAATGAATTTGAATCTGAAACTGAATCACATAGATCGACGATATTTGAGTTGCTCCTACCAGCCCCGGTCTCCCCTACATATACGCCGCGGTGGTCTCCTAGCTTGCTGCATTGCGCCCAGGGAGCAGCTCGCTTGCTTGTCGCCATAGCGATGTCCCCGTTGACCGATGGCTGTCGTCTCGTAAGGAATTCTCACCGCGTAGCGGATCGCGTAATGATGGCGATTTGTCCCCGTCGCGAAGCGCCCGGTGCAAAAACCCCTTCTGCCCCCCTCCCCCCTCCACCTCACATTTGCAAGAGAATTTCTCTAAGGGTAAAAAATAGGCCTGCTGCGTTACGTGGCGCATTGGATCCTATAGGTATTCAAATTATTTGTCTCCTCTATAGTGGAGTAAACTGAGAAAAATATAACAATATAATACATGGAAATACGCATGTTTCAAAAAGTATTACGTATATAGAACTGTGTTCCATACGTATACATTAACATGACGCGTAACGATGTTGATGTGAATGTAGTTACCGTGACGTAATTTTAAACTATAATGTTAGTTAATTACGTCGCGACCTTGGGATCTCGCTTCTAACATGACAGCATGTGGTAGTATACGTACGGTTATAGTATGACACATGGCATTCATTTTGAAATTACAGTATACTGTTATTTCCATATTAACCGTAAGGGAAATGTTGATCCATGTAATCGTGTAGGTAATGGAGTTTCAACTTTATATTCAATAGTAGTTACGTCGAAAAAACTATTACAATTACAATAAAATTATGTATCATATTTAGCATTCCTTATTATATATAATATAAAACATCGATGGCTTTGCTATCATTAGATATACTGTAAATATTTTATTATTTGTATGCTTTAAGGTTTTCAAAAAAATAAAAAAATATATATTATAAAATGAAAATATCACAGTATCAAAGAAGAGTTCCTTATTTGAACAATGTATGTAAGTTTTTACAAAAATAATTGATTGAGGTTAAACAGTCATGATTGTTATGATATTGATTCTTCATTATTTTGTCCTACAAAATGTTGAGCAAGAAGTCTTGAGCTATGGAATACTAAAATGCCCTAATATTGTATACGTTCCTGAGTATCACTTAATAAAAATAAAGAAAATTGCAAATATTTGTTTTGGCAAAAATCTGTACATTTGCCAATTTTGATTTCCCCCCTTCACATTGTAAAATATATTTTTTTTTTTTACTGCGAATTTAATACCTTTTTCGACTGGTATCGATCATAAAGCCTTTCATTACCAGTTTACTTAATTTTTTTGACATTTTTTAACCCATATTCTTTATAATTGAAGTTTTTGTTTAAAATAGTAGAAATAGGGCATGACGAAATTCCTCGTTGGAAGGCCACCGCGCTTAAATGAGCGTCAGTTTTTGTCGAAGAAATTACAAACTTGTATAACTCGGCTAAAAATAGACAAGCCACCACCTAACCTAGTTTCATTTTAAAGGAGAAGTATGGCAGTTTGTGGTCGTACTGCACCAACATTCGTGGCTGTCGGACTTTCCAAACTGCGTACGCAAAAGTCGTCGGTTCACGACTTTTGACTTTCCTGTCTACCCTACTCGATTATATCTATTCTGACCATTTTATTTTTAACATATTATTGACTATTTCATTCATTTAACAACTTATCCTCCTACCTATTACTATTTCACAACGTACTCTCTCTCTCTCTCTGTGTAATGTTTATTTTTTTATTGTTTAAATTTAAACGGTTAGTATTATAGAGCATTTGATAATCGTATACATTTACGAAATTTAGGTACGTCCAGTAAGCACCCGACCTCCGAGGGATCGGCGGTTGGGGAAGGGGGCGGGTAGGTATGCGCCGGCCCCGATCGCCCCTTACACTCCGCACCGGCCAAGTACTATAACTAGAGCTGTCAACTACAACGGGCAAACCCGTCACCTCGGGAACTTTTAACTATATTGGAGCGCGGAAGATTTGGGACGAAAAACAATCCGTTGCCTAGTTACGCCACTTGCCCGTCAGAGGCCAACGCCTTACGGCAAGGTACAGGGAAAGGTACCCAGTAGGCAGCCTCGCCCCTGATTATCAGTTTGGAAGGATATCTTCGTCTGGAATTAACCTTCAGGGTACCTTCTGCCAAGTATAGTGTTGCCTTTATTGTAGTACTTGGACACAGCATGTATGGGGTATGCAGCAGAGCGGTCAGGGGAGGCGCACATTCGCCCGTTCCCCAGCCGCCTATTTATTCGAGGTCACGCGCTTTTTGTAGGATGTTTATCTGGATTGACTTTAATGTAAGAATTCAGATACTAACTTAAAATGATGTATAGAAGTCAGATACTCTTTTGTAATTAAAAATAAACAAATATCCAAAAATATTTTTCCGAGAAAAAATGCATTTTTTTCTTGATGAGCCTGAGCCGACACGTTCAGTTTTTGCTTTTAAATAAGAGACATGGTGTAGGTATATTAATGTGTCGTATACCAAACTTAAGTTATGATGCCGGATCAGTCAACGTATTTTAGTACCATTTCATTTGATTTGATTTGATTACATTATGTAATCTTTATATTATATACTAGCGTTAATATTTCAATGAATATCCATACGTTTTCTAATCGAATCTTCCCTCTTCAGCGAAAACTCCCCCGTTTCGTGCCGGTGTCTGAATATCTCTGTTATTCGCGAGGGAGAAGGTGGAATGTGTCCAAGATTGAGTGAATCCATCCGCGGGCGAACGGCGACTTTTTACTCGAAGCGCCCACCCATCCCCTAGGCGGGCGCCTCTAGCGTCGCGGCGACGCTCCTGTTTAGACCGGGAGCTCATTGATTACCAATCTGTATTCAATGTACATTTTATTTTATTTGGTAAACACGTTTGCTTATATTTTTGAATGTGTTTTTGTTTGTTTGAGTTTTGTTTTTTGTTTGTTGTTATAAATATGAATATGCTAATGAATATATTGATGTTTATAACCAGCGTAAATGTGACATGATACCTGGGAAATACTATATCTGAAGAACTTTCATTTCAAGATTTTTTTGAAAAATATAAGCAGGTATTTAAATTAGTTTTCAAGCGAATCCTTCGATAAGGAACAAATTTATAAATAAGACGCAAAAAAGTAGCTTGTTGTCTTGGACATTCAGGCTTTAAACTGATTAAAAAAACTTTCAGGCGCGATTACTCTTACAATGTAAGCGGTGAGTGTGTTTTATTTAAATTTAAATATATTGAACGAGTAATTCTCTATCGCCGCACTTAGCCACATTTTTATTTAGGCCCTAAATTAAATACAATTAAATAAAAAGTGAGAGCGCTTCGAGAGTTACGCTGAATATGCTTTACCGTTACCATCCTTATACCACCACTGCGTAAAGACAGTTTTATTTTGTAAGCACTGCGATCGACAGTTCAGTTTCCGTCCGCTCGCCTGTGCGTTCGCACGTAGAATCTGTGCCTCACGCTTCATCAACCCTGGATTTTTATTGGTCAACTATCTGTACCCAGCCACGTGTTGCTGTGGCTCAGTCTGGTTATAAGGAAAATAGAGAAATAGAAAGCACGTTTTTAATCTATTTAATTTTACAATGTTTGTGGATATATATTTTTTTGTGTTTTTATTGTCTGTGCAGAGATTTTCTGGTTTGCCGATTCTAGAACACGCAACATATAATTGACAACGTGAGAAACAATCCGTGTCTAGATCTAAACCGTACAATTCTAAAGATTGGCCCTGAGCTTTGTTAATACCTAGTGGTTACAAAAGACAATAGAATTGGGATTTGCAGGCTCTTAAACTGAATTGGCATATCCGTTGGTGTCATAGTAATGCGTCGAAAGAGGATATCTTCACCTTTGAATGGTTCTTTCAAGATTTTTACTTCTACGACGTTGCTTATTTTTTTTTTACTGCAAGCCGCGTGCCGTTGGAAAGTTTCGGATGTTTAATATTTCACATCACAACTGGCACGCTGAATTTCAATTGTTGTAGGTGCGGTGGTATAATTGTAATATGGTTCTTATTATAATATTTTCAGTGTAAACATTATTTCTGTTTCATGTGTTCAACGGATTTGATATAATAAATTTTATCTGATAAAAACATCATAAAAATAATGTTTCCATCTGTTGCCTTTGTCGGTTCCTTTTAGTGAAGCTCGTAGAATTCGTTGTTTTCTATTATAAAATATAATTTATTGTTATTCTATACTCGTTCAAATATATACGCAATGTTAATGAGAAAATTAAGACTTCTCTTCTTGTTTTAGTTTTTATAAATTAAGGACGATTCTCTATATCGGCCTCCGACAGTCGGTGTTGTAATAAATAGTACGGTTTAAATTAACCATATCAGCATTACCTGCAATACCTGAAGTTTATTTTACTTGCCTTGTTGTACTACTTTATTTTACTTTGGGTTTTATCAAAAATAATTAATTTTAAAGAGATAAGCATTTTTTTTATTTTACTTGTTTATCCATAATTCCAAATACAAGTTACAACAAATCTTTTTCCGAGCAAACATTTTTCAATAAGTGTTCATATATTAAATTTGGCTCAAAAAGGAGTATCATTTCTTTGTCATAATTGTTAACCACCTTCTTCTTCTTCTTCTTCTTCCTAGACCCTGTCCCATTTACTTGGGGTCGGACTTCCTTGTCCTTCTCCTCCACTGAGCACGATCCTGTGCTGTGTCGTCGTCGCATCGAGCTTCTCTCAGTTTGTGTAATTTCATGGACAAGGAATAAAAAGTGCCTATGGTGTTTTACGGCCGTTTCAAATTTCGAATTTGAAATATAACTGTTTACCACCTCACTGGTAATTAACCTAAGTTGAGGTGATACTAATATCGTTAAATAATTTCCGTTGAGAGGGCAAGTCTTATCTATCTTTAAATTACTTCGGTATTTTTTTAAATAATATTTTTCTAGGAATTTTATGAGTGAGGTCGTTATAATATATTAAAACGAGTTTTATTCGTGAGCCCGGTGATTAGTTTGAACAGCAATGGGCTCTCACACTAGTAGCTCAAGGTATGCCGATTCGTTTGCATTTCCCGCCGCGCCGAACAGCTGAACGATTTCGCGCCACTGCCTACTGGGCAGAGTTATTTTTTCCGCGTAATAGAGCGATAAATCTGCGAGATGTCAAAATATTTCGCTGAATCGTGAGACGCGTCGTGGATTCTGAATACTGGGGATATCGCGAAAAGTCACTAAGGATCGCCCTTGTATTTATACCTATATATCATATATATATCATGTATAATCGTGTATAAATATATATTATATATCATGTTTGATTGTGTATGTATATCTATGCATACATAAGTCAGAACAGGGCAACTGGCGGAAATATCAAGGGGTAATATCGGTTGTAAAAACCCTGAATATTATAATTTTGTAAGGAAAATAAATAATAAATGTTCGATAACTAGGTATGTGTACCTACATAGTTGTATTTTGTGGGGTGATTTCTTAACCACATTGAAATATTTCAATCGATTTGATTAAAAAAAAACAGAAAACGGAATTATGAAAACTTAGTATAATACCATAAATATTAGCATTAGCCTACAGCTAAGTTGAAATAAACCTACCTACATATATTTGTTACTCATTTTACAAAAATACCTACAAAAGTTATTGAATTTTGAGTTATTTATTTTTTGATTATTATAAAATTAAAAAAAAACTGATTTAATTCGATTCTTACAGACCCTGGTATAATGTTAAGCACAGCAATACATGACCTATACTACAACCCCTATAGCATAATCAAAATAAAAGTTATAATCAACAAAAAATAACGTGTGAATAACGCCTATATTTTATGAGTAGAATGCTGCTAAATATCGACAAAAATGAGATGCATGTAAAAATAAGATAATTAATAATTACAATTTTTAAAATAAAATATCTCTGTGAGAATTTCTAAGTCAGTAAGCTGGTGAAACCTTTAAAAGATTTTGAAAATCTTTCATATTTCAATAGGAAATAAAATTAATTCGTAAAAAACAAATATATAATGGAATTTTGTCGAAATTTAATAAAAAAAAGGTACACTCCGAAAGGAATTTAATTCATTCAAAATATTCTTTAATTTATTGAATTTGATGTCCAGTAAGTTATGTTCAGTGTCATTTTTTTTTAATGATAGACGAATGAAATTTCTTTTTGAACTTTTCACTGTCATTCACCGTGTAAGTTTCGTAGTATTTAGGAGATTATTAAAGTGAGACCCTTATCAAAGCGCACTTTAGATCTTTATTACAAGCTTTATATTCACTTGCAATGTCCGTATGTAAGTTGTCTGTTTCAAAATTTTCAAACCATTTTATAACCGCTTTCTGGTATCCGAACGAGCTGAAATTTTACACACTTATGTAAGTTTAATGACAATGCAATATTATGGTGCCATCGAGCTGATATGATGATGGAGCCGGGATGTAGGGACTGGAACTCCCTGATGATAAATGGTCGAATGTTATCATGAGTACTTTCCATTACACATGATGACGAGGGTCTGAAGATGGAGCCGGAGGATTGCCACTGGAACTCCCTGATGGAAAGTGCTAAGATAGTCGAGTTTGGGCTCGTTTTTTTTGTTGTCTTGAGTACTTTACATTACACATGGTCTGAAGATGGTACCACTGAAACTCGCTGATGGAAAATAAAGATTATTTTTTCATTTCTTTTTAATTTTAATTTATATCTACATGAAACTTATATTCTTCTTAATATCGAAGCAAATTTAGTGTAAGAATTGATGTTTAAATTGTGCCGACCTATGAAACAATTCCTAGTCTCAGTGGTTATGAATTACTATATGCAAAAATAGTAAAGGACACACGTGGAATGAAATCTAGTGTATCACTGTGGCCCCAGTAGTGGCGACTCCCAGAGGCGATCTGTCAAAGCGCCCGGGAAGCGAACCCTGTCCATTTGTCGGGTAGACGGCCACTCATATCTCAACAGTCGCGTGCTGCATACATTACGCCACGAACCGGCAGATTGGCCGGATGCCTCGAGTCACTTTTGTTCACTGGCAGACAGGTGAATGCCACAAATACTCTTTACTTAAACGTATTATCAAACTCCGCACACATAATGGTTGTAGACTAGAGTCCACAGAATAGTTGTAGACTATATAGAGCAAATGCGAATACAACATTTGTAGGACTCATTTTGTTTTAAAAATACACGAAAATAGCAGGTCAAGAAAAAGAAGACACTGATGAATAGAAGGGTACCTAGGTACTTAGGAATCATACAATATACAGCAGCGGTAAATAAAGTGTAATCTAAAGCTGTCTTTAAGAATTACTGCTTTTTGTTAATAAGTTTATAAGGTGATAAAAAAGTGAAAAAAGCAGTCTTATAATTTAAAAAGAATGAGCGCCACCGCATTTTGTAGAGAAAATACAAAAATATGTTTTTGAAAAAACTACAGAAATAACTATTCCTACAAAAATTTAAGAACCAGAGGAAGGTCACAAAAAATTATTATTACTTGTTACGCCCAGCAGTAGGTTTCCACAAAAAAATAAAACAAACGACTTCAGTAGACCTTCTTTAATACATTTGCTTCTTTCTCAAGATGTAAATATGTACTGGCTGACTCGCACATATTACGCGCAGAGCAATCTAAATAAATCCAAAGAAACTGGTTTCATGTGAGGCATGAATGCTTAAATCCCCGACGAATCAATTCATCCGGCGCCGGTAGTCTCTCGAGTTTATTCGAAAATCTTTAGTTTAATATTGCACTTATAGAAAGTGCCTGAATTGACTGAATATACCGAATCTACTGTATGTAGTGAAATTTTGTTTTAAAATAAAGCGCCGCTAATCCGGCTTTAGTATAGGACTTAAAAAACTTGCGTCCTGCCAGCGCATGAGAGAAATTAATGCCCCTCGCAAGCCATTTTGAAGCCGAATGTCAGTGGCCGGAAGTGTGCCTATAGCCTAGCAAGAAAGTAAAAATAGGGAAAATATTTTGATTAAGGATATAACGAATAGTGATTTCCTCACATTTCTAATGTAACATTGCAACACTGACCTACTCATATATAAAATCGAAGACTATCGCGGTTGCTTGACATTATAAATAGAATAGAAAACGAATTTACCGCGTGAAATTTGTAGCACCCGACGTTTCGGTGACGTTGCAGCCGCCGTTGTCCAGGGTAGACTGTCTAGACTGCAGTCTAGACAGTCCAGGGTAGACTGCAGTCTACCCTGGACAACGGCGGCTGCAACGTCACCGAAACGTCGGGTGCTACAAATTTCACGCGGTAAATTCGTTTTCTATCCTATCTACTCATATATGTTGTTGAAAAACTCAATTACAGCAAATTTTTAAGTGCATTTTTCAGATTATGAATGTTTGAGAGAAAACATTTTTATTATGACAGAAAACAGAGGAATGAACCCAACATGCAAAATGCACAAAAACTGATTTCTGTTATAAGTTCCAAGAATCCAGGCTTATCGTGAATCCAGGTCAACTTGACGAAGATTAGATCTAGCGCCTTAATTGCCAAGCATGGGCACAATTATCCGACCAGTACAATTTTCTGAGTAACATAGTAATGTCTTGTGTAACATAGTTGTTTTATCAACAAAAAACCGTAGAATCTTTTGTTGATACTTTCAATATTTTTGGTTTTCGTTGTTAAAGTAGGTATACTATTACAGTATTACTCTGTTTTTATTACAATTAAAGCCGTACAAAAGCAGTGGCAACGAGCAATTGACCGGATAACAAAGAAAAAAAAGGGCTTACAATTTAAATTTATTTGAATTTGGATTTGTGTCTTGAAATTAAGTTATCCCTAATTGCCCAAAATGTAAATAAATGGAAATTACATTTTATGTAGGCAAATATCTTATGTAATATAATATATCATTGACGTACAACTCTAACCTACTGACAAGTTAAACTCAGTCAGTAGGTTAACAGTGTAATCTCTGAACCCAAGCACGCTTCGCAAGTATGTAATTCAACGTATGCACTTGACGTTATGATAATAATAATTCCGTTCTCGTTTATCGCCCGACTGTACTTGACATATTATTATGAAAATTGTTTTCCCGCAGAAAATTTTACATACCACAGAGTTTACATAAAACTGGCCGAAAACGACCGTGATACTATTTCATGGATAACATGATTTAGTGGGTTTGTGATATTTTTAAATTATGTGTGAATTCACATTTCATACATCCATTAATTTATAATAAGCACAATAGGAAGATGACAATGTTGATTCGTATCAAAACATTAATTATACATGATAGATCAAGAGTTACTGACATAAAAATCGACGAATTTAAAAATACAAATAACATAGTTCAAAATCTTTATTAAGGATCCATCTTTTACTTTCTTTGGAGCTCCACAGGGATCTATACTGGGCCCTATTCTGTTTGCATTTTTACCTCAAATATTGTTTTTGTTATTACAATTTTTATGCGAATGCCACTCAATTTACGCGTCAAGCTTATCTTTGTGATCCTGGTTTGGCTTTTACCAACATCAATTTAGATATAGAGAGGCTCTCTTTCTTCATCGAATTAGACAGATATCGAAATAATCCCACTAAATTTGGCTATATGATTAAATAAAAACAAGTCAGCGAAATTTAAGATAGCCAGCACAGGATTACCTAGCATTTTGGGAAATTCTTCGTCCATCCTCGTAATTTCCTCGGCACGAAAACTTGGTATTATTATTTCTAATCAAGTTTTAGGTTTGAGGATCATTTTCGCAAATGAGTCAGTTAAGCCTGAATGTCCGAATACTCTCAGACGCACTTATCTTCTCAATATCGGACTATGAAAACTGTGCCTATATGTATTAAAAAACTGAGCAAAGACCAAATTCTTCAAAATATTTAAGCTAGATTTTCTTTTGGTTTATATATTTATTAAATTACACCCCATAAAAAGCGGAAAGTATTGTATAAGAATAATTTAATAACAAGAATATCTGATTTTGCAATAAAAAATATATTTTACTTTAATTATAACTCATAGAAAAAGCGAAACATGGAAAAGTCATTAGGTTTGATCACTATTTCCCCTCACAGTTCCTCTTTTGCGACAACCGGAGGCTTATCGAGGTACCCCACCTCTGGACCTGACGGAAAAGACTGATGAAGGTCCAGGGTCACCGCGTAGGTCTTGATCATTTTTTCCCGTCACACGTTTTCTTCTCCCTGTATTTAAGGGACTACTATTATCATTGTTTCGAAAGTCATTTATTCTTTGATTCGTTTGGGATCAAGCCACAAGATGTCATTTTCGCAAAAAAATAACGTTGATCGTTTCCCCCCTTTATATATAACATATAGGTTAGTTTTAGATACCATCACCTTGTGAAGGAGGTAACTTTTAATGAAAAAAATTAAAAAAACCAACAACAAAAAAAAATATTTTTTGTCAAATTTTTGAATTGTATCTATTCAAGAAAAAAATGAGAAGCATTTAGTGCGCTGCGCCATCTAGCGGTAGGTAAAATACATTATTAACGATATCAGTTATCAGTTATTAAAAATATCAATAATGTTTATAGTCGCTAATAAACATTAGTAGCGATATTTTACCCACCGATGGCGCATCGTGCTCAACGTTTTTAATACTTTTTTTCTAATTTTCAAATATTTTTTTTTTGTTTTTTCCACAAATATTGATTAAAAGTAGATTATTTGCTTGTACTGAATCACCCATTTTAAGCATGCCGGTAACTAAAAACTCAACCTGTATATTGATTTATTCGTGTATAAAAGAATTAGGAGATTATATGGTGTATCAAGGCGTAAATGGGAGTAAAGCTACGGGGATTTCTAATAGTGGTCAGTTTCTTTCATTAAGGGCGTTCGCGTGGTGTTTTAATCACCGTGGGCGAGAATGAGGGTTTGGGAAGAGCTGGGAGGGCGAGGGCGGCGGTTCGTAGGCGGCTACGAAGCGACACACGGGGATTACTCGCTTTCAACGTTCGCCTGATGAAAACCTCGCCCGTCCGCATTTCATCTGCTTGTTTTTCCCGCTAATATCCGTATTAATAACGTGTTGGAAACCTTTAACAGCAGGTGTCTGCTCGCCTGACGTGTGATCCCTCGCAACAGGGATTAAATGTATGCGTCCATATATATTAATATTAAATTAAATGCGAATTCATTAATTTAGCATTTTTTTAAAATTATATTACGTCTGTGTTACTACACAAAGTATTGGGTTTATATATTATATTATGATGAGTGCGTGCTATAGGGATGATAAATAAAGTGTATAATATCTAATATAATTGTTTTTTTTTTTAATTGAAATAAATCGAAACTCGTTTCAAATGATTTTAATTCAAAAATAATATTACTGCAGTAATGCTGACATCCCACTCGATCCCAACAGCTACGTCTCTATTTTTACGGAAAAGTATGTAAATATACAAACTTGTTATTAGATATTGACGTCACTCATTAGTAACAGTTAGTCCTGTAACTACTGACCATTATTACAGACGTGTTATTATACAGTTTATTTGAATATTGAAAATCGCCCTATGTAGCCATCAACACCTATTTTTTTGCGATTTTTCTATCTATGTGCCAGCGAAAACGAGCTTCCTTGACGTTCAATCAAGTCATCGAAGGAAAAGTCGTTTCGTACGGGCACGGCTAAAAATTTCTGGTTGCCAGATGTCAAAAAAATTAAATCACTAAGTTATAAAAGTAACACTTACATTTCTAATTTTGACCTACCCGGCTGACCACTAGACAAGAAGGAAAAGTATTGTGAACGCGCAATTTTCTTTTTCGAGATGAAGACGGCTATATAAATTCTCACCCCTTGACAATTTCCAGACTGAAGTCAGTCTGTGTGCGTGTCTGTGTGTATGTGTATGTGAGTGTGTGTGTATTCACGATAGCGTGCAAACGCTTCATCCGATTGTGCTGAAATTTGGCAGACATGCATCATTCGATCATGGAAAGAGTTGGAAAGGTTATGGTTAAAATTGGTCCAGCAGAGGGCGCGCTGCTAGTCATATTTTAATTTCAAAATATTGGACTTATGCACGCGAAATTCGGTGCAAAGGTGCCATGTTGGGCCGAAACGAAATTGTGATTTTTTTGTTGATATATCTTATATACAAGCTGCTCAAATAGTATAATTTAAAGTGCCATACAAAGGTATGAGGGGGGGGGGGGGATCAAATATTTAAATTTGCACCTTTGTATATTAAATCTTCATTACGTCATATCGCTCCTTCATTCGAATGTTTAACGGTGATTTGTTAAAATTGAACCGAACTGTACATTTTTTCTTATACTCAGGGAAAAGATCTTGTGAATCATTCATTTATATTTAACATTCATCCAGAATCAAACCTGCAACCCAAAGTGGCCACCGTCACCACCGAGCTTTTCATATGATGTCAGCGATCTTTTCAGGCATTATTAAAAACGTCCAGGCAGCCCATAGACGGGCATATTAGTGGCGAAACAGGACGGTCAGAACCGGGGGTGCAATGTCGGGTGGGGTCTGGGGGTGGTCAGGCGACCCGGCTGTGGAGTCACCGTCCTCAGGAGCGGTGACGGGATCGTGTTTTTGCATATCATGGCGCGCGTCTAGGCACATAATAAGAATGGGATGTGTGTGTATGAATCAGATGCGACACATTTTGAAAAATCGGTGAATCACCCCCTATTTGTTCTAGTGGCGATTTGTTCTAGTATAATGAGGTGCTCTCGTACTATGACATACATATTTGCAACGGCGTTATATTAATTTTACTGAACAAGAAGCTTTCCGAATTAAAAGAATACGAAGAGATACTTCCAAAGTTTGGTTATTTTCTCAGGTCTACGCGAGATGCCTGATCGAAGTGTGATATCACTTGACATGTTGCATCCGGCGCGCTGCCATCGGCTTCAATACGCTTTTTATTCGAGTTTAATTAAACACATTTAGCAAAGGTTACGCACATTCAGCAACACATACTTAGGTACAATTTTTACATACCTACATACATGGATAAACTATTAGATTTTTTAAAATGGATATGATAGAATTAGTACAGTACAAAAAAGAAGATTTCTCTACAAGTTCTGCAGCCTCCTACATGTTCGATGTCGGCCATTGTCTCTATGCTGTTGTGCATCTGCATTCATTGATGTCTGCGCATGCTCAGGGTTAATGCTAGATTTATTTGTTTTGAAGGATGGTTTCAAATATTTAAAATATAATTTGGAAGTTCAGTCTTCTTGTATTTTTTTAATACGTATTTCATCTTAGAAGTAATTATTATTTTGTATTATTTCTTTACCTTATTACTTTTTTCTGTTTTAGTAGTAGTGGATATTTACGTAAAAATCAATTCTAAGTATGTTTAGATTTATTTTTGTAATAAAAATGGAATTATCGCGAAATGGATTAATTATATTACTAGGCAAATATTGTGAGTACCTACCGAAAGAGTAAACTGTTACTGCATGGATTTATATCATAGCAGTGAAAAACAAAGAACTCGCAGTTTGGAATACGACCGCACAAAGAAAAATATAATGATCTAATGTCAAGGATTACGTATAAGACTAGGACTGTGGTCCATACGTATGAGTTACCATGACGCGTAACGATGTTAGCGTGACTGTAGTTATTGTACCGTAACATTAAATCATAATGTTATTTAATTATGTCGCGACCTTTGGATCTCTTCTAACACGACAGCATTTGGTAGTATACGTACAGTAATAGTCGGACAATAAATAATGTTATTTCATTACGTCGCAATCTTGGGATCTCGCTTCTAACATGACAGTATGTAGATTTATATGTACGGTTAGTCAGAGACATCAATCATGTTGAAACTACAGTATACTGTTATTTCCCTATTAACCGCACTGAAAATGTTGATACATATAATCAAGTAATGGAGTTTCATGAAATTCCTTGCAATTCAAAAAAATACGATTGAAGCATCGTTATTATGTATACAATTGTAATAACAAAATGGCAATGTAACAATCAATCCAATATTTTTTCAGTGCGGCGCGGATTCTCTCTTCGAACGCAGACATCTGAGGAGGTCGCCAATCTGTCGAATTATTGTGCTTGACATATCTGCTGCGAACGCGAACAATTTTTCGCCTAATCTGTGGTCTAGGTGAACAAAATATTAATACCGAGAGCGCGAAACGAGTAGATTTAGTACAGAGCTCGGGCTCGCTTGCTAATGGACATGGTTTTGCATGGGACTCCGCTACGCCTAATCAAAGAGGAAAAGGGTAGCCCCCTAATATTAAGGAAAAGGTAGCGTTTTACGGATGAATTTAATGTTAGATCCACGAAGATTAATTACGAGGAATATCACCCTGGGAAATAAATCTGATATTAATCCCTATTTCAGTCGGGTGGTAACAGAGAAAAAATACTTTGCACAGGCAATTATTCTTATTTACTGTAATTGTATATTTATAATTTTGCATTTATTTTAGCTAGATTATCAAGAAACGCATGTTAAATGTTGTCATTAACCCGGCGGTTTCCAAACTTTATTAGTCCGCAACTTACTTACAGGTTTATTATTTTGTCCCGGCATCCTTGTCTAAATATATGTGCAATGACGTAAAACAGGTACCTACAGGAATGAAAACATTTCTTACGTTATATCTCACAACGTGAAGCTCACATTAATTATAATTTAATCACAAGAACCATCAAACTAAAATACCAAAACATATGAAATAAATGGTGAAAACTATCAACGATAAGTAAAATAATGTGATGGATAAGTATGCTATCGTCACACTTTTTTTTTAAACGCCAGAAACAATCTCATTTCTCGATCCACATTTTTAGCGAAATTTGCTTTTTATTTCAGCTGTAGCGGAAATTCCGGCTTCGCATAAATAGGTAGTCGCAAAGAGAATGAGGACCCTTACAGCAAGGATCGTAGCATCATGAAAATGGGCAGCTGTATGTAGTTCTGATGACAATACAATAATATGGTACAGTCGAACTGATCTGATGATGGAGTCGGAAGATATGAACTGGAACTTCATGATGGAACATCGTATCATAGCTGTGTTTGGACTTGTTAGAAAAGTCTTGGAATGCACTTTAACCACGATTAGGTTTCAAGGTCTGATAATGTGGTTTTTATGTGCATTTATAAAAGCGTGTTTTTAGTGTTTTTTTTTAAACTATTAATTTACGTTTTCAGGCTGTTGTAGCAAGAAAGTTCAATTACACTCCCATCTTTCTGTGAAGTAAATTCTAGTAGAGCTTGAACACGGAAAAGATCTTATATCCATGCAAATTTCTCTACATTATCTTTTTCTAAGTATTTAGCAAACCAGTCAGTGCGGTTTGAGCGGTATTCCCAAAAGTCAGTCAGAATGAGCTTGAGAACTGAACCGGTTGCGTTCGCAGGATTGCTTGCGGCACCCCTGTTTATTATATACGGCGCCTCGGAGGTCCGCAGCGCACACTTTAGGTACCTATAATATATTTAGTTTATTAAAAAAAAATGTTGAAATGGTCCAGATTGTGGATACATCACATCTTGTAGATTACGATTATACTGACGGTTGGAAAACAAAGTTACGGATGAGCCACTTAAATAAACTTTACAAGAGAAATAAACTTTCGCTGATTGCAACGGTATATAACGGAATTTCAAACAAAATGACTCGTTAGTAAATTTGGCTTCTAACCATCGAAAACAAAAGCAGCGAGTGGGCTACTTCAAGATAGATATGATTGATAAAATAACCCTTTTGTTGGTAATGAGTTAAACTTCCCATGATGCAAAAGTCTACAGTTATAAGGCAGTACCTACCATTTTAATGTGCCTATTATTAGGTAACATGGTGGATCATTCTATACATTAGGTTGTTCATCTAGTCGTCGCTGTGTATAGTAGTGCTAAATGTGCCTTTGCGGCTGCGGCTGAAAAAATATATTATATTATACAAGGTTTAGCCAGTGCCCGCAGGGCACATATTTTTTAAAAATATACATATACATATACATTCAAATGCAAGAGAGCAACAGAAAATGAATTTACAATCAAGAAAATGCCATTATATACTTCTAAAGTTATATACACACCTGTCTGAGCTTAGGTTACATAGCGCATACATTAAACGCAAATGTTTATCTAAAGCTATTGTGCTAAGCAAAGTGCAACCGAGGCCGCCTTGCTAGGCACCCCTGTATTAAGATGACCTCACTACAGGAGTGTCACTAGAGTGCCAAGGTTGTGTCAACAAAAAAATAAGATAACATATATTTTTTATTGTTATTTTTTATTAATTTTTAATATTTTAACCAATTATCTAAACCGCAGACTAAAATTTACCAGCGCGAATCCCCTCTTTTGCCGTATAGAGGTGACTATCGCATCACATTTATACGAGCTCCGCCCGTTTCACTGTAAAAATTGCTATTCACAATGCTGGTAGGCAGATAGTTTCGTATTGAACGAACTGAAATGATCGTCTTGTGATTAAGACTTTCAGGTGTTGGCAACGATCGATTTTCTAACAACGTAATCATACGGCTAACAATTTTTGATTACCTAATAAAAGTTTTACAAATACTAAATTAAATTTAAAGTTAGATACATATGGAGGTACATTTTTTATTAGCCGTAGAAATTAATTATATTAAAAGAAATTAAATGATATTACTTTTAAATAATATAAATTTAGGTAATAGAAGGGTATATGACTTAATAGATGGTAAATTTTTTTATATCAATAGTCAGATAGTCAGATAAGGTTAAATATCAGTGACATAATACATATATAAATGATATTACATATGTACACTTCGAGACACGTCTACTAAGATTACAAAAAAAAACATATAATAATTTTGTTATTCGTTTGTTTTTTGTCCTATTTTTGAACTGGAAACCTTCTGGTTTTAAGAATCATACTGCTTACTCGACCCCTCAGAGGTCTATGTTTCAAATTTCAAATTTTAGCCCAGTCCGAAATGGCACATTTTCAATAGTCTACAATTTGAATAGTCATTTACAATATTCAATAGTCTAAATGGTTTACAGAGTCTTGTTAGAATATCTTTAAAACTTTGTGAGGGTATCCTACCCACTAAAATCAAACTAGAAAAAGTCAATAGTTAGAACTGTTAGAACAGTTTTATATCTATTCATTTCCATAAGCGATAAAGTCCACTCAAGACGAAATCCAAATGACCTGGAAAGAGGATGTGCGGCTTCGTACGACTAGCCATATCCGTTGTCCGATGTCGGTGTCGGTGAAATCAATCAGGCCGAAACGTGCGTCCGAAAAAGTGAACCGACCGATAACCGGACCGGATGGCGAGATAGCGAGCATTTAGTAAACGCGTAGATAGGCTGTTATAAACTAAAGTTTTTATGGGTTTTCGATATACCGTATATCCAAGAGTATTGTCGTCTGAGACAATGTTTGTCATGCTTGCCTGCGTTTATCGCCATGATCGAATAGCCAACGGGTCATTTCTGAGCATAGGTGACAACATGTCAATATTAACGGAATTATTGGAAACCATACGTTTCCAGACATTCCCGGTTGGACCGAATTAGCATTGCCTGACGTGCGCAGCCGCCCAGAGCCGCCCGGGGGCAATTCTCCCGGCACCCTGCAGATCGCAACTGCATAGCTGCAGGCAGAGTTCTCTGGGGCTTTGCAAGATAGTCTGTTTGTTTGTTTGTATTCCTAATTGTGAAATTTCACAATGGGCGGGTTTATCGTCATATGACAATCTCTTACAACCAAATCTACTTTGACGTGTTTATATGTGTGTGTGCGTGTAACATGTGTGTCTTGTTATTGCATTCGATCGACAGAATTGAAAATGCAATTCCGTTAATTTGATCCCAACGGAAAATGGTGACCCAGCCGGGAATCGAACCCGAGACCTTACAATGTAAGATCAGGCGACCTAACCACCATGCCATCGGGCAGATAGTTCCCTAATCATAATCATAATCATAAGTTTTTTATTCAAAATAGTACGAAATCGTAACTTTTTGACGTCAATAATGCATACAAACATACATAAATGATATAAAGATTAAATTATTGTGACTTTACAACAAATTATTGTGACATATAACGTGATATAACTCATCGAGGAAACCATTTTATTTCCAAGGGTCTTTGTCGTCTAGATAATCATTTATTTTATAGTAGCCCTTTGAGTACAGCTTCTTCTTAATAAATGACTTAAATTGTATCACAGATAAATTTTGCACGTTTTCTGGGACTTTATTTTAGAAGCGTATACATTGCACTTTGAATGATCTTGTGGTTTTGGAGAGTCGACTTTTATGGTCAGCAAGTTTATTTTTATTTCTAGTATTGACACCATGCCTATCAGAGTTTTTTAAAAACAGTTCTTTATTTTTATGCACATACATTAAGTTTTCATAGATGTAATGAGATGCAAGTGTCAAAATATTGATTTCTTTAAATTTTCCGCGTAACGACTGTCTAGCACCTAATTTATAAATAGCGCGGATAGCTCGTTTCTGTAGTATAAATATTTTATCAGCGTCAGTAGCATGACCCCACAGCCAGATGCCATACGACATCAAGCTGTGAAAATAGCTGAAGTAAACCAGCCTCGCGGTATCTATATCTGTTAAATTACGATTTTTTTTTACAGCACTTTTTTACAGCACTTTTTTTACACCCTCTTTGATGAGGCTACTGAATGAGAGTAGAACCATGACTTGGACCGTACAACAACAGACTGGTCTTCAAGAGTCAAACTGGACTATACTTGTGTGTTCATCATCAACAGGGTAGGTACATAAAAACCAGTAAACAGGCAAGCAACTAGTTGTTAGACCCAGGTACTGATGGCCTTGTGGAGCGCATGACTGGCAACGGAAATTAGATGACCGAGGCAAATATTGCTTTAAAGGCTTTAAAGTTTTACAGGCCCTGACACATATGTACCTATGGCCTATCTTTTCCTGTTTCACAAAGCAATATTGAAGCGCCTGTTTGCGTGGAAAGTACACAGTGGATGTTGTCCGCCCGGACGGCCAACGAGGTTACACTTAACCTACGCTTATTTCCTGCGCAGGACGCCCGTTTATGGTGCGGTTTAATGAAGCGCGTCATTTACTTTTCTGCCACGCAGAGATGGCCGAGGCGAGTGGCCGACCGCTTCGCTTTTTATTTTCCCCATTCTTACGGGGAGGCGAGTTCGTTATGCGAGCCACTTCCAATCGAGGGGAAAGAAAACAACATGACGACGATAAGGAAGAGGGGTAGAAAGTGGAACAAAGCAAGACGTCTTCAAATTTTAAACCCCGGTATAATAAGTTGAGCTGCAACTGTTGAAAACCTACCCTAATTTAACCTATAGATCCGACGTTGGAAAGGGCCGAGTCGTTATTTATAAAATATCTATTAGTTTGTATGCTTGTTTGTTTTTATTCTTTATTGTGAAATCACAATGGGCGGGTTTATTATAATAAGACAATCTTTTGTAACCAACCCTACTATGACGTTTTTATATGTACCTATGTGTGCGTGTAAGATGTGTGTAAGTATGTATGTGTGCGTGTAAGATAGGTGTGCGACAGAATGAAAATGAAATTCCGTTAATTTTATCCCAACGGAAAATGGGGACCCAGCCGGGAATCGAACCCGGGACTTTATCATGTACGATCAGGCGACCTAACCACTATGCCACCGGGCCCTTTTATTTGGCCCATTAGTCACAGGCGTGACTGACGTTGATTAGCCTTATGTGCCTATACAATACAGCTACACATAGGTACATGTATAAAACCATATCCAGAAGAGTCGAATTCACGGCGAATCGTTACGCGCGTCATACGCGCATATGTTTCGGCCAGAAGGAGCGGACGACACGCTAATAATAAGGGACTGATATTTAGTATTTAACATTGAGTAAGACGGGACTCCACACGAATGGGTAAGTCCACTGTCCCTAGTGTACGCGCGTAATCTGAACGGAACCAAAGAGTCTAGTATATCGGCTCGCCCGAGCTACGCGCGAGTTGAAACTCTGGCGAACTGCACGCGAATTACGCGCGTGTTTCGATTTCGCGCATTGTTTGTGGATGCGGTGTATGGGCGCCTAGTGCCTCTCCTACGCGCGTAACGATTAGCGGTGAATTAGCCCCTTCTGGACGAGGTATTGCGAATATCAAATTGACCGTGTTTGGCTTTTTGGCAATTAGAATGCTCCGGGTAATAAGCGGAACACAAGCTCAGCATAACATGCATGAAGCAACCAGTCAATCGATGGACGTTTACGTCGCGACAATTTAAAAAAAATGTCTATGCTTTTGGTATAAATCATTAATGGCCGATAAGAAACATATCTTCATATATTTCACGATCACGATATTTCAGATGTGTATATATATAAGTATTAATATATAAACATCTCGATGTTTTTTGCGCTTTCAGATTATTTACCTCCTCGTCGGTTAGTAGGCCGGTAACGAAAAAGCGAGAGGCCGAATACAAATACCATAAAATTTTATATCGCCCGTTTCTGCTTTCGCATTAATGTATAAAAATATACATTTCAATATATTTTTTTATACATGGATTAGAACCACATTTGATTTCTGGAATATTGTCATTTACCGATTAATCGTAACAAATATTGGTGGAGACGATTTTCCCTCTATTCGTTTAAGGGTTAATGTTCCGTAACAATTCCCATATACCTAATATTCTAATAGGGCGGAAGACTTTTGTGATGAAGAATAATCATGCGCTATTGCACCTTCTGCAATTACAGCACAGCAACGGATTCGATTCCTGATTCGTGCCCCTCGCCGATCGTGTGTACCTACCTATGTGCGATGAATCTATTGTGAAAACGGAATGACCCCCCATTTTCTCCAGAATAGACTCTTCCGCGCCTCGATGTCCCCGGGGCTAGTTGAAACGAACGAGCGGAGTCCATCTTCGGCCTGTGTCACGTGACTTCCGGTCTGGGATAGGCCGAGGGGTTGTGGAGGGGGAGGGAAAGGGGAGGGGGGTTGGCGCCGCAAGACACGGCCGCCGGAAGTGGCCACGCGACGCACGCACCGGTAACGAATATCCCGCAGGAAAAATATTCTCTTTTATTCCCTTTCAGGTCAACTTTCGGTGGAGTTTCGCAGGGAGATCCGAGAGTGTGCATTTTTATTGACCTCATATAATAAGGATATACAGAGGGTGAACATCACATTAGGACTACCATGCAATTTATGTACTAATTGGCACTCTTCAATATTTCAAAAAATTTAAGTGCAATTTTTTCTATTTTTATTGAAATAATATAAAAGATCAATTCTCTCTAATTTAACATTTAATCTCATTAGCGTGAGCCACGCGTTTATTTAAGTAAATTTTATATACCTACTTCAAAATAATATCACTTTGACAATTTTCAAAATATTTGATATTGTTAAAAAAGCAATTTGAGTGGACAAACGAAAAACTATAGGTATATTATAACTTTATATAAAAAACTATATATTATTAAATAATAAAGAAGTACATACCTACTAATTAACAAAAACAAATAATCACTTGAGTAATAACGTGGGTCATGATATTTATCGAATATATTCTCTTTATTGCTCACATGCTCTTTATTTGCTCTTAATTACGATACAAAAAGGCGAGCGTATTGCCACATAGCAATGTCTTACAACTAACCTATTCACAGTGGTAGGTACATGCACGTATTGTGAAAATAAAGATTATTACGTTCGTCTGCATAAAATACTGACCAGTAAAGGTATTTAAATCTAAGAATGCCCGAGAGGAAATTGGGAGTAAAAGAGGAGAAAAGGGAAGAACTGGCTACTTCTTAGAAAGGTAGTATTCTTTGAAGTGAGTCTTAAATGATGATAAAGAAGGTAAGTTTCTTCTTCCTCAGCCTGGTTTGGTCCACTTCCGGACGTAAGCCTCTTCCTTCTTCTTCCGTGTCTGTCTCTCAGCTGGTGCCCTCAGCCAGTTGGTCCCCGCTGCTTTCTGATGTATTGTGGCCACCGTACACCTCGGACGGTCTCCCTACCCATCGGACATAATATTGAATGTTATTTACAGGAAAATGACCTGTTTATATTTATTTATTAAAACAAGTAATGTGGACCATAGAAAGCAAAACAGTTAAAACGTTCAGAAATATTAAAATATGCCAATTAATACTGAAATCGCTGTAATTTGATGTTTATATCTACCAACCTACCTAAAAGTATAGGTAGGTAAGTCGACACGTAAATCAACATTTAAAAGCCAGTGGGATTAGCTATTGCATTGACATGATGGCAGTTCAGTAATAGAGCAGTGACTTTTTTAAACTGGAAAATTTTATGTCCAAAATACATTAGTACTGCAAACATATTGTAGTTATTTAATACAAATTAAAATATACATACAGAAAACAAATTTAGAAAAAATAACTCATAAAATACGAGAGAGATCAATATTTATTACGAGGGGGTAGTACACCATGCATTATTCACATATGCAAAAATAAGTACAACTTATTGCAATAGCGATGATGCTTTGACCCCTCCAATATGTAACGTCCCGTCCGGGACGCATACATATGTACGTGTCTAAATATATAGATGACAAGCATTCTGATCAAACACTAAAATTTGTTACACGATAAAATATTTTTAAAAAAAGGTTGAAAAAACAACAACATTTAATTTTAATTTTGGAGTAAAATTGTTACTTAGTAATAATGCTCAGACTATTATCGTTAATGGTCTCAATAATTATATTATTTAGTTTTGTACAGACTGGGATCTAATCATTTTAATAATCTACAATACCACCAAATTTACACCTATACATTTCTCGACATATGTTAAATTACTTAAAATTAAATTATTGAATTATATATAAATTACCCACCATAACAACAAATTATTAACAGTAGCATTATTTTGTTTCTTAAAATCATGTTTAAACCAGGCAATATCGATTGCCTCAAGTTTCTCAAAAATTAACTACATTTATTTTTCTGGCGAAAACTTCAAACATTGTAAAATTGAACCGGAATGGATTTGTAAAAAATAGATCCATAGCTCTTTATATCATATTTCTACGACCTTTTGACGGCCTTCTACTCTGCATATCGAAGCATTCTCCTTGGAAAACTACAGATATCTAATATACGGTTTGACAAACATCAATTCATTCATTATTCTACTTATTTGGCCACTCCATGGTATTATGTTCACAATTGACGATAAATTCCGATTCTTCTCAAGTGAATAAATTCCACGGTTGGGTGAAATTCATAAAAGTCCGTTAAATCCGTGGTCAACGCGCGGTATGATTTGATTTGATCCGAGGTATGGCGGCGATGCGGCCACGACATATCTTGATACTTTGTTTTTTTTTTACACAAATGGCGATACGATAGAGAACGGGAGCTAGAATACACGAAAGAATATTAAATAATAGCTAGTGGTGCATTCGGAGGTAAGGTTTGTGGTTTTAATAGGACAACAGACGCTTGACAGACTGTCACGTACCTGTAGTATCGCATAGTATGGTAATTTTATTTCAATTTATTTTGTTTATTAATAAGTTTTCACGTTGTAGTATTGTTTATGCTAAATATTTAAAAATAATATAAATATAAAATTAGATATTCAGTAATAACTTTATGTGATTCTATTACTTATTTAATAGACTTTCATAATGATTGACGTGTATTTCCATTATTACAAATTTCACTACATTTTTCAGGAATATTCAAAAATAGATATTGGCCTAATGCTATCTAGCTGAATAGTCATATCTGTGCTGTATTAAATGAACGTCCGCATAAAAGGTTTAAGCCGACTTAGTACAATTTGCTAGAACTAATTTATGTTAGCTTCGTCTTAATAACCTAATAACCGCAATAAGTCGACTTAATGCATTTGTGTAGAATGAGTTTTAGCTGTGCGCTAGAATACCTAGAGTAAAATTTTCACTAAGTCCCCTAATGCTTTATTCCAAAATTAAGAGCGGTATTTATGACAAAATGTTTTCTGTAACTTAGGAACAAACAGACTTATAGGAACAAACAGACTTATAAGAGTTTGCAATTATTGAGATTTTTATTCTGTATAAATCTATATTATTAAGTAAAAACCCAACTTTTTAATGAGGTGGCACATACGAGTTTTATTCTGATCAACTGGTAAATAATAATAATAAATTCGCGAAAGACTCAATATTATTCGTTCGCGCAATTTAATTTGGCCGCGTTCGTCAAATCGAGCGACTGTCATATTGGATTTGGCGCTGTCGGCGGCCATCGCGGTAGCTCACAATCGCCGCTGTGAAGCGCTCTATCGTGGCTTGTATGGACTATACTACAGACTATAGACTATCGCACCGACCGCCCTATAATAATGGCGATTTCAGGTGGCATTGCCACAACAAGCGGATAACGGTTGAACGCTCTCATTTCATCTTTTCCGATCAAATGACCGCGTTTTGTTTGAACGCTTTTAATAGCTGTTAACGTATACCGGCGCGATGGGAGCAATCACAGCCTTTCATATAAGCGTTCACGCAGTGTAATTGTATTATTAGATTTTTTATATAAATAGCCTGCCTGTAGAATATTATTTTTATTTTGATTCATTAAGAAACCTTTTAATTTATTTTAAGAGCTGATTATTTGACTTCAGTACTCTAATAGCATACAAACTTGGACGTGTCAACTACAACGGGACAAGCGAACCCGTCACCTCAGAAAGTTTAAACGATTGTGATCATTCTTACTAGCGTTAGGTGAGCGTTATATGCCCGACTACTTAAGCCAACATGCCCGACAGAGGCCTACGCCTTACGGCGAGGCACAGGTAAGGTACAGCCTCGCCCTCTGTCTACCAGTTTTGGAAGGATATCTCCGTCTGGAATAAACCATCCGGATACCTCCAACCTTCCTGATTGGTTGCGGGTCCGAAGTCGCTTGCGCGACCTCTACCAGCCGTATATTCAGCGGTGATTCAGTTTGAATCTATCGCGGAACAATAGCATCTTTTGTCCGGCTCTGAATTCAGGATCAGGTAGCCATTTGGTCATTTCAAGAGTGTTTGAGGACAGATCAACATTCACCACGCTGCTTAGGTGAGAGTATATTTCCATAGTCTCCAGGTTTTTTTTCTGCTGAATTCAAATGTTTGAATTACCTTTATAAATTTAATTTATTAGTTTATCTTATTTTTACCGCGTAACATGCTGTTCCACTAGGTTAAGGTTAGCTGTAAGATATTGCCTTTAGTCAATAATATATAATTTTTGATTAAGCAAATGAAGCGTTTTTATTAATATTATTATTTTTACAAGGATATTTGTCATACAATATACTAGACTAAAAATAAATAGTAATATATTAATCATAACGTACAAAATATTGACACTTCTTCAGCAATTAGAGTGCACAAACCGATTGGCGTCGCCAACCGGTACGCAAACTATCCAGTAGCGCCGGGAGGCAATCCGATCCACTAGCCAGCCGTGAGGTCTGAGACGCGTGACTCTTACCCGGGGTAGCCTTCCACACGAGGAGGCTACTGAATAGGATTTGAATCCTGAGTTGGACCAATCTGAGTACAAAATGGATCTTATGACCCAAGCTGCACGAAACCTTTCGCTACCTATACGAATGATAAGCATGTAGTCCCCTATTGCATTTTTACTAAATTGCACTCAATTATTTGACATACATATACCAACCTTTAACAATATGGCCCTTTTCACCAAAAGTTTGTACATGACGATATTCTCCCATAATTTCGATATATTTTATTATTTTGTTTAATCAATAACTATTTTTCACTGCAGTTTTGTTAATAGAAATAATAATCGACGTAAATATAATACAGTATAACAAATATAACATTACATTATGTAAACTAGAATCAAAATATAAATAGCATAATCAAACATATATTATTAAAATGCAAATATATTTTCTACCATTGGTTACGTTAATCCCCAAATAATGTTGTTTTTCATTTATTTATTCGCATTGTCTCTCGGACCTCACATTAGCTTCTTTATTAAACCAAGCTTTCACAAAGGAGCAGAATAGCGCTAAGTTTGTTTAATTCTGCATTCAGTCCTCATGCTTAACCAAAAATCATACCCATTAATATCATAAAATATAAGGCACCTCTCGTCACCTAGAATCCGACACATCCAAATGATATGTTGCAGAGTTTTATGACCTGTTTGACAAGAGCAGCCAGGGTAATCATTGAGTCTTAGTTTGGCAAGTTTGTCTATTAAACCTCCGTGTTGCCAGTAATGATATAAGGCACTGAGACGTGGTCGTTAACTATTGGACTCATACACAAGCTCAAAGTCGCGCAACGAGCCATGGATAGAGCTAAGCGTAGAGGTTCACTGCGTGATAGGATCTGAAACGAGGAAATCCACAGAAGAACCAAGGTCACTGACATAGAGCGTAAAATTGCCAACTTGAAATGGCAATGGGCAGGCCATATAGTTCGCAGAATCGACAACCGTTGGCGAAAAAATGTTCTCGAATGGCGACCACAACCCGGCAGACGTGGCGTGGGACGATACCCCACAAGATGGACCGATGACATTTACGCGGTAGCAGGAAGTAGGTGGATGGAGGCGGCTCAAGAACGCTCGTCAATACATTAGACTCGTCATGACAGGGGAGGCCTATGTTCAACAGTGGACGTCTACTGACCGATGATAATGATGACTTCCGAAAAATTATGTGGTATGGTGATCAATCTTCAGAAAATATCTTTCCATTCTGTTATGAAATTGTAGTTTCTATTATCGTAGAGTTGGTATCATGTGACTCTTCCTCGATGCATATCACAGTGGTCAAACAGAGAACAAACGAACGTTCTTCGAAGTGTATCCCATAGTTTGTATACTTTCTTACCGGATTGAGCGATACATTCTCCGAATTGGTACTACTAACGTAAAGATATGTTGACAATTTACCTTGAAAAGCCGGCGCAGAGCGGGCGGTGAACGTTTTCCGCCGTATATCAGGGCGGTTAGCTGTGGCGGCGCCCATCGCCCGCCGCCCAACCGCCCAAGCGAGCTCGTATCGTCTCGTTTGCGAATACTTTACTGTGACATTTCGCTTAGAGGTGTTTCCGTCGACATAATGGAACCGACTTGTATACAACCACCGGCCAACCGTATACCGCAGACCGAAGCCAACCTCGCTGATGATATAGGAAAATACAAGACTAAATTGCATGAATTGTCGCAGCTTTTCCATAGTCGAAACGCTTGTATGTTTCTAATATGTTTGCCTCTTCGGCTGTTGATTGAAAAATTGTTTTTAAGTGTGTTAATTGATATATGGCGATTTAAACATAATATAGACAACCTTTCTTTTTATATGTGGTAGTTCGAGGACGTTTCGGCGATTTTGAAATCGCTGTTGCCCAGGATAGTTTGCCTTAGATAACGACGGTTGCAACATCGCCAAAAAGTTGAGTGCTTACAAACTTCACGCCGTAAATCTGTTTTTTTCTTAACTATAAACTATAGAGCTTATTATAGTTCAAAGTGCCAAATGTGAAAAAATGCAATTGTATAGGTAAAGGCACAGTGAGTTTAAAGCAGTTTACTAATAATATATTACTACAATAGATATTTTTATTAACTTCATATATGAACTTGCCATTATTGCAAACCGTTAAGTTTATCAGGGCAATCCGAAATGCGTAATCGAAGTGCATTCATTAATAAATTAAAAGGTTTTAAAAAGTTGAATATATTTAAAAGGCGCAAAAAAACAATAACGATCAATATAAAACCTGTAATTAACATTAGGAAATAAAAGGGAAATGAAATGTGTATATGGGTAGAAGTCAAATATTATATCCTGTTTAGGCTGCCTGATACAAGATAATGCAAGTAATTCAAGTTAGAAAAATAGTAAATTGATAAGTAATACTAATATTATTATAAGGCAATTGTCAAATTAAAGTATACATATATGGGTAAGTATAAAGTAATCTCAAAATTGTCAACATCAAATAAGAATGCTACTTATACATATTTTTTTATTAAAATCGAATGTCTAGAAATAATTAAAGGTCACTAAATTATCAAAAAACATTTAAAATAATTACAGTTTGTCATAATAAAAAAATAGTACGTTTCCATTATCATAATTATAAAAAATCAGTTTTCCATTATCAGTAAGAAATTCATTGAGGCTATAATAGTAATGTTTTTAGTAAGTTGTTGAATGTTGTTGAGAATTCAGGTCGCTTCATCGACCTAATAGGATTTGGTATGGAGTTATAAATTATATGTAGCGGTACTGTGGACGTTTTTTTACATAGTTCACTGCGCAATAATATATTTTATCTATAGATGTATATGAGTATCTATATTTGTATATGCGTAAATATTTGTAGTTTCATATTTGTCGATTTAAAAATAAGTACTAACTATAGTTTAAGTTGACAGTGCACATCTAATATCTAGTCATTAAAAGTCCGCCTTAGAACAGGCCTAGGCCTAGTTAGGCGACTGTGTCGAACATTTAAAATAATGTCGCATCAATTTCTTGCTAACATCTTACTTACAAATATGACATTAATTGTTTACTAGATGTGTTACTAAATAAATAAATAAATGATGGACTATTTAGGAGATACCCATATTCCTTGTGTATACCTCACTTCGTAGTATATATATATATATATATATATATATATATATATATATATATATATATATATATATATATATATATATATATATATATATATATATATATATATATATATATATATATATATATATATATATATATATATATATATATATATATATATATATATATATATATATATATATATATATATATATATATATATATATATATATATATATATATATATATATATATATATATAAATATAAATATCCGGGTTGTATAATGGTTTCAATAAATATAATGAATTCAAAGATATATTAAAACATTGCAAACAGGATAACATTACAAAGAGTATAAGTTCTTTTTATGATTTACTAGATAACAGAGACATATAAGTATGTACAATCATTTTCCAGCTGGTTGGCAATATTACAGTCACACTGAAATTGAATTAAAAGGGCAGTTGGCAATAATCGCCTGTATCGCATGAGTGCACGTAATCAAGTTTGAATTGAAGCTGCATCCCTCCACGTGGCCCACGTGGCTTTATATGAACCGACACGTGCGCGTCGTGAGAAAACATTCTAGGTATCTAATTGTATTTAGGCGTTTAATCTCTCTGGCAAATTTAAAAGTGCGAGGGTAGAAAAGAGTTAATGAAAATGTATTTCTGATTTACACTGAGAAAAATATAACGATGTAAAACAGAAAAATAAGCATGTTTCAACGAGAATTACGTATATAACTCGGATTGTGGTACATACGTTTGAATTAACTTGACTCGTAACGGTGTTAGTATAATGGTAGTTACCGTGCCGTAATGTTAAAAAATAATGTTATTTCATTACGTCGCAATCTTGGGATCTCGCTTCTAACATGACAGTATGTAGATTTATACGTACCGTTAGTCAGAGACATCAATCATGCTGAAACGACAGTATTCTGTTATTTCCGTATTAACCGTACGGAAATGTAGATACATATAATCGACTAATTGAGTTTCAACAAAATTCCTTGTAATTCAACAAAATTACTTTTGAACCATCGTTATTCTGTAAAAAACGTAATAACAAAATGGTAAAGTAAGAATCAATCCAATAATTTTCTCAGTGTAGCTTGACTTTCGGCTATCCTATGTTTGTGTCATTCTTGGGTCAGTCTTGACGTCAATCTCCATAATTTAAGATTTTATAGAATGTCAGATATAATGATATGAAATTGTTTATCTCAATGCTCTGTTATGTTCTCTCGTTCACATAAGCAGATGACCTGAAAATATACTGTATTGTTAGGAATGCCGATGACTTCATTGCAATTCAAAGATATCTCTATTTCTTCTTCGCGTACTGTACTGGGATTAAGCTAATTCAAAATCTATCGAAATGTCACAAAATGATTTTCACCCGCAACAAAATCAATTTAAACTACACTTTTTATGATTTACACTTGATTTACACTATGATTTTTATGATCTATGAGGTACACTTTTTATGATTATCCGATTACTGAATTCAGCGAAGTTCGATATCTGAAAATAATAGGCTCTTCATTTATTTGTTTTATTTTTATTTTATAGTGAACTTACAGAGAGTAAATACATGGCACTAGTTAGCCCTTGATTGACAAGCATATTGACTACGCCACAAGCAAGGATTACAAAGTGCTAGGTTTTTTCCAAAGATAATGTAAACCTATCTCTGTCATCATAATATATTACGATATGATTGATTATGATATGATTATGATATATGATATATTGAGTATAATTACAATTTTTTAGTCTCCGTGCTGAAGTGTTTATAAAAATCGCCTTCCTGGACTTTAAAACCTTTGACTTCAGCTCTAATTATTGCACTATGCCTTGCCATATAATGTTGACCCAGTGGTTAGGTCGTCTGATCTTAATTTTTAAGGTTCCGGGTTCGATTCCCGGCTGGGTTACTATTTTTTGTTGGGATAAAATTAACGGAATCGCAGTTCAATTCTATCGATCAAATGTAATACCAAGATACACTTACACATAAATATTTCATGGCAGGGTTGGTTGGAAGAGATTGACGTATGACAATAAACCCGCCCATTGTGAAATTTCACAATAAAGAGTATAAACAAACAAACAAGTATTTCGAGCCACTCAATCGGTACAATATGACCTCACTTGAGAACCGTCGCCAGTAAACGGGACTTAAATTATAAATCAGATAAAAACGAATTTTTCGAGTGAAGTTTGTAACACCCGACGTTTCGGCGATGTTGTAACCGCCGTTGTCTAGGCTAGAATTAAAATTCTATTTAAGCTACTTAGCAATGAGTTAGATTGTCCTGAGTTAGTTAAAAGAGTTTCGTTCTGCATTTCTGGCAGAATTACTAGAGCTCGTAATTCTAACATAATATATTTCTAAATCAAATACGAGACGATTAGGATAATTCCCAGACTGAAGTCTGCCTGTGAGTCTATTAGTGTGAGTGTGTGTATTCCTCTACGATAGTGGCTGAACGCTTCATCCGATTGAGGTAACATTTGGGATGCAGGCAACATTCGGTCATGGCAATCTATATAAATTTGATTGATTGATTGATTGATTTGAACTAAAAACGTTTTATAGCACTGCCTAATTATTACCTTAGTCATAAGGTAACATATACGAAAGTCAAAACTGATCGGTATTTCTCATGTTTGCAATTCGATTGAACCCTCCATTACCAACTGCTCTACCAACCCCTACTAAGGTGTCTTCTTTATATCGGACACATCTTTCATTCTTGTTCTTCTCCTGTATTGAATTCCTGGCAACCTGCAGCTGCTGCCTGCGTTTTGTGCTCTCCCTTCATCTGCGCCGTGTGATATGTTTGCCGCGGGCTTTGAAGTGCATTGTAAAGATTGCCCTGTCTGAGTGGCACGTGCCGTACAGTTTTGCATGCGTTAATTACGATCCTATTGTAAATTCTTTCGCCGTTTGTATCGATGGGGTCGTTTCGTGAGACGTAACCTACAGATTGTAATATTTTAGTAATCTAATAAATGAGTCGGGAAAATTTCGTCGCTAGAAATTTCTGAAGAAGTAAAGAGTCGGCTTTGTTTTGGTAACTGTATTTTTGTTTTGACTTGAGAAAATCTTTTTATAGCACTTATACTATGGTACCGCCATAGTTAGCGGTGAATCGCTTTTGGTAATATTTTCGCAAATATTTTAATAAATCTCGTGGTTCAAGGACTGCGGCGCGAAGTGGCGTGTATATTATAAAATAAACCATTTTCCGTTGCTAACTTTATTCAACGTTCGTGTTTGTCATCGAGCAGGAAAGGTGTCTGAAAATTCAGTCCGCGCGACCAAAGAAACAGTAATAACTCCCCAACTGAAAGGATTCTTCCGTCCTCGTGTAGATCTTAAGGTATTCTAAAATGTGTCTGAGCACAAAAAAAAATAGGTGGTCGAGTGAAAAGTTGTGCTGTAAAGGTGTCCACGAAAGATATTTTTACGCACCTAACCAATTTTTTTTTGCCAGTTTTCAATCCAAGGAAATCCTTGTGGTATTTTTTCACCCCTTTTTTAAAGGGTATATTCTGAAAATCAATCAATATGAGTTGGGAGTATCCATAATAGCACTGTTTGTATTGTCATCGTTTAATTTTAATTTTTTTCTATTCTCTTAGAATCTAAGGAATATTTATATTATTTATTAACCCTGTTTTGTTGAAAAAAAACATAATTATCCAAAAAGTGATTGAATTGAAATATCCGTTGACAAATGCAGAGCTGCTCTTTAAACTTGAATCTCATAGTTTAAGAGCAAACAAGCGGATATACATATATCAGACTCTGACATCTCTTTTCTTTCGTAAATATCACAGTGTTTGTTGCTTATAGGATTTGGTTCTAATTTAATTACTTGGTCGTCACATCACCCTGAAAACTGACTCATTGATCGAGATGTTTTCAGTTCTTTTAATTTCTACGCATTTTTTGGGATTACTAATATTGTTATCAGCAATCGTTAATTAATTATTAATAATTTATTATTATTATTTTTTTTACTTCTTTTTTTTTTTGAAGACCAAATTTTAAGGCAATTTAGTGTTATTAGCTTTTGACTAAAACTTGTACATCTGTAAGCAATTAAGCAAACTTGATTGTAATATTAGAGTCCTGTCCACCTAGTCCCAGTTGGGTATCAGAATCATATAAGCAAAAGGTTAAGAGGGCTCCGGCCTATGCCGTTACACAAATGTAGGTAATTTACGCTTGCCGGCGGCGGCCACGCACGTGTGAGTAAATCGCATACATTGATAACGCTGAACAGACGGTCACCCGCCAAAGCGAAGTAACCCGCATTTTATAATTTTATTGCTTATAGCAAATTGCAAATAACAAAAACTGCAAATTGTGATAAAAGCAAATCCTTTTGCACACGTATTTATTAGACCAAAATGGTCGATTTGACCCGCGGTTCCGACATATTTGGCCCAGCGGACTCAAAATAGCGGCCGTTTTTTAAGATGGTCGCTAATAAACCAAAATGATTTTTCTCATGCTGATTTATTGATTTTGATGACCAAAAAATACTTACTGCTGTCCAATAGCAGCAGGGAAGTGAATCTATTTCATAGCGCGCCATACAAAAAATGTATGGAGAATCTGATACCTGATTTTCTGGGATTTATTGTATAAAATCCTATTACAATAATTGAAATTTAAATATTTTATAGTGAAGATATGTCATTTAACTTTCTGTTACAATAATTTGTAATTCAAATTATTTATTATTTTCCCAGTGAGGACTAAAACCCCGCGCCCATTTTTGTACATATTCTCGGGTGTTTTTATAAAAAACTACGCAAACTATTGCCAAATTTATTATCTCACCTATAAATGACTTATTGATAAAAACGAGTGCTTTTTGTCACTGCTTTTATTAGAGTAGTTTTAGCGGAATAACTAAAACGCTAGACCCTAATTTGAGAAATTTCGTGCAGCACCCTCTTAAGGTTTTGCCATTCGGTTTCTGTTATTTTTATAAGCAAATCGATGTTTTATAGTAATTAATTCTTAAATAAATAAATAAATAAAATTATTATATGACTTCTATTAAATTTATATTGCCGCAGTCATTACCAAATGAATGAACTCGTAGATCAAATATTTGTGCTCGATCCTTGTGCTCAATGCTTTTACTTCTGCTTTGGAAGTATTCAAATCTGGTCCATACATTTTAAAATAAACGATACTGAAGAATTTGGTAATATAAACAAAAGAAATGATCTATTTAAAAAGAGAGTTTGAGAATGTTTACCCTATGGCCTGTATGTCTTTTGACTCCTACCTACAGATATGTATCCGTACATGAGCCGTCGCAGAACCAAAATGTTGATTCATCGTAATGTTGGAGCCACACTAACGGGAAACGTCAATGCTGTCATCGGGACAAATATTGCGTTAATTATTAACGCGTTAAATTGAGTGGCCACACTTAAACGATTAACGGCAATGCCCATTCTCGGCATAAAATTGGCGTAATTATTCCTTGAATTTCAAGCAAGATGGACGTTGACGCTGCTACACTGTATTTCATGAGTGTATTTAAAATTATATGAATCTATTTTATGATTACCGAATGAAGAAAAAAGAACACAAAGAAAAAGAAGATGATGGACGATACAAATGCAGAGGATATGTACTCTTTAAAATTTATTTTGTTTATCCGCACACAAATTGCACTAAAAAGACGTCCAATAGTGTTTAATAACTAAAAAACAAGCATAAATAAATTTGGTTAGCAGAATTTCGAAAAACACAATGACTTTCTCGTTAGTCCACTCCATATATTTTTATTGTTCTTTTGCGTAGCCAATGTTATAAATATGTTATAAACTCAAGCTATAGGTTAGCTGATAGACATTGTCGCAAGGCAATAAGCTCGTCTTTTTTATTTAAAATAAAGAGTTTATTATTATTATTAGTATATTGTCGAAGACAATCACGTGCGATCCCGTCGCGCTCACGGTGCACGATGACAAACGTTGTGTGGCCGCTTCTCTTTGATGTACCGCCACTCGAGCCATTCCTAACGTCAAACGGCAATGTGAATGTCGTTGTAAAATTATCGCGATAAGTTGTGACTACACCAACGTTAAACGTCCGTCATCGCGATAATTAACCGCGTGCACCTAACCCACCTCTCGTAAACATTATCGTAACGGCTCAGAAATCGGATCGATAAATCCGTTGGGATTGCACAATAGCGCGCGCCCACATTTGTCCACCTTCCATGCCAGCGCGCAGCAGCACACGTACCAAACGCTCTGCTGGGGGAGAGATGAAAAAACTTTCCTAATATGAGTTATTGTTGGCCGAACAATGTTTTGAACCGGTGTGCGCGCGTGACAACCCCCCCCCCCCACCCGTCTATCCCCGATCCTCTCCCGGCACCCTTCTTTTATAATATTAGTGACGATGGCTGCGATTCGAATGGCTCTATTCATTTAAGGGTAATTAGTCATAGTGTAATTTGAATTTAAAAGTAGTTGCATGAAACATATATATATATATATATATATATATATATATATATATATATATATATATATATATATATATATATATATATATATATATATATATATATATATATATATATATATATATATATATATATATATATATATATATATATATATATATATATATATATATATATATATATATATATATATATATATATATATATATATATATGTTTTTTTTATTCAGATCCATGAATTGAACGACTGACTGAAATCTACATTATTAGGTATGTTGCTAACTGCAGCAACAACAGAAGGATTGTCTATTTTGTTGAAATGTTTTTTTAACGTTTTTCTCTTCAGAGATCGTTTCAGTATTACTGTTCCAGACTTTTTAATCACGGCTAGAACACTCTAATAACATAATTATTTTATTTTTTTATAGAGTTCTAACTGCAAGACTTATTGCAAATAGGGCACATGATTCACGCTTACGGTAAAAGTAACTTTTTGTGATTACTATAAAAAAGTTTTACTGGTAAGGTTTTTTTCAAATACATTTATTCCTACTCCTTATTTATAAACATGTTTTAAATTTTAGTCAGAATAAATACAATTACTATTTTGTAGAGACCGGTAAGATTATTAATAGGGTAGAAGCATATTTCTCTGTGCCTCTTGTGAAATAAAAAAACGGTTATATCAACCCAAGACTTTCAAGTAGTAGTAGTAGTTCCTTGCAAGTAGACGAGCCTCTTTCACCTCCCCCCTTCCCCCTCTCTCCCCCCCCCCCCCCCGATAACCCAATCTCCCCACGAGCACCAATTCGTAGCATATTTGTAGTATCTTTAGTGGTTTAAATTGGTATTTTTTCAAAAACTATGTAGTATTTTCTCAAATATGTCGTATTTAAAATATTATTTGCGTCGCCTGCATACGAGATATTTTAACCAAAATTTTACAAAGTGGTATCGGTTTAACAAGGCATATGTGTACTGAATTTTAAGTCTACAACTGTAATATGCCGATATAGAAGTGTTACTAGCATGCCCTCTGGTGGACCGATTTCAAGTACAATCTTTTCATTTCTTGCCATGAACAAATGATTCCTGTATGCCAAATTTCAGCCTAATCGGATGACGTGTTTAGATGCTATCGTGGAGGAATACACACATACAGTTACACACACACACAGACTCACAGACAGACTTCAGTATGGAAATAGTCGTGAACGTCTTATGTGGGGTCAACATGGATATTTCCGTCTTCTTATAAAAAATATAATTACCGCGTTCACAATACTTTCCCTTTAGCCGGGAAAGTAAAAGACGGTCGTTCATCTTATTAATAATTTCCTAACTTCTGTTGTAGTTGTTTGTTAGTTTCACGTTAATTAAATTACTTAATTTGTTAATATTTTTAGATTTCAAATAAAAAGAAATGAGTGACACTTTTTAAGCTTCCTTATAATTTTAGCAGGAATTAAGGACAATATCCTATGCAAGTTGTGTGATACCTTTAGGCACAGAATTGACCTTGAAGATCACTTTTAGATAATGAGTTGACAACTCGATCTGTCTATTACCGTAGCCTATGTTATGTATATATATTTTTTTATTTTTATTTTTAATTTATTTTATCTTTTACTTCTACTCGCCAAACGTAATCACTTTTAACAATCACAGTGGTGCTTCTGTGGATCTGAGATATCTAGGAATGCAAATATCGTAGTTATTTGTCATTAAATTACGTAACTCTTGCCTCTCGTCTCTGCAAGGTGGCCTTAGATCAAGGACGGTACGCTTACCGCCATGACAAAGTTCTCGCTGTTATTCGCGAGGTAATTAGTCTCTCAGTGGCTCGTGCCAACAAGGGTTTGACAGTATCCTCCAAACCCCCAATACAGTTTGTGCGGGATGGCTCTAAAGGTAAAAGACATTTAACTACAAAACCTTTCTCAATAATCGAGAAAGCTACAGATTGGATTCTGGAGGTTGATTCGGTCTCTAAGCAGTATAAATTCTCTGAAAGTCTCGGATGCACAGCCCTCCGTCCAGATATAACTCTTTACTCTCTATCTCGGAAGGTGGCTCTTATTGTAGAATTAACTGTTCCATGGGAATCAAATATCCCAAAAGACCACGAGTACAAATTAAATAAATACCATGATCTTGCAAATGCCGTAACCCGGAACGGCTTCACTGTTCACCTTCACGCGGTGGAAGTTGGCGCTCGTGGCCTGCCAGCTAAATCTCTATTTCACCTCTTTAAAGATCTTGACCTTTCCAGAAAAATAATCAACTCTTTCTTAGAAAAATTATCTAAAACTGCGATTGGCGCATCTCAAATTCTATGGCTTCGAAGGGGGAGTGAATGGGTGGTAAGGTGAACGCTCACATGTGGCAAGACAGCTGTCCTAAACCTACCACAGCCGGTTCGTAAGTCCGGAATCCACTGCTCACCCCCCAGAAGTGTAAAAAAAAAATAGTATTATGATGGGCCCGACTCCGGTCGGTGAATTCCATGGCAGCTCCGTTTGTATTTATTTATTTATATCTCGAAACCATTGTCCAAATAATAATAAATTAGCTCCATAATCTGATCGTATTTGGTGAATGAAGTGGTTTACTTATTCAAACGCTTTATAATGGTCATAAAATTGCCTAAACCTGTGTTTAGACCTTTAACCGAATTGACGATATCGTAACTTGCAAATTGTTTGATTTAGCATAGTTGGTGTACATAACTCTCCTTCTATCTCATACTCCTATTCCATTTAATCACATTACTAAAACGATATTTATTATCAAAGTGCATGATTGAATTATATCTCTCTCTCTGTATTCAGTCTGCAGGAGTCTGTCCGTCATTCTGTGCGTCCCGCAGCAACCGTTAAAACCCATAACAATAATGAAAATCCATGCGTAGGGTAAAATATTGCTTATGTAGGTGAATCTAATTTTATGGCAAAGCTAGAGCCCCTCTCTTCTGCCCCAAGTGCAGCGATCGCAAACGTCACTGCACCCCAAGCATTACGGTGTACCCTTTTGAATTGAGCAGGGCAACTAGAATGGTAAATGTTTGCTAGAACTATTAGCAAGCGAGAGATAATAGAATAGGAAAAAATACGATAACGTATCAATGTATAGTATATATAGCGTAGGTATCTAATGGTTCAATCATGTACATATTTTTTTGTAAAATAGTTCACTTCCAAACCTAAACTTAAACATCCACATTTACTTTTTTTAATAGAACTTAAAATAGCTTCACCATAAATTGTTAAATTTCGAAATTGATAATGTGCACAGAAGTTTTTTTTTCGATTCCATCCGTTGGGTGTATGTTATGTCACAGCATACGAATTTATTGAATGAGAAAAAAAACAAATTGCCGTTATTTTATTTTCATTTGCCTTTTATTCACTTCATCGACTCATTTTATTAGTACACAATTTGAAAATGTTAGCACACCATTGACTTCATAATTCATATCTAAATGTATTTTTTCTCATAATTCACACTAGTGATGACGCATACCGCAATGCAAATATAATAGCATAAGTTAGAGTAAAAACATCCATGGTTGTAAAATCTACATACAAAGTTAAATAAACATTTTTTGATAGTGGCGATAATTCTATAATAAGGTATACTTTACAAACAATACGAGCCAGTAATATTACTATCAATATTATATTATAGTTATTATTTAGAATACACTGGTTTATCTTCGATTCGATCGAAGACGTAAAGCAACAAATAAAATTTCATAATTACGTCAATGCTATTATGTTCCTGTGACCCATTGTTTCTATACTATAAAACACAATTCAAAAACACATGATATAGTATTATGTGTATATATTTTAAATGGCTTTAAACAATTTTCCTATGAAATACATATTACACATATTAGGCAATTCATGACTTCTTAAAATATTGTAACTGCAAATATTTTGCAGGTTCATAAATAATCTTTTCTTTTAAGTATTTTTAAAATGTTCGTCTAAGTACACAATACCTATTTTCGTCATATATATATATATATATATATATATATTATATATATATATATATATATATATATATATATATATATATATATAATATATATATATATATATATATATATAATATATATATATATATATATATATATATATATATATATATATATATATATATATATATATATATATATATATATATATATATATATTATATATATATATATATATATATATATATATATATATATATATAAATATATTAATATATATATATAATATATTATATATATATATATATTTATATATATATATATATATATATATAATATATATATATATATATATAAATATATATATATATATATATATATATATTATATATATATATATATATATATTATATATATATATATAATATATATATATATATATATATATATATATATATATATATATATATATATATATATATATATATATATATATATATATATATATATATATATATTATATATATATATATATATATATATATATTATATATATATATATATTATATATTATATATATATATATATATATATATATATATATATATAATATATGTATATATATATAATTATATATAGAGGGAACAGGAACCTATAGGTACTCTGAACAGGAACAGGAACAGGAACTATACTGTGCAATTAGTAGCAATTATATATAGTTTAAATAGGACGATACGGCTGAAGATCTAAAAAGGCGATGTTGCAACCGCCGTTGTCCCAGGGTTGACAGTCTATGTATTAAACATACGGTATAGTTACGTTAACTACACCGTTACCCCTTCATGTTGATGCATACGTTCGAACCACAGTACTTGTTATATACGTAATCCCTTTTGATACATGCGTATTTTCGTGTATTACAGCTTTATATTTTTCTCAGTGTATACCCTGGACGACGGCGGTGCATCTTCACCGAAACGTCGGGGGCTACAAACTTCACGCGGTAATTTCGTTTTTATCTTACGTATAATGTTAATCAACCGCGATAGCTTCGAATTCATATTTACAAAAGCATTATAATAATATATGCACAAAAGTTAACGACAAGAGTAGGTGCGTGACCAATAAGGGCTGAATCAAAAAAACACAAAGATCACGCACTCAATAGAAACACCACAAGAGTCTGATAATCGGAGATAGACAATAATATCACATGAAGATTTGTTTTTACTATTTTTATTGCGCCATTTTTATTGTTGTAACTTTACATTTGTAATATTTCTAATTTGAATTTTCTATAACACAACTGACTATACGTTTTTCATATTTTGACCATCTGTATTTTACATTTATACCTATTTAGGTATTTCAAAAAGAGTCAATTATATAAATGATATATTATATTTTTTTATATAAATTTAGTTATAAAATATTTTACCAAATTTAAAAAGAGTCAAATTGTACACAAAAGTATTATAATTGTATACCACATAAGGTAAATAATATACAATCAATTTGACAATAGCAAGAGTAGGGCTTATTTTAAAAGTAAATTTAAAAAAGTTCCTGGCATTCAGTTAGGTTCAATAAATAATAAACACACCTACATTTACAAAGAAAACTGATAATATTCTAAACTTGGCTGCAATTTCAACGATCACTGGGAGATGTGAAAGGGGATCAAGGTAATAATTGTGTAAGAAAGTCGTCGATTGCAAACTATGCTTTTAGAAACAGTCCATATGTGACGTAACCGGCCGCCCGTCGCATTTTTAGTGACGAAAATTAACGTCGAGGAGTTGCATACTTTATACTATATAATTCACAGAATGAGTATTTTCTTTCGGCACCTAAAACACTTTTACTTACATTAATCGGGACAAAAGTACCTTTTTTAAAATCCCGCTGGTATATTACCAGGAGGATTTGTTCTTCGAAAGCAGTTTTCTGTTATCCTCCTGGTATAATACCAGGAGGATTTGTTCTTTGAATGCAGTGTTTTAACCTCTATTAGATCGCAAGCCACTTTTAAAATAAAAAAATAATAAAAGTCTTACGCGACCTCCTCAGACTGATTCTTTTTCACAGCTGTAACTGTAAGCATCTAATAAATAATGTTTACTGTAAAAACAATGGCCAAAACCACATTTTTTTTCTGTTTTTCACTTTTGAAGCTCTAACTCAACTGTTTCCATCTTAGATCAACATAAAGTTTCCTAAAAGCAACAGAAAAACCCATAGAAAATATGTTTCTCTTCCAAAGATGTACTCTTCCAAAGATTTTGTAATTTTTTCGATGTTTATTTTTAGATAGCCTCCGATCCCTCGGGGTCTCTTCGTGACCCCACAGGGGTTTGCAACCCACTGTGGAAAATCACTGATCAAAAGAAAGAGCCCCATGTATAATTCATTAGTACGTTAATTGATAATTACACATTTATTAGCAAAATAATTTTTCGTGTCGTTTTCTTTCTGAGATAATGTCGCGCGTGGGTGCTTGAAAGAGATAAATACATTCTGTTTTACAAGTTGCGCTAGGATTATTAACATTTCACATACCAGTTCTCTTGCCAGCACCTGCATAGGTACCTTTCTGAGATATGGCATACCTCGCTCACAGAAGAGACAAATATGAAATATGCCGCCGCGCCACTCCGTTGCAGAGTTTGTTAACATTGCCGAATTATACATTCAGCCGAGTTGAACGTATGAATCATTTGACAGGGCAATAAAAAAATCTGACTGTTATCGCTCTGTCACTGAATGGGCGCAGCTACTTGTCACAGTCCAGCGCTGCGACGCAGCCAAAGCAAGGAACCGCGCCAACTGGTTTACCTGTGGCGTTGAATAGCACCCGGCAAGTCCGGACGAAATGGTCGCTACTCATTACAAGTTTTCTGTAATATTTATTTGCAGCAATTCATTATTTCTCATTCTAACCTCCACTTTGAACGATTCCGCGTATACCTGGGGTGAGTTGAGTTTAGTTGTGCGAAACCGCGCATCGCTGAGCGCATCGGGAGCCAGCAGGGCCCAGTGACGCATCCCGTGAATTACTGGCGAAGTGATTTAATTTCCATTCGACACCCTATCGCGTCACAAGGTAAGCGGGGATGAAGAGGGATGATGGCGAGGTGGGGTCGGGCGAAATGGGGATGGTCGGTGCACGTCACACCGTTTTACAATTGCACTAAGTTTTGACCATTTTACAAAGGGGGATAGCCGCGGGAATCGAGCGGTGCATGTAGAAATCAAACCGTCAGGGAATATAGAGCCTTGGTAAAGTTACACTTCGTCATGCTACCGTAATATATGGTCAAGAAATGTAATATCGACATTGTAAACCTTCATTTTGGATTTCTTTAAATGCATCAAATATAAAAGATTAAAATCGAAGGAACCAGTCCACTGCAAACTCGGAGGCAAAATGAAGAAAAGCGTAGCTGCCACGACAGACCCGTTTTGGGCAGCCTTGCATGATGTGCGGGATAGACTGAATTGGAGTGCTGCTATCGCATGGCGGGTCGCTGCATCTGCCGTGGTCCGTCCGGATTCGTTTGAGGAAAATCGGGTAGACGAATGTAAACTACCAATATTGCCCTAGTTTATTTATCCTGCTTTAAATTTAATAAATTTATCTACAATATCAAGGTTCGAAATTGATTATGCGTAGAGTCTTAGCCGTTTTCTAAGGTGCGCCTCGTATTGTAGTCGCATTTTACCAATTATTTTAGTTTTACCATTCTGGAGAAGTAAGTCTTGGTTTTGACAGCCATTCAGTGGATATACTTTTTAGATCTTCAGCCGTATCGTCCTATTTAAAACTATATATAATTGCTACTAATTGCACAGTATAGTTCCTGTTCCTGTTCCTGTTCAGAGTACCTATAGTTCCTGTTCCCTCTATATATAATTATATATATATACATATATATATATATATATATATATATATATATATATATATATTATATATATATATATATATAATATATATATATATATATATATATATATATATATATATATATATATATATATATATATATATATATATATATATATATATATATATATAT